>CM060925.1:374764313-375364313 GCA_030737875.1 Allium sativum | reverse complement strand
TTCCAACTCGCTTAGCCTCTCACGATTTCTTGGAAAACGTTTCCATATATTAACAACTCCTTATTTCCCATATTTCGAAAATATATGTTATTAACATTGGAAAACATTTCCATATCTTATTCACGCATCACTATTTTTTCACATCCATCAGTCCCTAACAGTAAAATAACAAGAGAACAACTTCTGAAGTATTAACCATGGAGGCAGAAACCAACATCAGATCGACACTCATAAAGTAGTTCAACTTAACTAGTCTCCAGTCAGTTTCTAATTCCTTTAATATCATTTCTTAATTTCTTATCAAATCATTTCTTACACAACTCTTGGATTTGGTTTACGAATCCACCTATTTTACAGAAAATATTGATTATAACGATAACATTATAATCCCTGTTTCCAAAATATTTATCTTTAAAATATAACTCTGATTCGTTCCTTTGAATAAATAAATAATATTGGATTAAATAAATAAATAAACAAATCTTCATTTAAAAACAAAAAGTAAACATTACTTTCCTGAATTAGATATAACCAAAATTCAACGTATAGCTCCCTTTGAGTAATACCTATTTGATAACTCTCTCTCGATTAATTTATATTCGATTAACCTTCCAAACATCGGAATAAATTCCCCGTTTCCGATAAACTCGGTTTTTAAAATTGATTTTTGAATTTATCACTTTCAAACACTACCATTCCTTGTATAACCAATTAACTATGAAACGTTTGTTTTAAATCATTATTCACTTTAAAATATGAATATTATTCTTTTACAGAAATCTAGACTCATTTTATCAAATCAAATCTTGATTTGCGTTTATAAAGGCTATTACAGGTCCACAGTCAATTTATTGAGTTATGTTGTAACTTCATACTCATTTTCTATTCATTTACAAGTCAATGTCTTGTTAGTAACATATCAAGTTTATAATTTAATCTTGATGTAACGACTCGAATTTCGCCCAGACCTAATCGATCACTAAATCGACCAAGACCGTTCAAAACTTGAATACGCTAACTCTGGAAATACAACACATTAGAACAAATAACAGAAGACTTTTATTACATCATAATAATGCAACATCAGAGCACATAATATATCAGAGTACATCGATAAATAATACAACAGCGGAAGATTAACTTACAACAAATTTAATACAACGCAACAAAAATGAATAAACTTAGCACATCAGAAGACTTTCTTTGCTCTGGACACAGCTTTAAGCTTCGATCCAGAATCCTGCTCAATATATCTGTAAAATAAGCTACTCGACTACCCGTGCGAAAAAGTGGGCACCCGAGTTTGCAAAGTGAAACAAACTACAGGTCAGTCGTGGGACTGGTATGAGAAATCTTACTTAACCTATTTAATAATAAGGTCAATCATAGGACCACGCCGCTAACGCGGAACGGGTTTATTCCATTAGATTGCCAGTGCATAAATAAAGTAAATCGTTTAAAACAATGCAATGCTTTTTAGAAAAATGAAACCATTATAAGACTCAAGTCCCATCACACAATGCAACACAAACCGGAGGATAGTTTTACCTTATAATGGTCAAAAATGCTTGATACGATAAGACGGATTTGATATTATTATTAGTGTATATATGTTTCAAAAACATTTCAATCACAATGTATCAATCCTAGACGGCATAGCTACCATATACTATGTCGCCATACTAGTTATACAATCAAAACCGTATGGTGTCGTATTGGAAGTTGGATTTCCATCATGAACCAAGGCAAGAGATAGTCCTTACATAATTTGAGACAATCAAGCCCATGTCTCAGGACTCAGACTCAGGTGAGCCCTAGGTGCCACAGGGTCGGTCCCCAACTTAAGTTGGTGGATTATATATAAGTTCCTGAATAATACGTCTCCCCGCCTTGTGGGGTGTAAAATAGAGCCACTAGGGACTCAAATACCAAGGCGCCTCGCAATCCATCATCCACATAAGTAAAAATATCGGGCCTTGTAAAAACCCTGACACCACTTCTAGCTTGAAAGAAACGTATGTCCTCCCTGGATCCTTCTACCGTTTCTGGTTCATACCGAGGTGTGAGGCTCGCGAAGTAACGCTACACAAATCTATGCCAAAAATGGGCTGTGCTTTGATCATCAACCAAAAGGCTCTGCTTTTCAACAAAAGCCTTGATCAATTGCATCTTGGCGTGCCACATTGACAATCCACGCTATGCTATCAATAACTATCAATACATAACCTCTAAGGGTGTTAAGCAAGAGAATAAATTCTCCGCCACCAACGGTTATATACTAAATAGAAATTAATTTAAATAAAATGAAATCCAATGTCATACACACATCCATTTACAAGTTCGTTCTAGGTCTGAACGAATCCGGAGACACCTTATTCCTCGTCCCATATGTCCAATACAGGAGTGAGGTGCTCGCATATCCATCGATCTCCAAGTACGTCTGGACGATCACCACTTACTACCTTGTCTTGGGATGCCTCCCAATCAAGGCATTAGTAATCGTCCAAACGATGTGAAGACCTTCGGTCTTCCATCACCGTCTTCATCTTCGACTCTTAATCGTCGTAGTAGTTATTCAGAATGGGTTAAACCCGGTCTTTTCGAATAACTCGCATATTTTATAATCAATAATAAAGTGCTACAAAAACACATAAAACGCCTCATTCCAATTCAGAATATTCTTTTAATAAAATATTCACATTATTAGGGAAAGGTTCCCATAAATTTTATCAAAGATAAATTCTTTAAATTTATTCTTTAATCTTCTATTTTAAAGATTCATTAAAACTCCAATTTGGGTTTTAATATCCAAAATCATTACTTTATGATTATTCAAATTTAAGAAATAAATCTTATCTTTAACTGGGTTGAAGAACTAATGTCATTTTAAAACATAGTTCACGATAAGCCCAAAAATCATCTTCCATAAAATATGGAATTTTCACAGAAATCAAATCAGTATATAATCGATATAAATTCCCGTATCAAACTGATAATATAAATGGAATAACGACCAAACCTTTTAAATTCCATATATAGTAACGGTCTTCTTTTATAGGATCTCATCTCGATTATTATTAAATCAAATTCTATTCAATTCCAATTCAATACATTAAATTGGAAAACTTTACTTTGGAAAATTCCCATTTAAATCTTAATAAGAGATTTATAAATTCCAAATTATATTTTCACTGTTAATTGGGTTAAAGAACAAGTGTCGTTTAAAACACAGTTCACAATAAACCCAATTCACATTTTATTTTATTGTAATCTCTAAATATAATTGGAAAACTCTAATAATCTAAATTTAAATATTTATTCTAGTTAGTAACTAGTTCATATTGATAAAAATATATTTTTATCTTCTCAAATATGGAATTTTTCATCCAAAATCTTTTCAAATCATTTATTATGATTTTACATAATTTTTCCATATTTTTAATAATTTTATAAAGGCCTGTATAGTCGGTTTCCAATAACGGCCACCAAACTGCACTTACAGCGACCTTTTCTGAAATTAATTTGGACATAACTCCAAATCTAACCGTTAGATTTCAAAACTCCTATATTCATTGGAAAGCTCTTTTCGATACGAACCCAATGATTCCGATTTTAGGAGAATCCGACATTCGGATCTCCCGTTACGACAATTTGAAGTTAATGGTCGAAATTCGAGAAACGGTCGCTGCGCGGCACGTTCTATTCAGGCCATTATATATATAATATATTATATATCGTTGATTTCTTTTTTAAAATGTATTTTATAAAACAATTATAAATTCATTTTAAAATGATTTTTAACTCCTTTTCAATTTTAAAGCAAAATTGAATATTCTATATTATTATCATATTAAAACAATAATATTTCAAAATATTATATTTTGAAAACCCTTGTTTTTATATTCATTTTAAAATGAAATAAATCGATCGATAAACCCGTTCGGGTTAAAAATGGCGTTTGCTACTTAATTCGGCTTCACATTTCTCTTCTTCACTGAATATTATTTAAAATATTTATTATTTTATAATATCCTTTATTTTAAAAGATTCTTTATTTTTGAATATTCTTTATATAAAGATATTCTAAATCGGAACGCGACTCAATAAATTACCATATAATTTCAATTATATGGATTTCATATATCGCATGTATATAACAATAATGATAAATATTCATTAAACAATCCATTCACATCCCGAGAGAAATTTATATTTGTGTGAGCATCAAAATAAATAAATAATTAATGTTCATCACAGACTGCCAATCCATCGATTGACATACAGCTAAATATTGGGACTAGTGTATGTCAAATATCATCCCAATACCCGTGTGGGGTTTTCAAACAACAAAAGTTTATATAAATAAATCATTGGTTAATAAATTTAACCAATTATAATTCAGTTTGAATTATTTTCACTTTAACCAATTTTCACTATTTAAAATTATAAATGACTATTTATAATTTAATTTCCACTACCATATATTCTGACAAGTAATTATTTTTCTCCTTGTCTAACATGATGACTTTTTTATTTCACAAAACATTATCCTAAACAAATGACATATTGATTTAACATGGATATAATCTAAATAAATGACATATTATTTAACATGACAATATTCTAACAAAATGACATTTATCTTTAACATGTTTTTATATTTCTATCTAATGATCATTTTAATAATTTCTACATGCACTTCTAAATAAAATAACATTAATATTCTAACATGACATTTATAAATAAAATGACATTTATATTCTAACATGGCATTTATAAATAAAATGACATTTCATTCTAATCAAACATTTTATACAAAAATGACATTTTTGTCAATAATGATATTATTATTTCTAATATGGGATTTCTAACCAATTGACCTTTTTATTCTAAATACACATTTCTAATAAAGATGATCTTTTTATTTTAAATAACCATTTCTAATAAAGATGATCTTTTTATTCTAAATAATCATTTCTAATAAAGAAGATCTTTTATCTAACATTACATTCTATGACAAAGACGATATTTTTATTTTAATGCAACATTTTTATACCAAATTTTTTATTTTTATTCTAATGTAACATTTTATAACAAAAATGTTATTTTATTATAACACGACATTTTATAAAAAAAATGTTATTTCTTTATAATGCAACATTTTATACAAAAATGTTATTTCTTTTCTAATGTAACATTTTATAACAAGAAGTGTTATTTCTATCCTAAGGTAACATTTTATAACAAAAAATGTTATTTCTTTCTAATGTAACCATTTATAACGAGAAATGTTATTTCTATTCTAATATAAAACTTTATACAAAAAGTTATTTCTTATCTAATATCACATTTCTAATGTAATGACATTTTTAATTTAGATAAACATTTCTAACGAAAATGACATTTTAAATCTAAATATACATTTTTAATGAAAATGACATTTTAAATCTAAATAAACATTTTTAATGCAAATGGCATGTTTTAATCTAAATAAACATTTTTAACTAAAATGACATGTTTAATTTAATGTAACATTTCTAGCAAAATTGACATTTTTATCCTAACGTAACATTTATGACAAAGTGATGTTTTTAATCTAAATAAACATTTCCAAACAAAGTGATGTTTTTAATCTAAATAAACATTTCTAAACACAGTGATGTTTTTTTCTAAATAAGCATTTCTAACTAAAATGTTATGTTTATTCTAATATAACCTTTCTACTAAAAATGACATGTTTCATTCACAAAATATGAATATGACTAAATGACATATTTTGTTTCAAAAATATGATTCTTTTATATACACAATAAAAAGGTGAATTTTATTGTAAACTTATTCCATTTTAAAACAATGAATATTTTTATCTACATTTATATAGCAAAATATTGTTTTAATTGAATAGACAAATTCTTTTAACAAACATGAATATTTTTATATATATAGTAAAAATGTTATTTTTATATTTTCACTTCTCATACAACAAAATTGACATTTTTATTTTATCAATTCTAAGACAACAAAATATTCCATCATATCATCATAACATCATCCATCAACTTAAACCAAATCACGTACATGCCGGAATTTCTAAACACGATATCAATTCTAATTTAACACAAATGAAAATTATATTTTGTCAATTCTAATTTAACACGAATGATCAAATCTAACAAATTGATATGTTTATATATTTTAACACAACATGATCAAATCTAACAAATTGACATGTTTATATATTTTAACACAACATATATTTAGATCCAAACATCACAACCCAGATCAATCAAAATCAGTTTAAATATATATATATATATGTATATTTCTATATATATATAATTTTTATTTAAAATTTAAAACAAGAAATCTCATAGTGGTTTTAATTCTGCAGAATTATAGACCGTTCCGTTTTCTGCTCTGGTCCGTTTCATGATGTAGATCTTGATCACGTGATTCCAACGCATTTTGTTTCACTGAATTCCGATGCCGTATAAGAAAGTTATGGTTATTTAAACAATGGTTACATTAATTAAATTAATAAAAATAATTACTAACTTAATTACATAAGAATAAAACACGGCCTTTATCTTCTGCTATCTCATCTTCCTCGTTCCTCTTTCTGAAGCAATTTCGAACCCGTGCTCCTCCTCTTTATCCAAAGACGCACGCCAAATGAGGCACTCCGCCACCAATCAACGATGACCACAAGGAAGGGCTTCCCCTCCTCTATCTTCGTCGGCTACGCCATGCACCTCGGTGGCTCCATTTCACTGGATTCTGCCTTCGAATGCTGGGTGTTTGGACCAAAGAATCTTTCAAGTTACAGCCCTATACTCGATCTTAGCCGTATGGAAATAAAGGCCTCAGAAATCTCTTTGATTTTTGTTTTGGTTTCATGTTTTAATTCAGTTTGAAATGGGAATTATTGAGGATAAAAAATGGGAGCTTCTTGGCCTTTGGTTCCATTAGTGGCGGCTACTGCATTGTTGGGATTAGGGTTTGTAAAGGCTAAGTATTTATAGTATTTTAATATTAAATTCTCTAGTTTTTGTGAAAAGCCCTTTACTTCTCAATAACTTCAAATTCAGCCCAAAGAATATTGCCCCTAGCCAAATACCCCCTTCCGGACATATTGTACTAGGTCCCGTCAGCACATCAGATCGTCTCAGCCTATTTTTCTTTATTTTAAAATATAAATCATTTAATATTATATTTAAACGTACATTTTAATTTATCGGGGCCACGTTCTGACTCTAAAAATTACAGAAAAATTATATCTAGTTATGGTTTGATGATACGGTCCTAACAAAACTAATTTCATCGAATTTGAAGATTGTTTGAAAAATGGCCTTTTTAATGTCGATTAAATTTGACTAAAATTGACAAAACACGTTTTCTTTTGCCACGCTCACATATTGATTCTAAAAATGATGAAAATTTAAATCTAGCAATAATTTGGCATTCCGGTTCCAACAAAAGTGGTTTCGTCGAAAACGGAGGTCGTTTACAAAATGGCTATTTTTAAGGGCTATATTTTATATTAAAATATATATAAATTCTATAGCGACTTTTCTAAAATTTAAACTGGACATAACTTTCTATTTTTATTATGAAATCTCAATTTCTTTCATTCGTTAGAAAGATATGATTAAACAAATTCAAATATTTATTGTTTCATTCAATTCTGATTTAAAATGAATTATGTATATTAAATTGAAATTTAAAATCAAATTTTCGAACTGCCGCGCTATTTCAAACTCCTTTTATAATTAAATCAAATTATTCTTTCTAACTTCTATTTAAATAAATTTTTAATTGTTATTTTTCAAAATAAACTATTTCAAATATTCAAAATCCATTAAAATTTCTAAAATATTTATTTTTAAATTGGTTCAGAATTTCCGGGATGTTACAATCTCCCCCACTAAAATCTTTTCGTCCTCGAAAAGGAACGGAGCCAAATATTGTTTATTTAACCACTAAATTTTCATTCCTTTATTGGTTTCAATAATTTTATTAGTTGATTAACTTTTCAAATATATATAACTTTTATATATTCAAAAATCATATTTTCTAACATTACCCAAAAATCATCTTCCATAAAATATGGAGTTTTCACAAAAATCAAATCAATATATAATCGATATAAATTCCCGTATCAAACTGATAATATAAATGGAATAACGGCCAAGCCTTTTAAACTCCATATACAGTAACGGTCTTCTTTTACAGGATCTCATCTCGATTATTATTAAATCGAATTCTATTCAATTCCAATTTAATATATTAAATTGGAAAACTTTACTTTGCAAAATTCCCATTTAAATCTTAATAAAAGATTTATAAATTCCAAATAATATTTCCACTGTTAATTGGGTTAAAGAACAAGTGCCGTTTAAAACACAGTTCACAATAAACCCAATTCACATTTTATTTTATTCTAATCTCTAAATATAATTGGAAAACTCTAATAATCTAAATTTAAAGAATTATTCTAGTTAGTTACTAGCTCCTATTGATAAAAATATATTTTTATCTTCTCAAATATGGAATTTTTCATCCAAAATCTTTTCGAATCAATTATTATGATTTTACATAATTTTTCCATATTTTTAATAATTTTATTAAGGCCTATACAATCGGTTTCCAATAACGGCCACCAAACTGCACTTACAGCAACCTTTTCTGAAATTGAATTGGACATAACTCCAAATCTAACTGTTAGATTTCAAAACTCCTATATTCATTGGAAAGCTCTTTTCGATACGAACCCAACGATTCCGGTTTTAGGACAATCCGACGGTCGAATCTCCCGTTGCACCAATTTGAAGTTAATGGTCGAAGTTCGAGAAACGGTCGCTGCGCGACGCGTTCTATTCAGGCCATTATATATATAGTATATTATATATCGTTGATTTCCTTTTTATAACATATTTTATAAAATAATTATAAATTCGTTTCAAAATGTGTAATAACCTGTAACGAACCATTTTTTGGCTAATTCTATCGACAATAATTTATTTATTTATATTAAGTGATTAAATAAATTAGAACTAAATATTGGAGAATATTAAATAACTTTGTTATAAAATTCTATATATATACACATTTATACTATTTAGTTTCTTCATAAATGCATATTTATGAATTTTGATATATTAAGTAAGTAATGTCTTATATATTTTGTTTTATGTTTTTAAAATGGTTTTATACTAATAAGCTAAAAATAAGCATCACTCAAGTCAAATAATACGTAAAATAACTTATGTAAAATATGAATTTCTTCATAATTAAGAATACTGCATTAAACAAAGAGATTGAATACCTTTGTACTTAAGATATGCATTTGTACCTATGAATATGACATATAAAATATTTAAATATATGTTCATATGGGATGTACATACATATGTATTTAATAATTGAATTGCATAGCTTCTAAGGTTTGCTTTGAAATTGCATGAGTACACATGACTACAAAAAAATATTTTACCCCATTTTCTTATTAGTACATGGCCGTGCACATCCATATCTACTAGGAAAGACATGTGTGTGTAAAATCATACTAATGCCATTTTTCCAATCAAAGATTTGCAGTGGTGACATCCTACCTTGTATCTACTTTTGCACATAGCTGTACAAGCATATATGTGTACTTGCCATTGCATTGTCATCCTACATGAAAACTGCAGCTACCATTACATATACTATTTTTCCACATGGCTAGATTTGCCACATGACAGAGCCATACACATGTAGCAAGGAGGGATTTTCCTGTATGAAAGGCCCCTTCGAAAGCATTTCAATCTCAATCAAAAACAAGTAGAGCAGCTAAGAACATAGGCTATGCATTTGCACATCATTTCACACATGGCTATACCTATATCTTGTACTTCAAATAAGACTGCATTTCATTGCCATAGGAAATAGGATAGAACAGCTATAAACTGCATAGCCACGTTCCATTTTGTCAACTCATATGCTCAGCTATGAGACAGAACTTCTTCTTTTCCATCAATCTTAGAAACATCTATTTACAATACACAGCTATTACTACTTCTTTCAATCACTAGCACAACAGCTAGGAACTTGCCATGGGGTAGTATTCATTTCCCATACAAGTCATTAAATGCACCCTTTTTGTTTATCTTTTCTTTGCTCCTATAAGTACACCAAGTCCATTGCATACATTCACAAAGAGTTCGAACAAAACTAGAATTGAAAATGGCAACAAACTGGAATGCAATATGAAAGAAAACCCTGGACAGAGAACATGAAAACAGAGGACAATCCTATGTGAGTAAACCAAACTAAATATGTTTTCTGTTTTATCCATCTTTAGTTTATTGAATCTATATGTGCGCTATGTATTTATCACACGTAATTCAATTATTTGAGTTGTTTAAATAAATTAATCTCTTAAGGGATAGCTTAAGACATGACAATTGAAAACTGAGAATGGCAATGGTTGTGGCATAGTATTATATGAGAGAAAACTTCACTTCTTAACCCATTAAAAACTATTACGGACTTTAGAGTTGTATGCACGTACTTAAACGAATGGTATTTATCTAAATAAATTATCATGTCAAAATTTGGAAACAATAGCCGAAAATAGGAAATAAACAGGGGGCTTTTGCCTTAGAAGTCAACATTTTCCCCCATTTTTAAACTATTCCTGGATATAGCATAGACATATATGTTTGAATCAATTTAACGTAGTCTGCATGTAAGCTAGGAAATAAAAACATGTAAATTGAACAAAAAGGAGTTGACAAAATGTAGATCAGCATTACTAAACCCCACTTAAATTGTCATTTAAAAGTTATACTCTAGTGATTTTAGTAACTAAGGCATCTTGTATACAAACCTGTATATATATGTTTATGGATATGTTATGTCATTTCCGAATCAAATACTTGGTTTGTACGTGGGTTAATCAAATATTAATTAAATTTTTCAAAAACTTGAATTAAGCAAATAAGCTTGATCACAGAATTTAAGCTGTGTTTTCTTTGCTTGAGTGGAAGCAAACTGTACTACCGTGAGAGGTGTAGAAGCATACGCACCAGGGGGAAATGGTGCCGACCATCGTCATCGATGTATGACCGGAGTTTAGTCGAAGTCGGAACGATGTGGTGGTGATGTGGGATATTTCTTCGAATCAATATGGACAGGGTGTTTTCTTTTCGTTCGGGTTGAACACTCATATTTCGATCCACTTGATCGAAGTTGAAGTGGGTATTGCATATGAGATCTAGAGGTAATGGCGCACTTGTGGAGGGGGTATCGACTGATGAATGGCGGCTTGATGAGGCATGCATGTGCACACAGTACGTGCGTGCACCCTGCATATGGGAAGAAGCAAACTGGAATTTTGGAAGAGGGACATCAGCTTATTGAAGAAAGAAATGGTAAAGGAAATGAACATTAGAAGAAGATAAGGGGGCAGAATGGGAAGAATCCATCATATTGATGTGGAGTTTTTGTGTACCACAAAGCAAAGTTATTTGCGGTAATTTACATAAGATAGATGTCATTTAATCGAATCAAAAGCTAAAGCAGTACTCGACAATTAGGTGAGCGTATGTTCAGTGAGCTGCTACATTTTTATTGATCCTAGGTATACATACTTTTGCGTATTGACATAAGATGTCAGTTCTAACTTATAGCACCTGATATATTTAAAAACAGACGGCGGAAATATTTTTACATATTTGAGTGTAATGATTCTATGCAGTTTAACAGTTAATTAAATGTTAATTAATACAAACCAATAAAATAGTGATATCATTAAAAACAAACATTTGGTTTGACCAAGAAGACCAGTATTTAAGCAAGTTTTACCTTTGGTTTAATAGAAAAGAAGTAGACAAGGGAGACAACAGAAATGGTAGGAAGGAATAGTAGTAGAAACAAAGAAAGAGTTGCGGCTGTCATTAGTTTTGAGGCTGTCATTAACTGGGAAGAAATAACAGTAAAATTGTGTATATATGCGTGTAGGAGAGTAGAGAGAAGTGGGTTGTGCGTAAGTTAGTAGGGGAGTGGGCCTGTAGGGAGTGGGCTTCGGCCCAGTAGATATTTATATATATAAAAAATATAGAGGAGGCGGGCTGAATAGTGGGCTTTGGGTCTGGAAAGAGTAGTCAAAATAAAAAGAAAATTAGAATGGGAAAATAAAAATCATCCCTTGGGCTTGAAATAAAAGGAAAGAAAGATAAGAAATAAAAAGAAATATAACCAATAAAAGGAAAGAAAAACAACGAAAGGAATGGAAGAAACAATTTTGGTTATCCAAAATTTTAGGACTTCTATTCTTATGAAATCTGACAGAGGAATAGAATTATATATATATAGTATTAAACCAAATTATATTTTTATAAGTGAATTAAACTAAATCATCCTTTGGAATAATTTTGAATGGTAAAGAAAAAGTATTTTATTCAATCATTTTCACAACTAGATAATTGAGAAAAATTCGATGCGTTGAAATATAATATGTCGTGATGACGGAAATATGGTAGACTGTTACTAATGAGTTCAACATTTTAAAATAAATGTTGATGTGTTATCGACCAAAGTGGATAAGGGTAATGAAAATAAAAATCGAATTATTTACAATAAAAAAAATGGTACGATGGATAATTTGGAATGGTATTCCAAATGAAATCAAGTTGATTAAATAAAAAGAGGCAAGAAGAAATATTATTCATAGTACTAAGTAAATAACATTTAAAACAAGTATTTGCAGATGAGGTTTGGTTGTAGAAGAAATTAGTAAGGGAATTGGATAAATTTTCTAATAATAAGATTTATTCTGAAGTTCGCAAATTAAATCGAATTGAGATGAATATGCCGAAATAAGGGAAGTATTGTTTACTTCCCGTTTTAAACAGATGATTTAATTATTTAATTTATTAAAAGGGATAAAATTAAAGCTAAATGTTTTTACATCTCAAAATATGAGTTATCGCACTATGGTTAAAATAAAAAAAAATCAGTAAAGAAATAGATTCGTAAACTGAATAAAGTTCTAGATAAATAGAGTATGGAAATAACTATTATCAATCGGTTAAATTTGAATTGTCGGACTATAATCGGCAAGTTATGTTGTGACAAATTGTTTGTTGATAAATTTGGTAAGTATGTTGTGATTATTTTAACTCAACTAGCTTAAGTAAACATTGACACGTTTGAATCATCCTGTATCAGATCACCGTTTAAATCTCTAAGTTGAATCTTACATGTGAATTGTTTTATCAGTTAAATCATGATAAATCAATTAGGATGTAGAAACCATATGAAGTATATTGATTTGATTGCTATTAAGTATCGCTTGGCCCTAAAAGATATTAACGTTAATCGATTCAAAGAGACCGAGATTGGTTTTCTAATGAAATCCAAATACCACTTTGTTTCGACCTAGGCGTTGATTAGTTTAAAAGTCAAGATAAAGACAAAGACAGAGTTTATGCAAGGACTATTCTATTTACAGAATAGTGCCTTCGGTATGTCCAGATCCAGGACAACTTGTATGGACGAATGTCTGACAGAGCATACCTAACAAATCACGTAATTTGATATTTTCAAAACTATGTTTGGTGGCGGAGGAATTCGTTTCTCTTAGCTTTTTACCCGTGGTTTTAGTGAAGTCAATTAGTGATTTGATGGGTTTGACGATGTGGCGTTCAAAGTGAATAAAGATGTGTTGTTCAGGAAGGTAAGTTTTGACCACAAGCCTCACAACCGGGAAATGACAGAAACCAGGCAGGCAGCATGGCTATGTGGGTCGCTCCCATTTGGGTGTATAATCACCTATCTAGAGAGATTTCATTTCCTTCTTTAATCTATTCGATGCTGTCCCTTTTTGGGAAACGGTTGTTGATCCCAACCGTTGGTGATATACATTCGATACACTCAAGCGAAATGAGTGGTCGGTCATGTGTGGGCTGGGTTGCAAGACGTTCTTGTTGAACCAAGTGTATTCCCCTCTAGAGATACACTATCGGCAGGTGGTTCCATACCTTGTCATAGTCGGAATCCAATCTCCAATAAGCGCCCGCGGTTTTGTTTGTATACTATATATGTGGAGCGTGAGATGCAAGCGTTCCACTAGATTCTAATTTATTTGTGGAAACCCTAGACATTATTATAATATCAGAATAATTATATTTTCAAAATCTTTTGGGCTATCGTAAGGTAAAAATCATCAGTGTTTATGTGCGGATCGGTCTTACGATTATCTTTTCTTTCAAAAGAATTTTTTTCCAAGTTAAACAAGATATTTGAAATTGTTTACTCACATCAGTCCCATGATGACCCAGAGTTTATTTTCTGTGTTTTCCCTAAACACTTGGGTGTCCAAATTTATACGGGCAGTCAAGTAGTGTAGGATTTTACAGATATCATGGAAGGAGCTTGGAGAAGGAGACTTCCTCCATAGATATATAGGGCTATTTCCGTTGTTTTGTATATGTGATGTACTTTGATGATGTATGTAAGTACTGGTATCATTTTATATTTCAAATGATGTTATATATTATATTTTTTCCATTTCGTTGTGAGATTCGTGTCACTCTGATTCTATTCTGTTATGTTCTTCTTTTTCTTCTATTCTACTTTTCTATTCTTCTATTTCCCACCCTCTAACTTCTTTCTATTAATGATTCGGTATTTCCGATACTTGAATGGTCGACATGATATACAGGAGACATATTTATGTTGATCTTCAGGATACCGAAATTTGGGTCGTTACATTTGGTATCAGAGCTTATGGTTGAGGATTAACCTTGGCTTTGTGGCGTGACTCAGTAGAAATGGGATTAGTAATATCCTAGATTGAGCTTGAGTGTATATATATGAGCGCGTATTTGTTAATTGATATAAAAACTGCTTTTATATTGTGTTGATTTGTTTGTCGAGTGGTTTATAAATGTTGGTCGATACAGCAGCGCAACTGTATCGATAGGTGTTTCTAAACTCCTCAACAGAATAATTCGATACAGTGGTGTTTTAAAAGATAAAACAAATGAAATAATTTTACTAATTTTTTTATTTTTATATAAAAAGGATAATTTTCTGAAATTATCATGAATGTGTCGATAGTTGTGATTATAATCAAATAGGGTTATAGTGGTCATATCTTGAACCAAATTGAGTTTATATAAGAACAGATTATATAAATAAGTCAAACTAGGAATTATTTGGGTAAAGCAAAATATTTTGGGAAAATTCAAAGTTTTTGAATTTAAAATAAAAATTGAGACACTAAATTCAAACTGATTGGTATAAAACTGAAATTTTAGATATTGGAATTTGGAAATTTAATTGGAGTAAGTCAAATCAGATTGGAGTTTAAAATGGGAGAATTTAAGGTAGATAAATATGTTTGAACAAGTTAGATTTAAGCTAACGAAGTTAATGATTTTGGATTTATTTTTCCAATTAATCATGATATTTTTTGAAATAGGAAATGGGTAATATAAATTGATAAGCAGTTAAGATATGAAATTGGAACCCAACTGGAGATTTGTTGAGTTAAGTGATTTCCTGAGTATCGATCTATTGTTGATTTCGGTCTTTGGGTTGATGCTTAAAAGATTATTTTCTTACCAATTTATGGTCAGAGACTGATGAATGTGTTTGTATTATGTGTTTTGGTTGATGTGAAATGTTTGATAGATAATCTGTGTAGTTTGGATGCCTTGTTATCGTGAATGATAGAGGGTGACCCATGGATGTGTTTTTTTTAAGTCTATGACTTTGAATATAACTGGAATTTACTCATTACTTTAATTTCGGGGATGAAATTCTTTTAAGGGGGGTAGATTGTAACGAACCAGTTTTTGGCTAATTCTATCAACAATAATTTATTTATTTATTTATATTAAGTGATTAAATAAATTAGAACTAAATACTGGAGAATATTAAATAACCTTGTTATAAAATTATATATATATATATACACATTTATACTATTTAGTTTCCTCATAAATGCTTATTTATGAATTTTAATATATTAAGTAAGTAATGTCTTATATATTTTGTTTTATGTTTTTAAAATGGTTTTATACTAATAAGCTAAAAATAAGCATCACTCAAGTCAAATAAAATGTAAAATATGAATTTCTTCATAATTAAGAATACTACCTTGAACTAAGAGATTGAATACCTTTGTACTTAAGATATGCATTTATACCTATTAATATGACATATAAAATATTTAAATATATGTTCATATGGGATGTACATATATATATATATATGTATTTAATAATTGAATCGCTTAGCTTCTAAATTTACTTTGAAATTGCATGAGTACACATGACTGCAAAAAAAGATTTTACCCCATTTTCTAATTAGTACATGGCCGTGGCCATCCATATCTACCAGGAAAGATATGTGTGTGTAAAATCATACTAATGCCATTTTTCCAATCAAAGATTTGCAGTGGTGACATCCTACCTTGTATCTACTTTTGCACATAGCTGTACAAGCATATATGTGTACTTGCCATTGCATTGTCATCCTACATGAAAACTGCAGCTACCATTACATCCTACATATACTATTTTTCCACATGGCTAGATTTTCCATATGATAGAGCCGTACACATGTAGCAAGCAGGGATTTTCCTGTATGAAAGGCCCCTTCGAAACCATTCCAATCTTAATCAAAAACAAGTGGAGCAGCTAAGAACATAGGCTATGCATTTGCACTTCATTTCACACATGGCTATACCTATATCTTGTACTTCAAATAAGACTGCATTTCATTGCCATAGGAAATAGGATAGAACAACTATAAACTGCATAGCCATGTTCCATTTTATCAACTCATATGCTCAGCTATGAGACAGAACTTCTTCTTTTCCATCAATCTTAGAAACATCTATTTACAATACACAGCTATTACTACTTCTTTCAATCACTAGCATGATAGCTAGGAACTTGCCATGGGGTAGTATTCATTTCCCATACAATTCCTTAAATGCACCATTTTTTTAATCTTTTCTTTGCTCCTATAAGTACACCAAGTCCATTGCATACATTCACAAAGAGTTCGAACAAAATTAGAAGTGAAAATGGCAACAAACTGGAATGTAATATGAAAGAAAACCCTGGACAGAGAACATGAAAACAGAGGATAATCCTATGTGAGTAAACAAAACTAAATATGTTTTCTGTTTTATCCATCTTTATTTTATTGAATCTATACGTGCGCTATGTATTTATCATACGTAATTCAATTATTTGAGTTGTTTAAAGAAATTAATCTCTTAAGGGATAGCTTAAGACAAGACAATTGAAAACTGAGAATGGCAATTGTTGTGGCATAGTATTATATGAGAGAAAACTTCACTTCTTAACCCATTAAAAACTATTACGGACTTTAGAGTTGTATGCATGTACTTAAACGAATGGTATTTATCTAAATAAATTATCATGTCAAAATTTGGAAACAATAGCCGAAAATAGGAAATAAACAGGGGGCTTTTGCCTTAGAAGACAACATTTTCCCCCATTTTTAAACTATTCCTGGATATAGCATAGACATATATGTTTGAATCAATTTAATGTAGTCTGCATGTAAGCTAGGAAATAAAAACATGTAAATTGAACAAAAAGGAGTTGACAAAATGCAGAGCAGCATTACTAAACCCCACTTAAATTGTCATTTAAGAGTTATACTCTAGTGATTTTAGTAACTAAGGCATCTTGTAAACATACCTGTATATATATGTTTATGGATATGTTATGTCATTTCCGAATCAAATACTTAGTTTGTACGTGGGTTAATCAAATATTAATTAAATTTTTCAAAAACTTGAATTAAGCAAATAAGCTTGATCACAGAATTTAAGTTGTGTTTCCTTTGCTTGAGTGGAAGCAAACTGTACTACCATGAGAGGTGTAGAAGCATACGCACCAGGGGGAAATGGTGCCGGCCGTCGTCATCGATGTATGACCGGAGTTTGGTCGAAGTCGGAACGCTGTGGTGGTGATATGGGATATTTCTTTGGATTAATATGGACGGGTTGTTTGCTGTTCGTTCGGGTTCAACACTCATATTTCGATCCACTTGATCGAAGTTGAAGTGGGCACCGCATATGAGATCTAGAGGTAACGACGCACTTGTGGAGGGGGTCTCGACCGATGAATGGCTGCTTGATTAGGCGTCCATGTGCACACAGTACGTGCGTGCACCCTGCATATTGGAAGAAGCAAACTGGAATTTTGGAAGAGGGACATCATCTTATTGAAGAAAGAAAGGGTAAAGGAAATGAACATTAGAAGAAGATAAGGGGGGAGAATGGGAAGAATCCATCATATTCTGTATACCACAAAGCAAAGTTATTTGGGGTAATTTACATAAGATAGATGTCATTTAATCGAATCAAAAGCTGAAGCAGTACTCGACAATTAGTTGAGCATATGTTCAGTGAGCTGCTACATTTTTCTTCATTGATCCTAGGTATACATACTTTTGTACATTGTCATAAGATTTTAGTTCTAACTTATAGCACCTGATATATTTAAAAACAGACGACGGAAATATTTTTACATATTATAGTATAATGATTCTATGCAGTTTAACAGTTAATTATATGTTAATTAATACAAACCAATAAAATAGTGATATCATTAAAAACAGACATTTGGTTTGGCCAAGCAAGACCAGTATTTGAGCAAGTTTTACCTTTGGTTTAATAGAAAAGAAGAAGACAAGGGAGATAACAGAAATGGTAGGAAGGAATAGTAGTAGAAACAAAGGAAGAGTTGCGGATGTCATTAGTTTTGAGGCTGTCATTAACTGGGAAGAAATAACAGTAAAATGGTGTACATATGCGTGTAGGAAAGCAAAGGGAAGTGGGTTGTGCGTAAGTTAGTAGGGGAGTGGGCCTGTAGGGAGAGGGCTCCGGCCCAGTAGATATTTATATATATATATATAATATAGAGGAGGCGGGCTGAATAATGGGCTTTGGGTCTGGAAAGAGTAGTCAAAATAAAAAGAAAATTAGAATGGGAAAATAAAAATCAGCCCTTAGGCTTGAAATAAAAGGAAAGAAAGATAACAAATAAAAAGAAATATAACAAATAAAAGGAAAGAAAAATAACGAAAGGAATGGAAGAAAAAATTTTGGTTATCTAAAATTTTAGGACATCTATTCTTATGAAATCTAACAGAAGAATAGAATTATATATATAGTATTAAACCAAGTTATATTTTTATAAGTGAATTAAACTAAATCATCCTTTGGAATAATTTTGAATGGTAAAGAAAAAGAATTTTATTCAATCATTTTCACAACCAGATAATTGATAAAAATTCGATGCGTTGAAATATAATATGTCGTGATGACGGAAATATGGTAGACTGTTACTAATGAGTTCAACGTTTTAAAATAAATGTTGATGTGTTATCGACCAAAGTGGATAAGGGTAAAGAAAATAAAAATCGAATTATTTACAATAAAAAAAATGGTTCGATGGATAATTTGGAATGGTATTCCAAATGAAATCAAGTAGATTAAATAAAAAGAGGCAAGAAGAAATATTATTTACAGTACTAAGTAAATAACATTTAAAACATGTATTTGCAGATGAGGTTTGGTTGTAGAAGAAATTAGTAAGGGAATTGGATAAATCTTCTAATAATAAGATTAATTCTGAAGTTCGCAAATTAAATCGAATTGAGATGAATATGCCGAAATAAGGGAAGTATTGTTTACTTCCTGTTTTAAACAAAGGATTTAATTATTTAATTTATTAAAAGAGATAAAATAAAAGCTAAATGTTTTTACATCTCAAAATATGAGTTATCGCACTACGATTAAAATCAAAAAAATTCAGTAAAGAAATAGATTCGTAAACTGAATAAAGTTCTAGATAAATAGAGTATGGAAATAACTATTATCAATCGGTTAAATTTGAATTGTCGAACTATAATCGGCAAGTTATGTTGTGACAAAAGGTTTGTTGATAAATTTGGTAAGTATGTTGTGATTATTTAAACTTAACTAGCTTAAGTAAACATTGACACGTTTAAATCATCCTGTATCAGATCACCATTTAAATCTCTAAGTTGATTCTTACATGTGAAATTGTTTTATTAGTTAAATCATGATAAATCAATTAGGATGTAGAAACCGTATGAAATATATTGATTTGATTGCTATTAAGTATCACTTGGCCCTAAAAGATATTAACGTTCATCGATTCAAAGAGACCGGGATTGGTTTTCTAAGAAATCCAAATACCACTTTGTTTTGACCTAGGCGTTGATTAGTTTAAAAGTCAAGATAAAGACTAAGACGGAGCTTATGCAAGGACTATTCTATTTACAGAATAGTGCCTTCGGTATGTCCAGATCCAGGACAACTTGTATGGACGAATGTCTGACAGAGCATACCAAACGAATCACATAATTTGATATTTTCAAAACTATGTTTGGTGGCGGAGGAATTCGTTTCTCTTAGCTTTTTACCCGTGGTTTTAGAGAAGTCAATTTGTGATTTTACGGGTTTGACGACGTGGCGTTCAAAGTGAATAAAGATGTGTTGTTCAGGAAGGTAAGTTTTGACCGCAAGCCTCACAACCGGGAAATGACAGAAATCGAGCAGGCAGCATGGCTATGTGGGTCGCCCCCATTAGGGTGTATAATCACCTATTTAGAGAGATTTCATTTCCTTCTTTAATCTATTTGATGCTGTCCCTTTTCGGGAAATGGTTGCTGATCCCAGCCGTCAGTGATATACATTCGATACACTCAAGCGAAATGAGTGGTCGGTCATATGTGGGCCAGGTTGCAAGACGTTCTTGTTGAACCCAGTGTATTCCGCTCTGGAGATACACTATCGGCAGGTGGTTCCATACCTTGTCATAGTCGGAATCCAATCTCCAATAAGCGCCCGTGGTTTTGTTCGTATACTATATATGTGGAGCGTGAGATGCAAGCGTTCCACTAGATTCTAATTTATTTGTGGAAACCCTAGAAATTATTATGATATCAGAATAATTATATTTTCAAAATGTTTTGGGTTATCGTAAGGTAAAAATCATCCGTGTTTATGTGCAGATTGGTCTTACAATTATCTTTTCTTGCAAAAGATTTTTTTCCAAGTTAAACAAGCTATTTGAAATTGTTTACTCACACCAATCCCATCACTGACCCAGAGTTTATTTTCTGTGTTTTCCCTAAACTCTTAGGTGCCCAAATTTGTACGGGCAGTCAAGTAGTGTAGGATTTTACAGAATCATGGAAGGAGCTTGGAGAAGGAGACTTCGTCCATAGATATATAGGGCTATTTCCGCTGTTTTGTATATGTGATGTACTTTGATGATGTATGTATGTACTGGTATCATTTTATATTTCAAATGATGTTATATATTATATTTTGCCCATTTCGCTGTGGGATTCGTGTCACTCTGATTCTATTCTTTTATGTTCTTCTTTTTCTTCTATTCTACTTTTCTATTCTTCTATTTCTCACCCTCTAACTTCTTTCTATTAATGATCCGGTATTTCCGATACTTGAATGGTCAACATGATATACAGGAGACGTATTTATGTTGATCTTCAGGGTACCAAAATTTGGGTCGTTACATAACCTGGAAAAATCCGAGCCAATTTAAAGTTTTTATTTTGGCAATTTTGATGAATTTTGAATATTTAAAATGAATTAATTTAAATAATAACGACGAGAAATTTATTTTGAATAGAATTCGAATGTATATATTTATTTGAATCGTCGTTAGAATATAAATATTTATTTTTAATTATAAAAGGTATTGAAAATGGCGCGGTAGTTCGAAAATTCGATTTCAAATTTCAAATGAATGTACAGGATTCAAAATAAGTCGGATTTTAGCGAAACCAAAAATATTAGAATCTAATTGAAAATATCTTTCCAACGAATCCAAAAAATTGAAATTTCATTGCGGGAATCAAAAGTTATGTCCAGTTGAAAATCCAGAATAGTCGCTATGGAATTTTGGCCCTTAAAAATGGAAATTTTGCAAATGACCTCTGTTTTCGACGAAACCACTTTTGTTGGATCCGGGATGTCTAACTATTGCTAAATTCCAAAATTCATAATTTTTCGAATCAATATGTGAGCGTGGCGAGGTAAAACGTGTTTTAATAGTTTCAGTCAATTTTAATCGACTGGAAAATGACCATTTTTCAAATGGTCTTAGAATTTGATGAAATTAGTTTTGTTAGGACCGTATCGTCAATGCGAAGCTAGAAAATATTTTTTGGGAATTTTTAGAGTTAGTATGGGGCCCCGGTAAATTGAAATGTGCGTTCAAATTCAATATATAGATTTATATTTTGATTTTGACGAAAACTGATCGAAACAGTAGAATCAGCCTATGATACACATCCCATTGTGTTCGGAATGGGGGTAATTAGCTGTGGACGACAGTCGGTGGGTTTGATTTCGAGTTCAAAATAAAAAGGTACTTTTTGAAATTAAATAAAAAAATAAAATAATAAAACGCTCTCTCCCTATACTCCCTCAGGCCCCCCACCCCGTTTACTTTTCAAATCGAAAATAAAAAAAAAGAGGAAGGGGGAATTGCCGCCGCCGCGGTCCCTAGGGGCGCCGCCGCCAGAGGGAACCGCCCCCCTCTCTTCAGTTCTCCTTCTTCGCCCTCCTCTTCCCTGTCACCTCCTCCTCCACGATGTCCTAGCCCGAAACGTCGCCGCCCTCCCTTACTGCCGCCGCGCCCATCGCCACCCTCCCCCACTGCGGTGCTGCACCCCTCCTGGCCATCCCCTCCTCTCTAGCGCGCCGTTCAAGAACCCGAAGCCCCCCCCCCCCCCACGACGGAAACAGCCTCGCGCGCCTACCCTTCAACCACCACACCACCGTCGACGCCCCACCACCATCCCCTCCTTCCTCAGATCCGCACCAGATCCCGCGCCACCTCAACACCGTCGTGAACAACTCCATCCCTTCTTAAAAATGTGATCTTTTCTTTTATTTTTATTTATTTTGCTAACTTATTTCATACGTATATAATTAGCAGTAGAAAACTTAGATTTTTATATGAGAAAAATTAGATTTTTATATTTTATAGAGAATAAAAATATGATTTTTATATTTTATAGAGAATAAAAATATGATTTTTATATAGTAGAGATAATAAAAATATGATTTTTATATAGTAGAGATAAAAAAATATGATTTTTATATAGTAGAGACAATAAAAATATGATTTTTATATTATAGAAATAATAAAAATATGATTTTTATATATGTAGCGAATACGGCCAACGAAAGTGACAAAAGGCGGACGCGACAAGATTTTCTACATATGAAGAGTTGCAGTGTTTGGTTTAGCTAATCTGTGAGAACTTCTCACTTTTAATTTAATTTTCTAGTAAAAATATATACTAGGATGCAGACGGTGCTTAGCAGCTCCCGACACCCGTCGTCCACAGACCATGGACGACTTGTATGCTTGTTTGTTTGCTTTGATGTGAAAATTGATTGTGTGATGTGGATTGAATAAATCTTTTATAGTTAAAAATACAATTCTTAACGTGTATATAAAATAAATGGTTATAAACAAATCGGACGATTTGTTTATATACACACATTTGACTGATATTGATTGGGACGATAAATTTTACACATCGCCCAACTGCACAAATAAAAACTGTGTTTGATTGATTGAAACCCCACACGGGTATTGGGATGATATATGACATACACTAATCCCAATAATTAGCTATATGTCGATCGGTTGATTGACAGACTGTTATAAGCGTTAAATATTTATATTTGATGCTTATACAGTGTAGAACACATTTTGGATGATGGTTGATTATTTATCGTGATGGTTGTATACATGTATTGAATGAAATCCATATAACTAAAATTATATGGTAATTGACTGAGTATGATTCCAGTTTAGAATTAACGAATATTTCAAAATAATATTCAGTGAATATTGAAATGTGAAGCCGTGTTAAGTAGTTAAACGTCATTTCAACACGAACGGGAATTTGGTTGATTTTATTCATTTTTATAATAAATATCGAAAAGTGATTTCAAAATCCGATGATTTGAAAATATTGAAATGATATAGGATATTCAATTTGAAATTGAATTGGAAATTGAATGAAAATCAATTTGAAATGAATTCAAATCGAATTGAAATTGAATTGAATCGAATTGAAAACGAATTGAAATTGAAATCGAATTGAAATTAAGTTAAATAGAATCGAATTGAAATTAAATTGAATAGAATTGAAATTCGAATTAAATCGAATATTTTGAAATTGAAATTCGAATTAAATTGAATAAAATTGAAATCCGAATTGAATTGAAACGAATTTAAAACGAATTTATAAGGAAAAATTCAATTTTGATTTGAATTTGAAATGGAAGTTGAAGTTGTCTTTGAAACGATTTTAAAACGATTTATAGAATACGATTTTAAAGGAAATCGATGAAATATATATATATATATATATTATATATATATATATATATATAATGGCCTGAATAGAACGCGCCACGCCGCGACAGTTCGTGAATTTCGACCATTGGCTTCGAACGGACATTACGGGAGATCCGACCATCGGATTCCCCTAAAATCGGAACCTTTGGGTTCGTATCAAAAAGAGCTTTCTAACGAATATGAGAAATTAGAAATCTAACGGTTGGATTTGGAGATATGTCCAAATCAATTTCAAAAAAGGTCGTTGTAAGTGCAGTTCGATGGCCGTTTATAGGGAATCGACTGTACGGGCCTTGATAAAATTATTAAAAATATCAATAATTTGTGTAAAATCATAATAATGATTTGGAAAAAATTGGGCTGAAAGATCCCATATTTGAAAAGATAAAACTATATTTTTATCAAAATGACTAGTTTTGAACTAGAATTTTAAAGCCAATATTTTTCAAAATAAATAAATTGGATTTGAAATGGTTTTAAAAATAACCAGAATTTCCAATATATGAATTGGAATGGATTTGAATCAAAATTATCTTCGGAATATTTCGATGATTGGATTCAGGATTATACGAATATTGATATGGAAATTTGGAAGATATATTTTATATCGTTATTTCCAAAGCGATATTTGTTGGTTTCAGAATTTGATATTGAATATGAGACGATATATTTTCTATTCAGAGCCTTGTATTTCATATCAAATGAGATTTGGGTTTGTCGTGAATGGTGTCTTTGTTGAGTCAAAGGTTTCATAGCATATTTTGATTAATGACAACATAGAAATAGAGATCATTGACGAGCAGAATTCATATTTATCAAAGTGGAAATCAATGAAGATCATAGTGAAGATCAATGGAAATCATGACATGGAGCTAAGATTATATATATGTAGGTATGGAGTCGTGTTAGATTTATGTTAAAATCTATCCTCAAAGTATAACACGAATGCACAAAACAATTTAGAAATTCAAATTAGCTGGGGCTGAAATTTTTATATTTGAGGAATTGAAAAGTCACAGAAAAAGCCCAAACGGTCCAGGCTTCGACCGGGAAAGAGTGCAGAGTGATATAGACTGTGGACCGAGGTCCTCTGTTCCACAGCCAGAAAACGGTCGACCGCCCAAAAGGACCTGTCGACCGGTCCTGCTGTCTTTTGTGCATAACGGCTATTTTTTCAAATTCCTGTCTACCTGTTAATTTCGACCTGTCGACCTTTTTTCTTGCTGTAATTTTTCTGAAAGGATGCTTCTTTTTGTGAAGAGATTTCTATTCAATTTTAAGAGAAATGGACACAACTCTTTATAGAAACTCTTCATGAAGGAATGCAACTATTCTACACTATAAATAGACTTGAAATCATACTTTCAAATCACCGATTCTTGCTCTGATTTCTGATCTTACTTTCTAAATACTCTTGCATTCTAAAAAGCTCCCAAATTCAAGTTACTTATTGAATCCTTGATAATATTTCTCATATTTTGATTCAACAAGCAACTAACTTCCTTCAAATCTTCGCATTCAATTCATATACTTGAGGATAAGATTATAGGAAGGGTGTACTCAATCATTGACAAATAAGTGTTGAAGGAAGAACACAATCAGAAGTCATACTCTTATAATTGTCCTGTGTGGGTAAGCTTGTAGCCCGTGAAATCAAGTGGGTAAGCTTGTAGCCCATGAAATCAAGTGGGTAAACTTGTAGCCCGTAAATCAAGTAGTGTTGTAAACCTATTCCTCCGCGTGAAGAGAGGGTGTTGTTTAGTGAAAAGCCAAAGAGGAGCTTCAGGACTGGACGTAGGACTGGAGGTCTGAACCAGTATAAAAATCCTGGTGTCGTTACTCTACTTTACGTTACTTTACTGCATTTATAATTATTTGTGATATATATATTGTTTGTGAATATTTATTCGCATAACTATTGAATAGCTTAAGTTATCACATACATTCCGCATAGCCATATTATAGATCCTGCACAAGTCGTACACACTGGGACTTTTCAATTGGTATCAGAGCGAGGTGTTCTAGAGATCGTAACAACATCCTAGAACCAATGGCAATAAAGAAATCTAGTCAAGGCATTAGAAAATGGAAGAGCAACAAAGCAGAATCAGGAGAGCAAGGAAACAAATGTCTCATGGAAAAAGTCAGATCACAATCGGTATGTACAGATTCTTTATATAAAGATCTTTTGTTAAACCATGAGAAATTATTGAAAGAATTTAAAATTTTGAGCAAACTCAATACTGTCATTATAGCTAAGTCAAAAATTTGCGAGCAAGAAAATTCCAAATTAAAAGAATATAACAATGTTCTTTTAAAGGAAATCGATCTTTTGCAAAATAGAAATAAATCTTTAGAAGATTCTTTAAATAATTCTAGTTCTTTAATTTCGTCTCTTGAAAAAGAGAATGGAGCTTTAACTGAAAAGAATTTAGAACTATCTAAAGAATGTGAGTTTTTAAAGGTGAATAATAATATTTTGCAAAATGAAATTTCTAACTCAAAAGAAAATTTTGAAAAGTTACAATCTTCTTTAGATAATTCAGAATCTCAAATTTTAGGTCTCAAAACTGAGAATGGTACTTTAAAAAGGAAAAATTCTGAATTAAATAAGGAAATTGATGATTTAAATAATAACAAAATTTCTTTTGAAAATGTCAATAGCGACTTTGGAAATAAATTTGATAAATGTGCAAATAAGTTCGCAAAATTTAATAAAGGTCAAAATGATTTAAATATGATTTTATCTAGATCTCGACCTTTACATGACAAAAGTGGTTTAGGATATAATAAAACTAATCTTAGAAATAGTACTAGATATGCTTTCATGTACAATAAAAATATTACTGCTAGTACTAATGCTCATCCTAGATCCAATTATTATAGAAATTCGAATACTTCTGTGACTAGAGATCTGTATAATAGATCTAGAAGTATGAAAAGGAATATCAATAGAGATTACTTAAGTATTTAGGTTCCTGTAAGTTGGAAAAACAGAGAAAAATATATTGATGATTATTTTGATTCAGTAGTTAATAATGAAAATTTTATCTTTAAAGGTTCCATTAAACCCTCTTGGGTATGGTTACCTTCCATCTAACTCATGGACCCAAACAAAGCAAGTGGGTACCAAAACTATATATGTTATATATATTTTTGCAGGTACACCACAACAAAGAGAAGGTTATTCCATATCTCCTAAAGGGAGCATATATACAGGGGGAGATAGCAATGGAGATTGTAATATCAAGCTATGTTGTCATTAATCAAAAAGGGGGAGAATGTTGAGTCAAAGGTTTCATAGCATATTTTGATTAATGACAATATAGAAATAGAGATCATTGACGAGCAGAATTCATATTTATCAAAGTGGAAATCAATGAAGATCATAGCGAAGATCAATGGAAATCATGACATGGAGCTAAGATTATATATATGTAGGTATGGAGTCGTGTTAGATTTATGTTAAAATCTATCCTCAAAGTATAACACGAATGCACAAAACAATTTAGAAATTGAAATTAGCTGGGGCTGAAATCTGTATATTTGAGGAATTGAAAAGTCACAGAAAAAGCCCAAACGGTCCAGGCTTCGACAGGGAAAGAGTGCAGAGTGATATCGACTGTGGACCGAGGTCCTCTGTTCCACAGCCAGAAAACGGTCGACCGCCCAAAAGGACCTGTCGACCGGTCCTGTTGTCTTTTGTGCATAACGGCTATTTTTTCAAATTCCTGTCTACCTGTTAATTTCGACTTGTCGACCTTTTTTCTTGCTGTAATTTTTCTGAAAGGATGCTACTTTTTGTGAAGAGATTTCTATTCAATTTCAAGAGAAATGGACACAACTCTTTATAGAAACTCTTCATGAAGGAATGCAACTATTCTACACTATAAATAGACTTGAAATCATACTTTCAAATCACCGATTCTTGCTCTGATTTCTGATCTTACTTTCTAAATACTCTTGCATTCTAAAAATCTCCCAAATTCAAGTTACTTATTGAATCCTTGATAATATTTCTCATATTTTGATTCAACAAGCAACTAACTTCCTTCAAATCTTCGCATTCAATTCATATACTTGAGGATAAGATTATAGGAAGGGTTTACTCAATAGTTGACAAATCAGTGTTGAAGGAAGAACACAATCAGAAGTCAAACTCTTGTAATTGTCCTTTGTGGGTAAGCTTGTAGCCCGTGAAATCAAGTGGGTAAGCTTGTAGCCCGTGAAATCAAGCGGGTAAACTTGTAGCCCGTAAATCAAGTAGTGTTGTAAACCTGTTCCTCCGGGTGAAGAGAGGGTGTTGTTTAGTAAAAGGCCAAAGAGGAGCTTGGGGACTGGACGTAGGACTAGAGGTCCGAACCAGTATAAAAATCCTGGTGTCGCTACTCTACTTTACTTTACTGCATTTATAATTATTTGTGATATATATATTGTTTGTGAATATTTATTCCCATAACTATTGAATAGCTTAAGTTATCACATACATTCCGCATAGCCATATTATAGATCCTGCACAAGTCGTACACACTGGGACTTTTCAGTCTTCATTAACACTGTTCTTAAACCCAGTTAAGAAAAGATTAAATCTTTTTATTTAGATCTAGTGAAGTATACCAATTAATTAATATATTTAATTGGAATTGAATTAGAATTTGTTTTTGGGTTTATCGTGAACGATGTTTTAAATAACACTTGTTTCTTAACTCGATTATAAGTGGAATGTGAATTGGGTTTATTGTGAACTGTGTCTTTAATGACATTCGTTCTTTAACCCGATTTATAGTGAAATATGATTTGGAATTTATAAATCTTTTTATAAAGATTTAGTGGGATTTTCCAAAGTTAAATAATCATTAATATTGATTTTTGGGAAGATTAAAACTAAGAGGAGTTTTAATGAATCTTTAATCAGATTAAAATGGGAATTGATAATTTAAATTATCAAATATAGGAAATGATCGAGAACGGAGTATCGCCAGTTTTGCTCCTAGCGATAGTTAAATCTTTAATTAGATTTGAATGTGAAATGGTAATTAAATTTACCGATAACACTGTGGTGTTAGTTATGGGGTAATAACAGTTTTGCTCCACAGGATGAATAGATTGGGATTGGGAAATAAAATAAATGATAACTTCGGTGTGGTTCGCTAATCCAGACTAGTTTGGAAAACCATAATTTGGTTTGAAATGACATCCAAAGGAAGATTTAAGAATAAATTTTAAAGAATTTATCTTTGATAAAATTAATGGGAACCTTTCCCAAAAGATGTGCATATTTGAAGAAAAGAATATTCAGAATTGGAATGAGGCGTATGTTGTGTTTTCTAGCACTTGTTTATTATATACGCGAGTTATTCGGAAAGGCCGGGTTTATACCTATTCTGAATAACTGATTCGACGATAAGTCGAAGATGAAGACGTTGGTCGAAGACTGGAGGTTTTCACATCGTTTGAACGATTACTGGTGATCCTGATTGGGCTGTACACCCAAAAGGAGGGAAATAGTTGGTGGTCGTCCAGACGTATTTGGAGATCAATGGATATGCAAGGTATATGGTGCCTCCGGTTTCGTTCAGACCCAGAACGAACTTTTCAATGGATTGTGTCTGACATTGGATTTTATTCTATGTTGATTGATTTCTGTTAAATATATATCTGTTTGACGGTGGAGAATTTATTCTCTTGCTTAACGCCCTTCTCTGAGACGTACGAGCTCAGATGTTATATATCGATAGATACTAGTCGCATGGCATGAATTGCCTGTGTGGCACGCTGAGATGCAATGATCAAGGCTTTTGTTGAAAAGCAGAGTCTTGTTGTTGATGATCAAAGCACGACTTTAAGACAGTGTAGCTTTGTGTATAACGTTAATTCGCGAGCCTCACACCTCGGTATGGGTTAAAAACGGGATACGGACCGCTGGGAGAACACGACGTTTCTTTTTAGCTATGGGTGGTGTCAGTGTTTTACTAGCCCTGACATCGTTGATTATTATACCTATGTGGATGTTGGATTGCGAGGCGCCTCGATTATAGGTCTGTAAGGACCGGGAAACGTGTGTTCAGGAATAACTAATCCTCAAACGTAAGAAAGGACCAGGCCCAGCCGATTCCAAGGGTTACCCAGAGTGTGTAGTCCTGGCGCATTTGCTAGAGTGTCCCGAAGCAGAGAGGATCTTGCCCCTTGCCTCGAATCATGATGGAAATCCAATTTCCAATACGTGACATTTCGGTTTTGATTGTAGAGCCTAGTATCGCGACATGATAGATGGTACCCATGCCGCCTAGGATTGATATTTATGATTGAAATTGTTTTGACACTACACACTTATAATAGTATAAAATGATTTGTTTTAAACGACCAAGCATGTTTGGCTATTATAAGGGAAAACCCTGTCCTCTGGCTTGCGTTGCATTGTGTGATGGGACCTAGGTCTTATAATAGCTTCATTTTTCGAAAAAGCATTGCGTTGTTTATTCTAAGCACTGGTATTCTCGGGAGGAAACCCGTTCTGTGTTACACGGCGTGGTCCCTTGAATTACTCTCTTTTAAAGTAAAGTTTAAATAACTGTTTTAGTTCTCACACCAGTCACATGACTGACCTGGAGTTTATTGTTTTAACCTAAACTCTGGGTGCCCCTATTTTACGCATGAGCAGCTAGTAGTTTTGGTTTTGCAGATTTATATTCACGGGATCCTGATTTACAGCTGGAACGATGCTCGGAAAGCTCTGTATCCGTGTATTACTTTCAGTTGTATTTTGTATTGTTTTTCCGCTGCTATGTAATTTATTGTAATCTCTGATATTTATCGAATGTATTTTATTTATTCATACTCTATATATTCTTGTATTCTGATGGAATTGTTGTAATAAACAATGAAATGTTCTTCTGTTTGTGTTCTGATTTGTCTTGTTCTCAACTCAATCCGTGCTTTCCTTCACGGGGAAGTTCGGGTTGCTTCAAAATGATTTTTAACTCCTTTTCAATTATAAAGAAAAATTGAATATTCTATATTTTTATCATATTAAAATAATAATATTTCAAAATATTATATTTTGAAAACACTTCCTTTTATATTCATTTTAAAATGAAACAAATCGATCGATAAACCCGTTCGGGTTAAAAATAGAGTTTGCTACTTAATTCGGCTTCACATTTTTCTTCTTCATTGAATATTGTTTAAAATATTTATTATTTTAAAATATCCTTTATTTTAAAAGATTCTTTATTTTTGAATATTCTTTATATAAAGGTATTCTGAATCGGAACACGACTCAATCAATTACCATATAATTTCAATTATATGGATTTCATACATCGCATGTATATAACAATAATGATAAATATTTATTAAACAATCCATTCACGTCCAAAGTGAAATCTATAATTGTGTGAGCATTAAAATAAATAAATAAATAATGTTCATCACAGACTGTCAATCCATCGATTGACATACAGCTAAATATTGGGACAAGTGTATGTCAAATATCATCCCAATACCCATGTGGGGTTTTCAAACAATAGTTTATATAAATAAATTATTGGTTAATAAATTTAACCAATTATAATTCAATTTGAATTATTTTCACTTTAATCAATTTTCACTATTTAAAATTATAAATGACTATTTATAATTTAATTTCCACTACCATATATTTTGACAAGTAATTATTTTTGTCCTTGTCTAACATGATGACATTTTTATTTCACAAAACATTATCCCAAACAAATGACATATTTATTTAACATGGGTATAATCTAAATAAATGACATATTATTTAACATGACAATATTCTAACAAAATGACATTTATCATTAACATGTTTTTATATTTCTATCTAATGACCATTTTAATCATTTCTACATGCACTTCTAAATAAAATGAAATTAATATTCTAACATGGCATTTATAAATAAAATGACATTTATATTCTAACATGGCATTTATAAATAAATGACATTTTATTCTAATCAAACATTTATACAAAAATAACATTTCTATCAATAATGATATTATTATTTCTAATATGACATTTCTAACCAATTGACCTTTTTATTCTAAATACACATTTCTAATAAAGAAGATCTTTTTATTCTAAATAATCATTTCTAATAAAGATGATCTTTTATTCTAAATAATCATTTCTAATAAAGATGATCTTTTATCTAACATGACATTCTATGACAAAGATGATATTTTTATTTTAATGCAACATTTTTGTAATAAAAATGTTATTTTTATTCTAATGTAACATTTTATAACAAAAATGATATTTTATTCTAACACGACATTTTATATCAAAAATGTTGTTTCTTTACAATGCAACATTTTATACTAAAAATGTTATTTCTTTTCTAATGTAACATTTTATAACAAGAAGTGTTATTTCTATACTAAGGTAACATTTTATAACAAAAAATGTTATATCTTTCTAATGTAACCTTTTATAACGAGAAATGTTATTTCTATTCTAATATAACATTTTATACAAAATGTTATTTCTTATCTAATATCACATTTCTAATGTAATGACATTTTTAATTTAGAAAAACATTTCTAATGAAAATGACATTTTAAATCTAAATAAACATTTTTAATGAAAATGACATTTTCAATCTAAATAAACATTTTTAATGCAAATGGCATGTTTTAATCTAAATAAACATTTTTAAATAAAATGACATGTTTAATTTAATGTAACATTTCTAGCAAAATTGACATTTTTATCCTAACGTAACATTTAAAGCAAAGTGATGTTTTTAATCTAAATAAACATTTCCAAACAAAGTGATGTTTTTAATCTAAATAAACATTTCTAAACACAATGATGTTTTTTTTTCTAAATAAACATTTCCAACTAAAATGTTATGTTTATTCTAATATAACCTTTCTACTAAAAATGACATGTTTCATTCACAAAATATGAATATGACTAAATGACATATTTTGTTTCAAAAATATGATTCTTTTATATACACAATAAAAATGTGAATTTTATTGTAAACTTATTCCATTTTAAAACATTGAATATTTTTATCTATGTGTATATAGTAAAATATTGTTTTAATTGAATAAACAAATTCCTTTAACAAACATGAATATTTTTATATATACAATAAAAATATTATTTTTATATTTTTAGTTCTAATACAACAAAATCGACATTTTTATTTTATCAATTCTAAGACAACAAAATATTCCATCATATCATCATAACAACATCCATCAATTCAAATCAAATCACGTACATGCCAAAATTTCTAAACACGATATCAATTCTAGTTTAACACAAATGACAATTATATTTTGTCAATTCTAATTTAACACGAATGATCAAATCTAACAAATTGATATGTTTATATATTTTAACACAACATGATCAAATTTAACAAATTGACATGTTTATATATTTTAACACAACATATATTTAGATCCAAACATCATAACCCAAATCAATCAAAATCAGTTTAAATATATATATATATATATATATATATTGTAACGAACCGGGATTTTCGACTCCGAAAATCAACATCAAACTACCATGTTGACCATTCAGACATCGAACATTCCAGATCATTAATAGAAAGAAGTTAGAGGGTGAGATAAGAAAGAAAGAAATATTAGAATAGAAGAAGAAGAAGAAACACCACACAGAGTCTCACATCGCAGCGGAACAAAATATAATACAGAAATAACCTTTATTGAAACCTTTTGAAATACTTACAATATCAGAGTACACATCTGGACAGTGATACTAATCTGTCCTCATATAACACACAGCGGAATAGTAATATCATACGTCTGGACTCTTCCAGCTCGTCTCTTCACAGCAGTCGATAACCTGAACCTGTACAACCCGGTCTAACCCGAGCATTTACAAAACACCGGGTCAGTCTGGTGAACCAGAGTGAGATAAACTCGCACAGTAATAAGGGTAAACCATCCAATCATGATTTTAAAGTTCAAAATCTTTTCAAAAGAAAAGGATAATCGTAAGACCAAATCCACACATAAACACGGACGGTTTTTACCTTACGATAACCCAAAACCATTTGAAACCAATATCTTGTCTGATATTATAATAATGTCTAAATACAAGTAAATAGAATCTAGTGGAACGCTTGCATCTCACGCTCCACATATATATAGTATACAATCAAAACCCGCAGGCGCTTATTGGAGATTGGATTCCAACTTGACAAGGTATGGGTCCACCTGCCGATAGTGTATCTCTAGAGACGAATACACTGGGTTCAACAAGAACATCTTGCAACCCGGCCCTCACATGACCGACCACTAATTTCGCTTGAGTGTATCGAATGTATATCACCGACGGTTGGGATCAGCAACCGTCTCCCGACAAGGGACAGCATCGAAACATAGATTTAAGAAACAAATAGGACTTCCTCTAGATAGGTGATTATACACCCTAATGGGAGCGACCCACATAGCCATGCTGCCTGCCCGATTTTTGTCATTTCCCAGTGGATGAGGCTTGAGGTCAACATTATCTTCTGAACATCGGGTCATCATTCACTTTGAATGCCACATCGTCAGATCCGTCAGATATCACTAATTGACGTCCACAAAAATACTCTAGCTGAAAGCTAGAGAATGGCAATTCCCTGCCAACAACTATCGTACGTTTGAAGAAATCAACGTACGTGACCCTTTGGAAATACTCTGTCAGACATCGTCCATATACGTCATCCAGGAACAGGATGAACCGAAGGCACTCTCCTACCGCATCCATATAGGAATCACCCCATGGATCAGTAGCGAGAAGTCCTTGCAACCCGTAGATTCCAACCACGACAGAATCACAGTTTATCTCTGCTTGCCAGGCAGAGAATATTAGTGGTTCTTCCGTGTATGAAAATCCACGGTCTTCAATGCTCCATCTCGATCATCTTCTGATATCTTCACGTATTTGTTGGTCAGAATGGTTTTCGAATATAAATTCGATCCCGGTCTTTCCGTACCAACAATCGTATTGGACAGATTTGATAGTCGGTGTTTTAACTATCAAAATATACAGTGTTTCAATCATGACACTCCAATGAGTTCACTGGATCCGTATTCAGCATCATTTGGCCTTTAACAAACTAATTTCCTTTTTGTTAAATTGAAACTTCCAATTCTTTTAATATTCAAAAATACGATATTTGAATAACTCTAATGTCAATTAACTAGCATTCGACTTACTCTATTCGCTCGACTCTAGATCGCAGCGATCACAATGGTTACGCCTGGTTCCCTCAGGAAACATCCGACCGCCGTAGGCTATCTGCAGCCCTGCGAATTTCGCTAGCAGTCATACGAAATGGCAACTTAGCCCAATAATTATGTTTGGCAAATTCTATCTCGAATAACTATATTAAATTTCCCATTTTTAAATCTCATTTAAAATTCTCCTTTTTCTAGATCTCGTTTTCAAATAACGTTAATGTAAAGTAAACGCTTTACACTTTAAATCTCACTAAAAACTCTGGTTTATAATAACCCTTTTATCGTAATCTCCTTTCACTTAATTCATATAATTTAGTACGTTTATTTCCTTTCACCATTCAATTGGCTTGCATCTCACATTCTGTAACTTTTTAAATGAATTCCCATTTAAAAATATATTCCTAAATTTATCATTAAAATAATAACTTATTTCAAACATTAACTACTTTAGTAGTTAATCCCTTTATTAACTAAATTAAATATTAAATCCCTTTTAAATCCTTATTTAAATTCAAACAATATTCATTTAACTATTTTAGTCAAAACACATTAACTTGATAAACAATTCAAATTCCAAACGGTCGATTTAATTAACTCAAAAACTTGATTATCTTATTAACCGATTTCAACAATCCTTGCTTTAAATTAATTAAAAATATAATTAATTTAAATAGATTCTAATTATTTGTTTTCTTTACAAAACAATGATCAAAGTTTAACCCTTTCAATTCATTTCTTATCTTCAACTGGTAAATCTGATTAACATCTTTGCAAAATAACTTTATAACAAATCAAAGTCTTAAACAATAAAATATTTATTTATTTTTCTTAAATAACTTTTATTCAAATAATATAATTCAAATCTAACTCTGGTTATAAAATAAATTTTATAACCTCAACTCTATCGATCCACCTGACGGTGAATAAATATTTATAACTCGATTGGTTTTAAAGGCCATACTCTGCCAAACACTTAACCAATATCACCCATTGGTTTAAACCAAACAGATGTTGAATATCCAGTCAATAATCAACCATCAAATCAATCACACAAACCGATCAGTTCATATATGATCATATGAAAATAAATAATACATTTGAGGAATCCGGTTGGATCCCTCCAACCTGTTCTTCCCTGTATTCAAATGGTTAGCACGAATTAGACTGTTCAGTTTTGTTTAACTGATAATACTAAATAACAACCATTCAACATCAACTTATACGCAATTCAAACAATGCAACCATTTAAACACGTTTATAAATAAACGTGACCAACCAAGGTGAGTCACCTTTATTGGAACCAATCGTTAAAAATAACGATTTGGTACTTCACTGAAATTAAACACAGTTTAATTCATCGGTTAAATCAACAGATCAGTGTATAACAAGCAAAAAGTCAACCATTGGCAAGCGGAGCACACAAAATAGAAATACCCAATTTATATAAAATATAAAAAAGGTAACTGAGTGAGTTTAACTCACTTTGATTTGATTCGTTGTTGAAACAGCAGTTTTAATTAAATTAAACCGGTGTTTAATTTAATTAAAAATCCCGGTTGATTCGAAAAGTGTCCAACTCTATTCCATGATGTAGTGTCTGTCGATAAGATTCCAACGTATCATGTTTCATCACGTTCTGATAAGATACGAGAAAATTATATAAGTTATAAGTTTAACGCTATCTAATTTAATCATTAACTAATTCTCTAAATCATACTTTTGTTTTAACTTTGTGTAACTAACTATTTGTGTTAAACAATCTTAACATACCGGTGAGTCTTTCAGTTACCTAGGCCGACCCCTTGGTTATCAAATACAGACCCGACTTAGTTTATCCTCTCTCACTTTCTTACTTATACTTCCTTCCCTTTTTATTTTTCCATACTACTACTTACACTAGGTAGGTTTGAATTTAGATTAACTAAATATTAATCACTTTAATATACACGGTTAATTACATTGACTTAGATTTAAGGCTTGGATCCATTAGTGAATCGTTCAACAAGTAAATCCTCCCCTGACTCCATGCTTCTCTCCTCCACGCCTGCATCCAAGGAAGCTTTTATTATCAAATCCTTATTTTTCTGTGCAAATATAACCACTCTTTTTAATTTAAGATCTTACCCAAAGACTTACGTACACCGTTAGTTCAATCCAATAGCACAGCTGCTCTTCTTCTCGCTTCAGACATACCCCCTTTTCGTTGTAATCATTTCCGGTTTTTGAAAACACCCACGCACCTCTACTAAGCCCGCCGATGATGATCCAAGGCCACCAGTCCCTGCGCCCGACCTCCCTCTGCTTACGCCAACAGTAGTTCGCCCTCAAACCCCTCCAGTCGTCCGCCACAAGACCAAAACCGCCGCAGCTTCATCGTTCGGTTTCCGGTCAGTAAAATGAGGTAAACCCAATCATGACTGACTAGTTTGATGGTCTCGTTAAGAGGATGGGATTGATGTTGGGGTCTTCGTAGATTATTGAAATGAATTCGGGATTAAAATGGAAAACCGCGGATCATCGGTTCATTCAGGGTGGCGGCGCATATATGGTTGAACGAGAATTAGGGTCCTGATGTTAGTTGAATGTATATATAGAAAAAGAAAGTGTGGGGGTTACGCTACTGTAAATTATATTTTATTGGTTAGCTTGATGGCCACGGTTTCATTTTACTGTGCATTGTTTGGCCATCACGGCATTCGAATTTGTTTGGCCGACAAGTAATGTAGATTTTATTACTATTTTAATCCAACGAAACTTCGCAGTGAGAATTCGTGTTAAAATCCACCACATATGATTTCTGTCTTACTGGTAAAAAGGCTGTTCTTAATGTAAAACGATATTCCGGATCCAATGAGACAAGTTTCGTCGCAATACGAGGTCGTTTGGAAAAATTTCCTTTATGAAACCGGAAATGAACACACATTTAATTTTTCCACAGTTACCAGATAAATCAAATCCACTTGAAACTGCGAACATCGATAATAACTTTTCGATACGAACCCAACGGCACTAATTTTGTCGCATTCTGAGACTGTTGCCCCTGTAGGCTGTTTTTACCCCGAACCGCAATACCCCTTTTAACACCAAATTTTCCGGTCTCTAAAAATAACAAACTATATACTTATTCTGACTCTAATCGACGATACGAACTCAACGGAACTGGTTTCGTGGCCTAATTCGATCATTTGCTCAAGTTACACTCAAATATCCTTTTATTGAATTAATTACGCGCTATAGAAATTATACGGGCGTTTATGGCTACCCTGGCCACATACAACATCGGTTTTCCACGCAGTTTGATTTTCTGACAATAATTTAACGATACGGTTCTAATGAAACTGATTTCGTCGAAATCTGAGTTCGTTTGCAAAACGGCTATTTTAACGTGTATATTTTAAATAACGATTTTCCATAGCGACTATTTCAAATTTTGATTTGGCCATAACTATCAAACTATAACACGAAACCTGGATTTTTCTCTTTCATATGAAAATTATCATTATTACGGTTCCAACGTTTCTTGTTTCACAGAAATCCGACTTATATCGAATCCTGTATTCTCAGTTGAAGTTCAAAACTCCAATTTACGAACTGCACGCCATTTTCGAGCTCGAATTATATTATATATAAATTATAACGTTCAACTTCGTTTTTAATAACGAATTAAATATTAAATTCCATTAATATTCCCAACATACTATTTAAAACTAATTTAAATGTTCATATTCAAATGGTCGAAAAACACGGGTCGTTACATATATATTTCTATATATATATATATAGTTTTTGTTTAAAATTTAACATGAGAAATATCACAGTGGTTTTAATTCTGCAAAAATTATAGATCGCTCCGTTTTATGCTCTAGTCTATTTCATGATGTAGATCTTGATCACGCGATTCCAACGCATTTTGTTTCACTGAATTCTGATGCCGTATAAGAAAGTTATGGTTATTTAAACAATGGTTACATTAATTAAATTAATAAAAGTCATTACTAACTTAATTACATTAGATTAAACATGGCCTTTATCTTCTGCTATCTCGTCTTCCTCGTTCCTCTTTCTGAAGCAATTTCGAACCCGTGCTCCTCCCTTTTGACCAAAGACACACACCAATTGAGACACTCCGCCACCAATCAACGATGACCACGAGGAAGGGCTTCCCCTCCTCTATCTTCACCAGCGACGCCATGCACCTCGATGGCTCCATCTCACCGGATTCTGCCTTCGAATGTTGGGTGTTTGGACCAAAGAATCTCGCAAGTTACAGCCCTATACTCGATCTTAGCCGTATGGAAATAAAGGCCTTAGAAATCTCTTTGTTTATTGTTTTGGTTTCATGTTTTAATTCGGTTTGAAATGGGAATTATTGAGGATCAAAAATGGGAGCTTAGTGGCCTTTGGTTCCATTAGTGGCGGCTACTGTATTGTTGGGATTAGGGTTTGTTAAGGCTAAGTATTTATAATATTAAATTCTCTAGTTTTTGTTAAAATCCCTTTACTTCTCAATAACTTCAAATTCAGCCCAAAGAATAATGCTCCTAGCCAAATACCCCCCTTCCGGACACAATGGACTAGGTCCCGTTAGCCCGTCTGATCGTCTCAACCTATTTTTCTTTATTTTAAAATATAAATCATTTAATATTATATTTAAACGTACATTTTAATTTATCGGGGCCACGTACTGACTCTAAAAATTACAGAAAAATTATATCTAGTTATGGTTTGACGATACGGTCCCAACAAAACTAATTTCATTGAATTAGAAGACTGTTTGAAAAATGGCCTTTTTAATGTCGATTAAATTTGACTGAAATTGACAAAACACGTTTTCTTTTTCCACGCTCACATATTGATTCTAAAAATTATGAAAATTTAAATCTAGCAATAATTTGACATTACGGTTCCAACAAAAGTGGTTTCATCGAAAACGGAGGTCGTTTGCAAAATGGCTATTTTTAAGGGTTATATTCTATATTAAAAAATATATATAAATTCTAAAGCGACTTTTCTAAAATTTAAACTGGACATAACTTTCTATTTTTATTATGAAATCTCAATTTCTTTCATTCGTTAGAAAGATATGATTAAACAAATTCAAATATTTCTTGTTTCGTTCAATTCTGATTTAAAATGAATTCTGTATATTAAATTGAAATTTAAAATCGAATTTTCAAACTGCCGCGCTATTTCAAACTCCTTTTATACTTAAATTAAATTATTCGTTCTAACTTCGATTTAAATAAATTTTTAATCGTTATTATTTAAAATAAACTATTTCAAATACTCAAAATCCATTAAAATTTCTAAAATAAATTTTTTAAAATTGGTTCAGAATTTTCAGGTTGTTACACTTGATTACCTATTCAATTAAAATTTATTGGTTTCAAACCAAATATTAACTATTTTATCAAGTACTGAATTACATAGTATATGATTTCTAAGAATAAATCATTTTAATAACATTCGACATCGTCGAAATATAATCATAAATCCTTATCGATTTATTTCACTCCTATTCATATTTCGAACATCAAATTAATTTCATCGTCTTCCTTTTTAAACGATTTCCTAATTTTCCCCTTTTTAAGTTCATTCTTATACTCCCTAATTATTTAATAATAATATTTCCACTTTATTTTTAAACATCTTTTATAAATCAAACCACTTGTTTTATATAAATTAAACAAGTTTATTTATTCTAGCCCGACCAACATTCAATTTCTATTTTAAAATAAATTATCCTTTTTAAAACACTAATTTCTTTTAAAATATTTTCGAATATATTTTACGGTTTTAAATACCAATTATTCAAGTCAATGTTGTTCAAACATCCCAAACCACACAATAATCAATCGCTGATTATTGGTCACATCATATAATGCAATATATGAAAAACAACAATATAATTTTTGAGGAATCCAGTTGGATTCCTCCAACGTGTTTACTTGCATCCACAGATGTTAGTCAACATAAGTAACATCAATTTCATATCAATGTGAAATATAATAAATAAAATCAATATTCAGTCAACGATATATATAACTATATATATATATATTAATTCAACCAATTTATATGTAATTCATCCAAACAACCATCACACAATATTCCATCATTTTTTTTATTAGTTCTAAAATACGTTTATAAATTTATAGAACTGGATAGAGTTAGTGAGTTTACTCGCCTAAGTCGTTGATCGTTGAATAAAGGTTAACGTTCTATAGATCTGGACAAATGTTTAATTATGCCATAATTTTTCACGAGCTCCAAATCACTCCAAGTTTCACGGTCTTGTAGCGCTCGTCTCTACGATCCCAACGGATCCAAATTTTCGTAATTCTGATAACGTATGGGTGAATTATCAAAGTTACAGGTTAATACACTATTAAAAATAGAATTAAATTTATATTGATTAAATATATTTAGGCCTCACCCTAAATTCTCGACCCATTACCATGCTTTAAAACCCACACTCGTATCCTTCTTCTTCGTTTAATATCACTGCACCCTAAAGCTTTCCAACCATCCATTATCACAACCTTTCCGGCCTTTATCTCCTTCACCACGCCATTTTAAAACCTTTAAAAATCACCACATTCCTTCTCTTGAACCCCTCTTCTACCTTATATACATATTGTATAGCTCGAACACCCCCTGGTTATTGTCGTTTAAGGTCTTCCCCGCAAGCACACTGCAAGTCACGAATAATTTTTTCATGCCATTCTTCGCCAAATACATCTCTTGCTCTAGTATATTAGTTTACGCGACAAACAGGAACTAGTCGAAAACTTTGAACCATCCTTTCACCTCCAATTCTACATGAACCCAACTAAAATCCCACCAAAATTCACATTTTCCCGAGCTTCTTCTCCTCCACCCAATCGTGTGCAGCTTGCACCATCCTTCCCCGATGCGATCTCCCACAATAAACCACAACACAATAAAAAGAACGACACCTAAAATCCTAGAATCCCACCAAATTTTTGTAAAACGAAACGTCCTCCACCAAAATCACGGCAACGTCCTCGAACTGATCTCTGATTGCTCCTATGCCTAATGTTGACCAACCCTAACAATTGATGTTCAACTTGAAGTTAAAAAAAACTAATCGCTCCCTATAAACGAAGCTCTGTCTGACAGCATCCAGAGACCAACGTTGAGATTTTATTTTTATTTTTATTTTTATTTTAGAAGCGTATGGCTTTGTTTTTTTTCTTTTTAATTTTCGAAAGCATTTGTAACACCCCGAAAATTCTATAACTGTGAAATTAACAAATTAAAGTATAATTAATTTGAAATCAAAGAACCAAGGGAAACGGGATACGCCATTGCGTTCGTCTCGGAAAAATACGGGAAATAGAGTCCGAGTTTTCGAAAAACGGAGTCCGTGTGAAGAAGATATGGCCTTCAGAAGTTTTTGAATTAAATTTAAAATTCAAACAGAATAAAATAATTAAAAATCGGGCCCAATGGGCCAGGGCGGATAAACACCCGCCTAGGCCACCCAGGTTGACTGGGCTGTCGACCTGGGCTACCCATGTCGACAGGGCTGTCGACAGCCCTGTCGACAGGGGTGTCGACTTGGTCGAGCCCAGCCAACCTGGCTGGCCAGGTCTGTGTTTGGCCGATTTTCTGTGGTCTGCTTTGTCATTAGGGTTAGGTGGCAGGCTCTAATTGGTCTCTCTATTGAATGAATGGCTACGATCAATCCAGGCAACATCAATGGTCCTAATCAGTTCCTAACCTCTATATAAACAACCCTAGACTAAACCCTAATCTATTCATTCAAAAATAAGATCATAGCCGCCATGTTGCTGAGGAACGACAAAGAGTAGCCGCCAACTAGAGAGAGAATTAGGAGGAAAGTTCTAAAGCCTAAAGCAATTCAAGCAACCTAAGCAAATCAATTCAACAAAGGAATTTGCGTCTTCAATCCCTAAATTAGAGAATTCATCACACCATTGTAAGTAGAGTATTACTTTGGTATGAATAAACAATTGTGTTGGTTTGTATGCTTGAATTGTGGCAATAAAGTTATTCATATTTGTGCGTTCTTATCAATTTGAAATATTATATACGTTTGGATATTCTTGAATTATGTTATTCATGTTATAAAGAACTACATGCGGTAGTTCTATGCAAGTATACGTTTGGAATATTTCGCAAATTATGTAATCCATGTTGAAGCTACATGTATGTAGTTGATTTAAATTTATGCAAGTTTGGGGTTTTGCTACTATGCCATCATGATGTATATTTTTGTGCATAAATCATTTTGTAAGTAATTAGAACAAGTTTGGTTATTATAATCCATAGGAAATTATGTTGAGAATTTGGCATCATGTATTAAGCCATGCTTTTGTACTAGAAAACCTATTTGCAAACTTATGAATATGGCTAGGCTATGAATGATATTTGGCATAATTGAAATCCATGATTAAGTCTATCTTGTTTACAAGAATTATATGATGACATATGTGGTACATGGCTAGGTTAGGTTCAAAAAGTCCCTTTTGTAAGTTTACATGACTAAAGTAAGAATCATGATTTCATGTTAGAAATATTTATGCCATGAACAAATTTAACTATACTTATGCCATGCTTATGTTTGACATTATGCCATGTTTATGCTAGAAGTATTTATGCCATGCTTATGTTTGACATTAGGCTATGCTTATGCTAGAAATATGTATGCCATGCTTATGTTTGACATTATGCTATGCTTATGCTAGAAATATTTATGCCATGCTTATGTTTGACATTATGCCTAAATAAAAATATAGGTTCAAGTGTCAATAATGATATCTCAATTACAAGTTCACATGCTTTGATTCATGTCACCTATGTTTTATGACCAAAGTATATGTCACTACTATGCAAGTACACCAGTTTCTATTTTGTATTCCCAACGTCATATTGCAAGTTCATACGCTCACCTTCCCCTTTTTGTGTATGTAATCACGCCATAAGCCTCCCCTTTTCGCATGGCTAAATTGGGCTTTAAAAGGCTAAGCCCAATATATATATAAACGGACGTGTAAAACGGGGGAAAATAACGTTGGGTTAAAATTAATTAATGAATGAAAATATAAAATAGAAGGGCCCAAGTTCAAGTATGGGTTGGGCCCATGATTGGTGTAACCTTTACACCATTAACTTAATAATGGGCCGCAAATATTTACATATAAGAAATAAAGAGGAATGACAAAATATGTAAATGTAGAACATACGATGTGTTTAACCCGAGGTTGGATTGAGTTGTGATGTAAACCTGCCCGGAACCGCCCGGCTGTCCAGTAATCACAACAATACCTATCCAATGTGGGAGGTTAAACATGGAGCCAGCAAGGACCCGAGGTTAGACTGAGTTGTGGCGTAAGACTGCCCGGAACCAACCGGCAACAGGCAGCCACAACAATACCTGTCTAATGTGAGAGGTCAGGGCCTTAATAAGACAATTAAGGCTGAGTCAGGATTGATAGGATTAAGTGAACTAAAGACTTAATCAAAATGGAACATGCTAAACTAAACGGACTGGTGGGGTTAGGTTAGAAAAACACTTAACCAACTTAGCATGTTGGCTAGAGATAGAAAACCTAGTAACGGGGGACCCTTTTCAGCAGTAACCCTAGAAGGTGTATCAGGATACCCTGAAACTAGGCAGGGTGGGGCACGATTACTGGGCTGATTGTAAGAGGTCAAAGCGACGGCGGTGGTGTAGCAGTGTAGGTTCTAACGGAGTGCGGGCGTGCACACACTCCGGCGCAGAAAAATAAGGCACTGGACACCAGTAGCATACCTGTACACTCTAGGATTGTGTCGGGTTGCCACTATGGGACTTGATACACCCCATGGTGGGACCAGCATAGGTAACTACAACATCGGGGGCCGTAAGACACATGTAACTATGCGAGTAGGAGCCGATCATCATAGAATGGATCACATCACCCTGATTTTGTGGTGCCAGTTGGAAACTAGTTTATATGGGTTCAGAGATCAACATGGGGTACGATAGTATATTCGACCCTAGACAACTTAACCAAGTTTATAGTGCATGCCCACTTCTTGTTTATACTTATCATACCCAGTTCTTTATTCATAGACAAAATAGTACTAGACTTACTCAGGCTTTATGTCTGACTCTACTTTTCTTTCGTCTTCTTTCTTCCGTTCCCCCCCAGGTCCTCAGGGAGGGAACACAGCAGCTTGACCAACCTCAACATCCAGCTTGAAGAAGAGAAATGTATTGCTTGGACTTTCCTGTTTTGAACTATGGCTTTGGACGATCCACTATGGGGACTTTTGGCAGTTTATCTATGTTTTATTTATGCTTCTTTAAATAATGTACTCAAGACAGATTATGAAAGTGTTATGTTATGTTTTTGAAAGGATGTAAGACAATCATGGTGATGTTGTTGTAACACGTATTTGACTTTATGAAATAAAGTTTGTTGTTCTTCCGCTGTTCACAAATATGTGTTCTTATATCTGTCTTGTATATCTGTGACTTGTACTTATAAACCTCCACCAAAATTAGGGCATTCCCTTTGAGAGTGACCCTAACGGAGGTGGGGTGTTTCACTTGGTATCAGAGCATAGGTTTACCAGATAAGATAAAAAGTTTTGGAAAATTTATTTTCAAAAAAGGAAATTTAAAGAAGCATTTTTAAAAGAAAAATATTATTTTATTTTAAAAAGGCAAAGTCCACTCCCCAAAGCCATAGGTACTATCTCTTATCCTTCGTTTTGAATCTATCCTTTTTGTTTCAGCATGTCTGAAGATCTTAACTTGCCGGAAGGGGTGCCAATACCTGGTTGGTTTAGACGGTTCTTAGAAGCAAGAGCCACTCAGCCAGGTCCTACCATTCCTCCTCCCCCAGCGGAAGGAAATCATCCAGCTGCAGCAGCACCTTTTCCTCCACCTCCTCCTCGGGGAAACACATTCGCTAAGATATGCAAAGATTTTAAAGCTATGGGAGGAAGGGATTTCCATGGAACTGAGTCCTTCGTAGCAGCTAGAAATTAACTGAAAGAAACGGAGGACCTATTCATCATCTTTGAGGTAGAAGATAGACAAAAAGTACAGTTGGCAGTGTGGCTATTGAAGGGCGAGGCTTCCTACTGGTGGGAAGTCACTAATGCTGAAAGACCAGTGGAGACATGGGAGGACTTTAGGGCAAGGTTTGAGACCAAATTTCTCTCAGATGCAGAAAGAAGTTTGCAGTTAGAAAAATTCTTATTTCTTAAGCAAGGGGACAAGACAGTCAGAGAGTATGTGAATCAGTTCGATGAGCTGGCTAGGTTTGGGCTTGACCTAGTCAACACCCCGCACAAGAAGGCTCTCCGTTTCGTCAAAGGGTTGAATGAGCCATTACACAGTTTGGCCATGACCCATATACCCATGGGAGCCACGTATGAAAGATTGGTGCAAATGGCATTGCTGAATGAAGAGGATAAGGGCAAGAAGAAAGAGGGTTTGCAGCCCAAGAGGACAGACTTTAAGAAGGGCGGGAAAGGCAACAAAGAGAAGAGGAAGTGCAATTTCTGTGGCAAAGTGGGGCACTTAGTAAAGGACTGCCGGAAAAAGAAGGCCAAGGAAAATGGTGGGTGCTTTTCTTGCGGTGAGACGGGCCATAGGGCTAAGGACTGCCCAAAGAAACGAGGACAGGGGCAGAGGGCTGGATCCACCCCAGGGGCACAGGTTCATGTGCTGGAAGCGCCACCTCTGCAACAACGAGGTATAAATACTTCTGTAGAAAGTGTAGTTTATCTTTATGATCACCCCGTTCGCACTTTATTTGATTCTGGCGCATCACACTCCTTTATCTCGTCTGCTTTAGTAGAATCTCTGCACCTAAAAACTAGTATGGTAGAGGACCCCTTAATTGTTTCAAACCCAATTGGGGGCCCAGCTCATTTGTCTATGATCTGTGTGGGATTGAAAATTTCTATTCTAAGCATAGAATTTCTATGTAGTGCCTTTGTTTTGGGCTTTTCGGGTTATGGTTTGATTTTGGGTATGGATTGGCTATCCAGTAATGGGGCCATCCTTGATTGTGAGAAAAGGGTTGTTAGGCTCCTAACCCAGCTCGGTAATACTTTGGAAATTTCTTGTAATCCCTCGTATGCGGTTATGCTTAGTTATCTTGAATCGCTAGATGCCTCTGTTGAAAATTTGCAATCAGTTAAAGTGGTCCGGGAATATCCGGATGTCTTTGAAGAGGTGAAGGGCTTGCCTCCGAAGCGGGAAATAGACTTCCGCATATATCTTGTAGATAATGCAAAGCCCGTTGCGTTGCCCGTTAGACATATGGCTCCACGAGAAAGGAAAGAGCTCAGTAAACAGATTAAAGAGCTTCTAGAAAAGGGGTTCATTAGGAGGAGCATTTCAGAATGGGGCGCTCCGGTGGTGTTCGCTACAAAGGCGGATGGTTCACTCCGTCTATGTGTTGACTATAGGGAGCTCAACAAGCTAACGAAAAAGAATAGGCACCCTCTCCCTAGAATTGACGATTTGTTTGACCAGCTTGTAGGAGCGTCTGTTTTCTCCCAACTCGATTTAGCAACCGATTTTCATCAGCTAAGGGTGGCTGAAGATAGCATAGATAAAACGGCGTTCAGAACCCCAGACGGTTTCTTTGAATGGCTTGTCATGCCTTTCGGCTTGACAAATGCACCTGCTTACTTCGTGGACCTGATGAGTAGGGTATTTAGAGATTTCCTCAACAAATTCGTAGTGGTCTTCGTAGATGATATCCTTATCTTCTCAAAGAGTGAAGAGGAACATGCTCAACACTTAAGGGCAATCATGGAAACTTTGCGAGTCCATCAACTAAAAGCCAAATTCTCCAAATGCCACTTTTGGAGAGAAGAAGTGAGGTTCCTTGGGCACATAGTATCCAAACAAGGGTTAGCAGTGGACCCTGCGAAGGTAGTGGCGGTACAAGATTGGAAGACACCAAGGAATGCAACTGAGGTCCGAAGCTTCCTAGGACTAGCAGGTTTCTATCGAAAGTTCATAAGGGATTTTGCGAAAATCTCAGCTCCGCTCACGAAATTGACCAAGAAGAATCTAGCATTCAATTGGGATTTGGATTGCGAGTTTGCTTTCCAAAGACTGAAAAGGGCTCTTACAACAGCCCCAGTTCTGACGCTGCCAGATGGGAGCAAGATGTTCACTGTTTATACGGATGCATGTGGGACAGGGCTAGGCGCCGTCTTAATGCAAGAAGGAAGGGTAGTAGCTTATGGCGGGAGGCAGTTGAAAGTGCACGAAAAGAACTACCCAACACACGATCTTGAGTTAGCCGCCATCGTCTTTGCACTCAAGTCTTGGCGACACTATCTCCTAGGTGAGAAGTTCGAACTTTACACTGACCATAAATCGTTGAAATATCTTTTCTCGCAGAAGGATCTTAACTTGAGGCAACAAAGATGGATGGAGTTTCTTGCCTCGTACGATTTCGAAATCTCCTATACTCCGGGCAAAGGCAACGTAGTGGCAGACGCGTTGAGCCGAAAGAAATTGACCCTAAGCCCGTTGTTTGTTGAAAGACAAAGCCTAGAGTTTATAGCCAACTTCGACTATAGGCCTTCCTCCGATTTCGTACCGGGCTTGCTTGCATCTCTCGAAGTGCGCCCGACTTTAGTGGATTCAGTAGGGGCAACACAACGCGAAGACCCTCAGCTTGTGGAAATGATTGATAGGCTAATTAGGGGTGAGACTTCAAGTCACCTCAACAGATACTCCATTGACGATAAAGGTTTACTAAGGCGAGACGGAAGACTATGCTTCCCACAGACAAAAGATTTAGTAAGGAAGGTTCTCGAGGAAGCGCATCATTCCAAGATGACGATACACCCAGGCGGAGATAAAATGTACAAATATATAAAAAGGACTTTCTTCTGGAACGGCATGAAAAAGGACGTGGCAGAGTTCGTTTCTAAGTGTATGGTGTGCCAACAGGTTAAGGCGGAACAGAAAAAGCCTGGCGGACTACTACATCCTCTGGAGGTCCCACAGTGGAAGTGGGATAGCATCTCAATGGACTTCATCGATGGGCTGCCTAGGTCTAGGAGAGGCAACACTAGCATTTGGGTAATAGTGGATAGGCTTACTAAAAGCGCCCACTTTTTACCTGTCAAAAGTAAAAGGACTGCCTCATCCCTAACATCACTTTACCTTAAGGAAATCGTTCGACTCCATGGAATACCATCTAGCATTGTTAGTGACCGAGACCCCATCTTCACCAGTGAGTTTTGGCGGAGTCTGCAAGAAGCAGTAGGAACGCAGTTATGCTTGAGCACAGCCTATCATCCCCAAACCGACGTCCAAACAGAGAGAGTGAACAGAGTTTTGGAAGACCTTTTAAGGCTATGCGTCCTTGACTTCGGAGGGACATGGGAAGACCACCTTCCTTTGGTGGAATTTGCCTACAACAACAGCTATCAAGCAACCATCGGAATGGCGCCCTTCGAAGCTTTATATGGAAGACCGTGCCGATCGCCCACTTGTTGGTGGGAGTCCACGGATAAGCTCATACTTGGACCAGACATGATCCGAGAGACTTCAGAGAAAGTAGACTTAATACGAAGAAGGATGAAGACGGCCCAAGACAGACAAAAGTCCTATGCCGACAAGAGAAGGACCAACCTTGAATTTGAGGTTGGAGACAGAGTTTTTCTCAAGGTATCACCACTAAGAAACGTTGTTCGTTTTGGAACCACAGGAAAGCTAGCACCAAGGTTCGTAGGTCCATTCCCTATCATCGAGAAGATTGGGAAAATGGCCTATAGATTAGAGCTACCCGAGAAGTTGGCTGGAGTCCACAACGTTTTTCACGTTTCACATCTCCGAAAATGTCTTCATGAGTCCGCTGAAGTGGTAGAGCCAAATATCCTCGAAGAGGCCGAAGTGGAACGCGAAGCAACCATAAGAAAAGTTCCAACCCGCATATTAGGAACGGAAGTAAGGAAGCTACGCAACCGTGAAGTCAAGCTCGTCAAAGTTCAGTGGAGCGACGCCGAGGGAGACGCGACTTGGGAAACTGAAGCTAGAATCCGTACAGCCTACCCTTTTCTGTTCGAGGGTACATCCTTGATCTTTCATTTTCCTTAAGTTACGCTTTTATCTATCTTTTTAGGTATATTTCCTCGACTGTATCTTTTAGGTAGAAACCCTTTGGATGGAAACATGTAGTTGAAACATGTTATGTATGATGGTTGCAAGTGGTTGCTAGTGGCTGCTCGTGGTTGCATATACACACACAATCTAGGTTTTAGATCGGCTCAATCACTTCATATTGCATATGCATATATGTTTGCCTTCGTATGTGGTTGAACTTTAATGTGTTGTCATGTGGATGTTGCATTTGTATTAAATGGTTGTGCACTCATGTAGAATCAAGAATAGGAAAATTTGCATACATAATGGATTCATGGCACTTACATAATTCGCATTAAGGAGGTCAACTGAATCAGTAGGCTGCCTGATTTTGCATTTGATAAGTACATGTACACACACACTTCGCATATGATCATGAAGCATTAGAAGTCTTTTAAGGACAATGGATGCTCGTGTTTGATGGATGAGTAGATGGATGATTGGATGTTAGGATATACATTCCTCCTAGCTTGAAGATTTCGGGGACGAAATCCTTTTAAGTGGGGGAGAATGTAACACCCCGAAAATTCTATAACTGTGAAATTAACAAATTAAATTATAATTAATTTGAAATCAAAGAACCAAGGGAAACGGGATACGCCATTGCGTTTGTCTCGGAAAAATACGCGAAATAGAGTCCGAGTTTTCGAAAAACGGAGTCCGTATGAAGAAGATATGGCCTTCGGAAGTTTTTGAATTAAATTTAAAATTCAAACAGAATAAAATAATTAAAAATCGGGCCCAATGGGCCAGGGCGGATAAACACCCGCCTAGGCCACCCAGGTCGACTGGGCTGTCGACCTGGCCTACCCATGTCGACAGGGCTGTCGACAGCCCTGTCGACAGGGGTGTCGACCTGGTCGAGCCCAGCCAACCTGGCTGGCCAGGTCTGTGTTTGGCCGATTTTCTGTGGTCTGCTTTGTCATTAGGGCTAGGTGGCAGGCTCTAATTGGTCTCTCTATCGAATGAATGGCTACGATCAATCCAGGCAACATCAATGGTCCTAATCAGTTCCTAACCTCTATATAAACAACCCTAGACTAAACCCTAATCTATTCATTCAAAAATAAGATCATAGCCGCCATGTTGCTGAGGAACGACAAAGAGTAGCCGCCAACTAGAGAGAGAATTAGGAGGAAAGTTCTAAAGCCTAAAGCAATTCAAGCAACCTAAGCAAATCAATTCAACAAAGGAATTTGCGTCTTCAATCCCTAAATTAGAGAATTCATCACACCATTGTAAGTAGAGTATTACTTTGGTATGAATAAACAATTGTGTTGGTTTGTATGCTTGAATTGTGGCAATAAAGTTATTCATATTTGTGTGTTCTTATCAATTTGAAATATTATATACGTTTGGATATTCTTGAATTATGTTATTCATGTTATAAAGAACTACATGCGGTAGTTCTATGCAAGTATACGTTTGGAATATTTCGCAAATTATGTAATCCATGTTGAAGCTACATGTATGTAGTTGATTTAAATTTATGCAAGTTTGGGGTTTTGCTACTATGCCATCATGATGTATATTTTTGTGCATAAATCATTTTGTAAGTAATTAGAACAAGTTTGGTTATTATAATCCATAGGAAATTATGTTGAGAATTTGGCATCATGTATTAAGCCATGCTTTTGTACTAGAAAACCTATTTGCAAACTTATGAATATGGCTAGGCTATGAATGATATTTGGCATAATTGAAATCCATGATTAAGTCTATCTTGTTTACAAGAATTATATGATGACATATGTGGTACATGGCTAGGTTAGGTTCAAAAAGTCCCTTTTGTAAGTTTACATGACTAAAGTAAGAATCATGATTTCATGTTAGAAATATTTATGCCATGAACAAATTTAACTATACTTATGCCATGCTTATGTTTGACATTATGCCATGTTTATGCTAGAAGTATTTATGCCATGCTTATGTTTGACATTAGGCTATGCTTATGCTAGAAATATGTATGCCATGCTTATGTTTGACATTATGCTATGCTTATGCTAGAAATATTTATGCCATGCTTATGTTTGACATTATGCCTAAATAAAAATATAGGTTCATGTGTCAATAATGATATCTCAATTACAAGTTCACATGCTTTGATTCATGTCACCTATGTTTTATGACCAAAGTATATGTCACTACTAAGCAAGTACACCAGTTTCTATTTTGTATTCCCAACGTCATATTGCAAGTTCATACGCTCACCTTCTCCTTTTTGTGTATGTAATCACGCCATAAGCCTCCCCTTTTCGCATGGCTAAATTGGGCTTTAAAAGGCTAAGCCCAATATATATATATATAAACGGACGTGTAAAACGGGGGAAAATAACGTTGGGTTAAAATTAATTAATGAATGAAAATATAAAATAGAAGGGCCCAAGTTCAAGTATGGGTTGGGCCCATGATTGGTGTAACCTTTACACCATTAACTTAATAATGGGCCGCAAATATTTACATATAAGAAATAAAGAGGAATGACAAAATATGTAAATGTAGAACATACGATGTGTTTAACCCGAGGTTGGATTGAGTTGTGATGTAAACCTGCCCGGAACCGCCCGGCTGTCCAGTAATCACAACAATACCTATCCACTGTGGGAGGTTAAACATGGAGCCCAGCAAGGACCCGAGGTTAGACTGAGTTGTGGCGTAAGACTGCCCGGAACCAACCGGCAACAGGCAGCCACAACAATACCGGTCTAATGTGAGAGGTCAGGGCCTTAATAAGACAATTAAGGCTGAGTCAGGATTGATAGGATTAAGTGAACTAAAGACTTAATCAAAATGGAACATGCTAAACTAAACGGACTGGTGGGGTTAGGTTAGAAAAACACTTAACCAACTTAGCATGTTGGCTAGAGATAGAAAACCTAGTAACGGGGGACCCTTTTCAGCAGTAACCCTAGAAGGTGTATCAGGATACCATGAAACTAGGCAGGGTGGGGCGCGATTACTGGGCTGATTGTAAGAGGTCAAAGCGACGGCGGTGGTGTAGCAGTGTAGGTTCTAACGGAGTGCGGGCGTGCACACACTCCGACGCAGAAAAATAAGGCACTGGACACCAGTAGCATACCTGTACACTCTAGTATTGTGTCGGGTTGCCACTATGGGACTTGATACACCCCATGGTGGGACCAGCATAGGTAACTACAACATCGGGGGCCGTAAGACACATGTAACTATGCGAGTAGGAGCCGATCATCATAGAATGGATCACATCACCCTGATTTTGTGGTGCCAGTTGGAAACTAGTTTATATGGGTTCAGAGATCAACATGGGGTACGATAGTATATTCGACCCTAGACAACTTAACCAAGTTTATAGTGCATGCCCACTTCTTGTTTATACTTATCATACCCAGTTCTTTATTCATAGACAAAATAGTACTAGACTTACTCAGGCTTTATGTCTGACTCTACTTTTCTTTCGTCTTCTTTCTTCCGTTTCCCCCTCAGGTCCTCAGGGAGGGAACACAGCAGCTTGACCAACCTCAACATCCAGCTTGAAGAAGAGAAATGTATTGCTTGGACTTTCCTGTTTTGAACTATGGCTTTGGACGATCCACTATGGGGACTTTTGGCAGTTTATCTATGTTTTATTTATGCTTCTTTAAATAATGTACTCAAGACAGATTATGAAAGTGTTATGTTATGTTTTTGAAAGGATGTAAGACAATCATGGTGATGTTGTTGTAACACGTATTTGACCTTATGAAATAAAGTTCGTTGTTCTTCCGCTGTTCACAAATATGTGTTCTTATATTTGTCTTGTATATCTGTGACTTGTACTTATAAACCTCCACCAAAATTAGGGCATTCCCTTTGAGAGTGACCCTAACGGAGGTGGGGTGTTTCAGCATTAGCTTATGGCTATGGCTGTTTTGATCGAACCAAATGAAGCAGCACGTCGCGTGTGTGTATATAGGGTGAAGGAGATGGATAAGATCAAGGTTGTTTCCATAGCATGTGGTAGCTCAGCTATCCTATATTTTTACTTAGGCATGAAGCCTTCGTAGATGATAGTTGATAGATATGCAACTTTCCTTTACCAATAGGATAAGCGCGGAACATAGCACAGGTTTGGAAAAGATGGGGTACGATATTTTTCCAGTAAGGATTTTATATATTTTATTTATTTTTCTTTCTCTCCAGGATTTGAGATTTTATTTATAGTTTTAGTTTATTAGTTGTAAATAAAAATGTAGGGTTGTATATGCTCATTACATTGCTACTGAAGTTATAAAATGTAGCGTACCCTGCTACGTAAAATTTCATTCATGTACGGACAGTTACTGTAACCCCCCGAATTTTTTGTGAACATAAGAGTAACGAATAAGAGAATAATTAAAATAATTAAGGGAAATGGGTTACGCCATTGCGTTCGTCTCGAAATTCTGCTTGGAATAGAGTCTAAGTTTGCGTAAATCGAACTCCGTATGAAGAAGATATGGCCTTCAGAAGTTTCAATAAAAACCAGCCCGAAATTCAAAATTCAGATTTCGAAATTCAAAACAGACACCCGGGCTGGGCGGGAAAATTCCCTCCCAGGACCCAGTTCGACACTAGGGTCGACCTGAGTAAACAGGACGACACTAGGGTCGACCTCCCCCCTATTTCCAGATCCGTGGACAGATGCATTTTTCTGTATTTAGACGCCCGTTCTGACCAGATCCGTGACCCCCCCAAACCTAGCTTTCTCTCCACACAATTTCATTCTACATATACTCTGCCTCTATTCTAATTAAAAATAAAAATGGCATCGCTGCTCTCCTGGAATCAAAACAAGGATCTTCTCCCAATCTGAATAGAGCTAAAAGAGAACAACTATTTTCTAATCTAATCGATAGTCTACACCAAAGGAGCGCTATTCAGTGTCAGAATACAGATCCCAGAAATCAAGATTTACCTTTTCAATCGTGAGTATAGTTATTTTTAGATATGAACTTTAATTATGATCTTGACATGGTTATAAATCTGAATCTGAGGTTATGCATATTCTTACCTATCAGATCTGTTTTTCTGTGACTATTCTCTTTCTTCTTTCTGTTCTATAGCCAGGCTACTACGGGCATGTGCCAAATCTCATAAGAGATTAACACACGAACGCTAAATTTTGGGACAAATAATGAATAATGCATAATTGGACATGACTGATCTGTGATTGTTTTTGAGAAAAGGACATATGTTGTAAATTAGATCTAGATCTGGGCATACTCTGTGATTTGGAAGAAGAGGAACCATTGTTTGTTAATATATGACTTGAAACTTGGTGTAATAACCCGGAAATCTGAGCCAATTTAAAATTTTTATTTTGGCAATTTTAATGAATTTTGAATATTTAAAATGAATTATTTTAAATAATTACGACGAGAAATTTATTTCGAATAGAATTGGAACGGAAATATCTATTTGAATCGTCGTTAGAATATAAATATTTATTTTTAATTATAAAAGGAATTGAAAATGGCGCGGTAGTTCGAAAATTCGATTTCAAAGTTCAAATGAATGTACAGGATTCAAAATAAACCAGATTTTAGCGAAACTAAAAATATTAGAATTTATTTGAAAATATCTTTCCAACGAACCCGAAAAGTTGAAATTTCATAGCGGGAATAAAAAGTTACGTCCAGTTGAAAATTTAGAATAGTCGCTATGGAACTTTGGCCCTTAAAAATGGAAATTTTGCAAACAACCTCTGTTTTCGACGAAACCACTTTTGTTGGATTCGTGATGTCTAGTTATTGCAAGATTCCAAAATTCATAATTTTTCGAATCAATATGTAAGCGTGGCGAAGTAAAACGTGTTTTGTCAATTTCAGCCAAATTCGATCGACTAGAAAATGGCCATTTTTCAAATGGTCTTTAAATTTGACGAAATTAGTTTTTTTAGGACCGTATCGTCAATACGAAGCTAGAAAATATTTTTCTGGAATTTTTAGAGTCCGTATGTGGCCCCAGTAAATTGAAATATGCGTTCAAATTCGATATATAGAGTTATATTTTGATTTTGACGAAAACTAACCGAAAAGTCGAATCAGCCTGCGATACATATCCCATTATGTTCAAAATGGGGGTAATTAGCTAGGGGCGACAGTCGTTGGGTTGGATTTCGAGTTCGAATAAAAAGTCAACCTTTATAGAAATAACAAATAATTATATATATATATAATATAACTTCACCCTCCTATCTCTCTCCTCATTTTAAGAAATCAAAAATAAAAAGAAAAAAAACCCTCCCCCACCTGGCGATCGACGACAACGCCCTACAGCCCCCTGATGCCTCATGCCGCCCCAGGCTGGAGTCGTCGCCGCTTCCCGTGCCTGGTGCCACCACCACTTCGCGCCACCCCTCCTCTCCCCTCCATCGATCATCTCCCTTGATGCCCCCCCAATCCCCAATTCGATTTCTCCAATCGGAGAAAATAAAAGCCGCGCCCTCCCTGCCGAGACCCCCACCGCAGTTGACGACCTCCCTCCGCCGCTTCCCCTCTCACTTCGCTGCAGCTCTGATGAGCCTCATCCCTCCGCCACCAAAGACCACCGACTTCACTTCCTCGAAAAACAGTAAGTTTTATATTTTATTTCATAGCAAAAAAATGATTTTTTTTTTAATTTTTTTTATATATATAGTGAAAAGCTTTTTTTATATATAGTAAAAATTTGATTTCTATTATAGCAAAAACTGATTTTTATTTGCAATATATAAAGAACAGATTTTTCATTATATAAAGAACAAATTTTTAACATAGAAAATGTGAGATTTTTATATAGATTCGATTTTAAAAATAAAAAAGATAGGATTTTTTCAAATAAAAAAGATAGGATTTTTTTTCAAATCAAAACGATAGGATTTTTTTTCAAATCAAAAGGATAGGATTTTTTTAAATAAAAAAGATAGGATTTTTTTCAAATAAAAAAGATAGGATTTTTTCAAATAAAAAAGATAGGAATTTTAAACATGATAAAGAGGCGATTTTTATTCATGTGTATTGCATATAAAAAGCAGATTTTTATTCATAAGAGTTGCATTGAAAAATATGATTTTTATTTATTTGAACAGTGAAGAAAAATGTGATCTTAATAATATATGTAGCATATAAAATATAATTTTTATATATGTAGCGAATAGAAATGTGGTCTTTATATGTATTCTCTTTATATTAAAATACGATTTTCATTATCTAGGAAACGAAGTAAAAATAGGATTTTCATATGTATGAAAGGAAAATAAAATTACGATTTTTATTAAGAAGTTAGCGAAGTAAAAAGGCGATTTTTATCGTTTGAATGATAATGTAAAAATGGGATTTTTAGATATTCATTAGCAATAGAAAGATTCGATTTTTACCTATATATTAGCGGTATAAAAATGTGATTTTTATATACATAGCAACAATATAAAAATGCGATTTTTATATATGTAGTGGATACGAACGACGAAAGTGAAAAAAGGCGAGCACGGCAAAAATTTTCAACATATGAAGAGTCGCGGCGAATTGGTTTAGCTAATAGGTGAGAACTCCTCACTTTTAATTTATTTTCTAGTAGAAATATATACTAGGATGCAGAGGTGCTTAGCAGCACCCGACACCCGTCGTCCACAGACCATGGATGACTTGTTTGTTGGATTGATGTGTTATGAAATTTTATTGTGTGATGAGGAATGAATAAATATTTTATAGTTAAAAGTAGAATTTTTAACGTGTATATAAAATAAATATTTATAAACAAATCGGAAGATTTGTTTATGTACACTGATTTGACAGGTATTGATTGGGACGATAAATTTTACACATCGCCCAACTGCACAAATAAAACCTGTGTTTGATTGATTGAAACCCCACACGGGTATTGGGATGATATATGACATACACTAATCCCAATAATTAGTTATATGTCGGTCGATTGATTGACAGGCTGTAATAAGCGTTAAATATTTATATTTGATGCTTATACAGTGTAGAATGCACTCTGGATGATGGATTGCTGTTTTCATTGTTGTTATACACATTTGTTGTGTGAAATCCATATAATCACATTATATGGTAATTGACTGTGTCTGATTCCAGTTCAGAAAGAATGAATATTTTAAAATATGAATATTTTAAAATAACGATTATTTAAAAAAAACGAATATTTTCAAGTAATATTCAGAAAAGAATCAAAATATGATTTTGATGTCCGATTTGGGATGGACACAAATATATTTAAAATATAAAGCCGTGTTGATTAGATTGACGCCATTTGAACGTGAACGATATTTATATCAATTTTATTCGTTTTTATAATGAATATCGAAAAGGAATTAATTTCAAATATAACGTTTGAAAATATTATCATTTATATATCGATGATATGGAATATTCAATTTTGATTTGAAATTGAATATGAAGTTGAAATCGTTTTGAAAACGAATTTAAAACGATTTATAAAATATGTTTTAAAAGGAAATCGACAAAGTATATACTATAGATATTATATATATAATATAATGGTCTGAATAGAACGCGCCGTGCTGCGGCAGTTTGCGAATTTCGACCATTGACTTCGAATGGACATTACGGGAGATCCGACTGTCGGATTCTCCTAAAACTGGAACCGTTGGGTTCGTATCGAAAAGAGCTTTCTAACGAATACAAGAAATTAGAAATCTAATGTTTGGATTTGGAAATATGTCCAAATCAAATTTGAAAAAGGTCGCTGTAAATGAAGTTCGATGGCCGTTGATGGAAATCGACTGTACGGGCCTTGATAAAATTATTAAAAATATCAATAATTAGTGTAAAATCATAAGAAATGATTTGGAAAGAATTGGGATGAAAAACTCCATATTTGAAAAGATAAAAATAGATTTTTATCGAAATGAACTAGTTTTGAACTAGAATTATAATCCATTTATTTTTTAAAATAAATAAATTGGATTTGAAATTGTTTTAAAAATAACCAGAATTTCCAATATATAATTGGAATGGATTTGAATCGAAATTGTCTTCGGAATATTTCGATGTTGGATTTCATGGTTATACAAATATTGTTATGGAAATTTGAAAGATACATATATCGTTATTTCCAATACGATATTTGTTGGTTATAGGATTTGATATTGAATATAAGCCGATATATTTTCTATTCAGAGCCTTGTATTTAATATCAAATGGGATTTGGGTTTGTCGTGAATGGTGTCTTCATTAACACTGTTCTTAAACCCAGTTGAGAAGAAGATTAAATCTTTTTATTTAGATTTAATTAATTGTATCAATTAAATAATATTTAATTGGAATTGAATTGGAATTGATTTTTGGGTTTATCGTGAACGGTGTTTTAAATAACATTTGTTCTTTAACCCGATAATTAATGGAATGTGATTTGGGTTGTCGTGAATGGTATCTTTAATAATACTGTTCTTAGACCCAATGGAGTTAAGAAAATCAGAAACTGACTGGAGATTAGTTAAGTTGAATGGTTTTCTGGGTATTGATCTGATGTTGGTTTCAGCCTTCGGGGTTATTACTTAGGGAATTGTTCACTTGCCAATTTATGGTTAAAGGCTGATGGAATATAATGTGATTTTGGGTTTATCATGAATCGTGTTTTAAATGACATCAGTTCTTTAACCCAGTTAAAGACAGGATTTATTTCCTGGATTTGAATAACCATTAAATAATGATTTTTGGAAATCAAAACTAAATTAGAGTTTTAATGAATCTTTAATTAGATTGAAAAGAGAATTTGATAATCAAAATTATCAGATTCAAGAAATAATCGAGAATGGAGTACCACCAGTTTTACTCCAGGCGATAGTTGAATCTTTAATTAGATTTGAACATGAAATGGTAATTGAATTTACCGATAACACCGTGGTGTTAGATATGAAGTATTACCAGTTTTACTTCATGGGATGAATAGGTTGGGATTGGGAAATTTAAAACAAATGATTACTTCGGTAAGGTTCGTTAATCCCGACTAGTTTGGATAAACCATAATTTGGTTTGAATTGAAATCCAAAAGAAGATTAAAGAATAAATTTAAAAGAAGTTATCTTCGATAAAATTAATGGGAACCTTTCCCTATAAATGTGAATATTTGAATAAGAGAACATTCTGAATTGGAATGAGGCATATGTTGTGTTTGTGTAACACTTGTTTATTATATACGTGAGTTATTCGGAAAGACCGGGTTTATCCCATTCTGAATAACTGATACGACGATAAGTCGAAGATGAAGACGGTGGTCGAAGACCGGAGGTCTTCACATTGTTTGGATAATTACTGATGATCTTGATTGGGCTGTACATCCAAGAGAAGGGAATCAGTTGGTGATCGTCTAGACGTACTTGGAGATCGATGGATATGCGAGGAACAAGTTTCCTCCAGTTTCGTTCAGACCCAGAACGGACTTGTAAATGGATGTGTGTCTAACATCGGATTTCATTCTGTGTGATTGATATCGGTTGCATAGCGTGAATTGCCTATATGGCATGCTAAGATGCAAATGATCAAGGCTTCTGTTGAAAAGTAAAGCCTTGTGGTTGATGATCAAAGCACGGCCTTTGTGGAATTGCTTTGTGTAGCATTAATTCATGAGTCTCACACCCCGGTGTGAACTAGAAACGGGAGAAGGACCTCAGGCAGGGCATGCGTTTCCTTCTAACTAGGAGTGGTGTCAGTGTTTTACACGGCCTGACATTTTACTTATGTGGATGATGGATTACGAGGCGCCTCGGTTAGATCGTACGATCCGGGTCCGATGGAGTCATTTGGCTCATTGACGCCCCATTGGGCGGGGAAACGCAGTGTTCAGGAATTTTAATCCACATCGGTGGACCGGCCCTGACGATCCAAGGCTTGTCTGCGCGCTTTCCTAAGACACGGGCTAGAGTGTCTCGAAGCAGTGAGGACGATCCCTTGCCTCGGTTCACAGATGGGAATCCAACTTCCAATACGTGATATTGCGGTTTTGATTGTAAACCTATATATGGCGACATGATATATGGTACCCATGCCGTCTATGATTGATACTTATGATTGAAATTGTTTTGACACTATACACTTACAGTAATATTAAAAGATGAAATTTAGCGTATCAAGCATTCTTTGGCTATTATAAGGGAAAACCCTATCAGCCGGCTTGTGTTGCATTGTGTGATGGGACCTGGGTCTTATAATAGCTTCATTGTTCTTTATTTAGCATTGCGCTATTGTTTTATGCACTGGTATTCTTGGGAGGAAACCCGTTTCGTGTTATACGACGTGGTCCCTTGATTTACCTAACTTTAAATCAAAGATTAATAACTGTTTTAGTTCTCACACCAGTCACATGACTGACCTTGAGTTTATTGTTTTAACCTAAACTCTGGGTGCCCCTTTTTCGACACGGGCAGCTAGTAGTTTTAGTTTTTCAGATTTATATTCACAGGAACCTGGTTTACAGCTGGAATGATATTCGGAAAGCTTTGTATCCGTATATCTCCTTCAATTGTGTTTTGTATTATTTTCCGCTGCAGTAATGTATTGTAATCTATGATATTTTCTGATGTGTAATATTTATACATACTCTGTGTACTCTTGTATTCTGATGAAATTGTTGTAATGTACAATGAAATGTTCTTCTGTCTGCATTTTGATTTGTCTTGTCCTCATTACGATTCGGGTTTTGAACGGTCTTGGTCGGTTTAGCGATCGATTAGGTCCGGGCGAAATCCATATCGTTACATTTTGGTATCAGAGCTCTGGTTTACAGAGCTCGAGAACAAGGCACATTATAACCATATGAAAGAATTCATCAGAGATTGGATTAGTAATATCCAATGAGAATGACTCGTTAGAGATGGGATCAGTAGTATCCTAGAACGAGTGTGAAGAGTATATTTTTAAAATGTAAACAAGTTTTGTTTTGAAAATTTAAATCAATCATTCATATTTGATTATTTATTTTATATTGAATTTGTAAAATCAAGTATATATAGATTTTGCATATACATCTGATTCACGTGTATTCGAAGTTTTAATATGCTGGATAGATATAGAATCACACTCTAGTCGCCCAGAGATGATTCTGATGATAGTTCGAACATCATCAGAATTGGTATTCGAGTTTCGAAGGTGTGATATTTATATATTTCCAATTGACTGGTGTGAGAACCAAAATTAGATAGGGCTTATTGTTGCGATTTGGCACCAAAAATGTGATTTTTGACTATATATCAAAGTTATGAATTTGAAAAGATAATCAACTAATTGATTGATGGTTGAGTTGTTCGATTATTGTTTGATTAATTAAAGGTTGAACCTTTAGCCAAATTGAACCAAATAGTGAATTGTAAATTTATCGCATTTGCATGTATATACATGTGCTTACATTGAACAGGTCATAGCAAGGAGGCTAGAGAAGAGGAATAAAATTGTTTGCCCGACAAATAGGTACATGTTTATTGTATTTCTTGGGTTTTTGATGATTTTATGAGCCGATTAGCTAGCCGCTTGGCTTTTTCTTTTGGATTGGTGAGGGCCATGGGAGGCTAATTGAAATATCCCGAAGCTCCCGGTGCAGGGGAGGTTATGGCGAAAATTTTCGAAAATTTAGGGTGTTAACCAAATTTTTGAAAAATTTGAAAAGTTCTTAGAAACTGAAAAGTTGAAGAACTTAAGCCGTAATGAAAATAATGAAAGTTGCATTGATTAGTTAAACAACTTTCAACTTCGTTCCTTTTCGGGGACGAAAAGTTTTAAGTGGGGGAGATTGTAATAACCCAGAAATCTGAGCCAATTTAAAAAATTTTATTTTGGCAATTTTAACGAATTTTGAATATTTAAAATGTATTATTTTAAATAATTACGACGAGAAATTTATTTTGAATAGAATTAGAATGGATATATCTATTTGAATCGTCGTTAGAATATAAATATTTATTTTTAATTATAAAAGGAATTGAAAATGGCGCGGTAGTTCGAAAATTCGATTTCAATGTTCAAATGAATGTACAGGATTCAAAATAAACCGGATTTTAGCGAAACCAAAAATATTTGAATCTATTTGAAAATATCTTCCAACGAATCCGAAAAGTTGAAATTTCATAGCGGGAATAAAAAGTTACGTCCAGTTGAAAATTCAGAATAGTTACAATGGAATTTTGGCCCTTAAAATTGGAAATTTTGCAAACGACCTCTGTTTTCGACGAAACTACTTTTGTTGGATCCGTGATGTCAAGTTATTGCAAGATTCCAAAATTCATAATTTTTCGAATCAATATGTGAGTGTGGCGAAGTAAAACGTGTTTTGTCAATTTCAGTCAAATTTGATCGACTAGAAAATGGCCATTTTTCAAACGGTCTTTAAATTTGATGAAATTAGTTTTGTTAGGACCGTATCGTCAATACGAAGCTAGAAAATATTTTTCGGGAATTTTTAGAGTCCGTATGTGGCCCCGATAAATTGAAATATGCGTTCAAATTCAATATATAGAGTTATATTTTGATTTTGACGGAAACTGACCAAACAGTCGAATCAGCCTGCGATATATTTCCCATTGTGTTCAGAATGGGGGTAATTAGCTAGGGGCGACAATCGTAGGGTTGGATTTCAAGTTTGAATAAAAAGTCAACCTTTATAGAAATAATAAATAATTGAATATATATATAATATAACTTCACCCTCCTTTCTCTCTCCTAATTTTAAGAAATCAAAAATACAAAGAAAAAAAACCCTCCCCCACCAGGCGATCGACGACAACGCCCTACAGCCCCCTGACACCTCGCGTCGCCCCAGGCTGGAGTCGCCGCCGCTTCCCGTGCCTGGCGCCACCGCCACTTCGCGCCACCCCTCCTCTCCCCTCCATCGATCATCTCCCTCGATGCCCCCCAATATCCAATTCGATTTCTCCAATCGGAGAAAATAAAAGCCGCGCCCCTCTGCCGAGACCCCCATCGCAGTTGACGACCTCCCTCCGCCGCTCCCCCCCACTTCGCTGCAGCTCCGACGAGCCTCATCCCTCCGCCACCAAAGACCACCGACTTCACTTCCTCGAAAAACAGTAAGTTTTATATTTTATTTCATAGCAAAAAAAAAATGATTTTATATATATATATATATATATATATATATATAGTGAAAAACTCTTTTTTTATATATAGTAAAAATTTGATTTCTATTATAGCAAAAACTAATTTTTATTTGCAATATATAAAGAATAGATTTTTCATTATATAAAGAACAAATTTTTAACATAGAAAATATGAGATTTTTATATAGATTCGATTTTTAAAAATAAAAAAGATAGGATTTTTTCAAATAAAAAAGATAGGATTTTTTCAAATCAAAAAGATAGGATTTTTTTTCAAATAAAAAAGATAGGATTTTTTCAAATAAAAAAGATAGGATTTTTTCGAATAAAAAAGATAGGATTTTTTTCAAATAAAAAAGATAGGATTTTTCCAAATAAAAAAGATAGGATTTTTAAACAAGATAAAAAGGCGATTTTTACTCATGTGTATTGCATATAAAAAGCTGATTTTTTATTCATATGAGTTGCATTGAAAAATATGATTTTTATTTATTTGAACAACGAAGAAAAATGTGATCTTTATGATATATGTAGCGTGTAAAATATAATTTTTATATATGTAGCGAATAGAAATGTGGTCTTTATATGAATTCTCTTTATATTAAAATACGATTTTCATTATCTAGGAAACGAAGTAAAAATAGGATTTTCATATGTATGAAAGGAAAATAAAAATACGATTTTTATTAAGAAGTTAGCGAAGTAAAAAGGCAATTTTTATCATTTGAATGATAATGTAAAAATGGGATTTTTAGATATTCATTAGCAATAGAAAGATTCGATTATTACCTATATAGTAGCGGTATAAAAATGTGATTTTTATATACATAGCAACAATATAAAAATACAATTTTTATATATGTAGTGGATACGGACGACGAAAGTGACAAAAGGCGAGCACAGCAAAGATTTTCTACATATGAAGAGTCGCAGCGAATTGGTTTAGCTAATAGGTGAGAACTCCTCACTTTTAATTTATTTTCTAGTTGAAATATATACTAGGATGCTGACGGCGCTTAGCAGCACCCGACACCCGTCGTTCACAGACCATGGATGACTTGTTTGTTGGATTGATGTGTTATGAAATTTTATTGTGTGATGAGGAATGAATGAATATTTTATAGTTAAAAATATAATTTTTAACGTGTATATAAAATAAATATTTATAAACAAATCGGATGATTTGTTTATGTACAGTGATTTGACGGATATTGATTGGGACGATAAATTTTACACATCGCCCAATTGCACAAATAAAACCTGTGTTTGATTGATTGAAACCCCACACGGGTATTGGGATGATATATGACATACACTAATCCCAATAATTAGTTGTATGTCAATCGATTGATTGACAGGCTGTTATAAGCGTTAAATATTTATATTTGATGCTTATACAGTGTAGAATGCACTCTGGATGATGGATTGCTGTTTTCATTGTTGTTATACACATTTGTTGTGTGAAATCCATATAATCACATTATATGGTAATTGTCTGTGTCTGATTCCAGTTCAGAAAGAATGAATATTTTAAAATATGAATATTTTAAAATAAATATTATTTAAAAAAAACGAATATTTTCAAGTAATATTCAAAAAAGAATCGAAATATGATTTTGATGTCCGATTTGGGATGGACACAAATATATTTAAAAATATAAAGTCGTGTTGATTAGATTGACGCCATTTGAACGTGAACGATATTTATATCGATTTTATTCGTTTTTATAATGAATATCGAAAAGGAATTAATTTCAAAATATAACGTTTTGAAAATATTATCATTTATATATCGATGATATGGAATATTCAATTTTGATTTGAAATTGAATATGAAGTTGAAATCATTTTGAAAACGAATTTAAAATGATTTATAAAATACGTTTTAAAAGGAAATCGACGAAGTATATATTATATATATGTATAATATAATGGCCTGAATAGAACGCGCCGCGCTACGGCAGTTTGCGAATTTCGACCATTGACTTCGAATGGACATTACGGGAGATCCGACCGTCGGATTCTCCTAAAACCAGAACCGTTGGGTTCGTATCGAAAAGAGCTTTCTAACAAATACAAGAAATTAGAAATCTAACGGATGGATTTGAAATTATGTCCAAATAAAATTTGAAAAAGGTCTCTATAAGTGCAGTTCGATGGCCGTTGATGGAAATCGCATACTGGCCTTGATAAAATTATTAAAAATATCAATAATTAGTGTAAAATCATAAGAAATGATTTGGAAAGAATTGGGATGAAAAACTCCATATTTGAAAAGATCAAAATAGATTTTTATCGAAATGAACTAGTTTTGAACTAGAATTATAATCCTTTATCTTTTAAAATAAATAAATTGGATTTGAAATGGTTTTAAAAATAACCAGAATTTCCGATATATAATTTGAATGGATTTGAATCAAAATTGTCTTTGGAATATTTCGATGTTGGATTTCGTGGTTATACAGATATTGTTATGGAAATTTGAAAGATATATATATTTATTTCCAATACAATATTTGTTGGTTATAGGATTTGATATTGAATATAAGCCGATATATTTTCTATTCAGAGCCTTGTATTTAATATCAAATGGGATTTGGGTTTGTCGTGAATGGTGTCTTCATTAACACTGTTCTTAAACCCAGTTGAGAAAAAGATTAAATCTTTTTATTTAGATTTAATGAAGTGTACCAATTACATAATATTTAATTGGAATTGAATTGGAATTGATTTTTGGGTTTATCGTGAACGGTGTTTTAAATAACATTTGTTCTTTAACCCGATAATTAATGGAATGTGATTTGGGTTATCGTGAATGGTATCTTTAATAATGCTGTTCTTAGACCCAACGGAGTTAAGAAAATCAGAAACTAACTAGAGATTAGTTAAGTTGAATGGTTTTCTGGGTATTGATCTGATGTTGGTTTCGGCCTTCGGGGTTATTACTTAGGGAATTGTTCACTTGCTAATTTACGGTTAAAGGCTGATGGAATAGAATGTGATTTTGGGTTTATCGTGAACCGTGTTTTAAATGACATCGGTTCTTTAACCCAGTTAAAGACAGGATTTATTTCCTGGATTTGAATAATCATTAAATAATGATTTTTGGAAATTTAAACTGAATTAGAGTTTTAATGACTCTTTAATTAGATTGAAAGGAGAATTTGATAATTAAAATTATCAGATTCAAGAAATAATCGAGAATGGAGTACCACCAGTTTTACTCCAGGCGATAGTTAAATCTTTAATTAGATTCGAACGTGAAATGGTAATTGAATTTACAGATAACACCGTGATGTTAGATATGAAGTATTACCAGTTTTACTTTATGGGATGAATAGGTTGGGATTGGGAAATTTAAAACAAATGATTACTTCGGTAAGGTTCATTAATCCCGACTAGTTTGGATAAACCATAATTTGGTTTGAATTGAAATCCAAAAGAAGATTAAAGAATAAATTTAAAACAAGTTATCTTTGATAAAATTAATGGGAACCTTTCCCTATAGATGTGAATATTTGAATAAGAGAACATTCTGAATTGGAATGAGGCGTATGTTGTGTTTGTGTAACACTTGTTTATTATATATGTGAGTTATTCGGAAAGACCGGGTTTATCCCATTCTGAATAACTGATACGACGATAAGTCGAAGATGAAGACGGTGGTCGAAGACCGGAGGTCTTCACATTGTTTGGATAATTACTGATTATCTTGATTGGGCTGTACACCCAAGAGGAGGGAATCAGGTTGTGATCGTCTAGACGTACTTGGAGATCGATGGATATGCGAGGAATAAGGTTCCTCCGGTTTCGTTCAGACCAAAAATGGACTTGTAAATGGATGTGTGTCTGACATCGGATTTCATTCTTTGTGATTGATATCGGTTGCATAGCATGAATTGCCTATGTGGCATGCTAAGATGCAAATGATCAAGGCTTCTGTTGAAAAGCAAAGCCTTGTGGTTGATGATCAAAGCATGGCCTTTGTGGCAACGCTTTGTGTAGCGTTAATTCGCGAGCCTCATACCCTAGTGTGAACCAGAAACGGGAGAAGGACCTAAGGGAGGGCATGTGTTTCCTTCTAGTTAGGAGTGGTGTCAGTGTTTTACATGACCTGACATTTTACTTATGTGGATGATGGATTGCGAGGCACCCCGGTTAGATTGGATAATCCGGGTCCGATGGAGACATTTGGCTCATTGACGCTCCATAGGGTGGGGAAACGTAGTGTTTAGGCATTTTAATCCACATCGGCTTGTCTGCGCGCTTGCCTGAGTCACGGGCTAGAGCGTCTCGAAGCGGTGAGGACGATCCCTTGCCTCGGTTCACATATGGGAATCCAACTTCCAATACGTGATATTGTGGTTTTGATTGTAAACCTATATATGGCAACATGATATATGGTACCCATGCCGTCAATGATTGATACTTATAATTGAAATTGTTTTGACACTATACACTTATAGTAATATTAAAAGATGAAATTTAGCGTATCAAGCATTCTTTGGCTATTATAAAGTAAAACCCTATCCTCCGGCTTGTGTTGCATTGTGTGATGGGACCTGGGTCTTATAATAGCTTCATTGTTCTTTATTTAGCATTGCGCTGTTGTTTTATGCACTGGTATTCTTGGAAGGAAACCCGTTCCGTGTTATACGGCGTGGTCCCTTGATTTACCTAACTTTAAATTAAAGATTATAACTTTTTTAGTTCTCACACCAGTCACATGACTGACCTGGAGTTTATTGTTTTAACCTAAACTCTGGGTGCCCCGATTTCGACACGGGTAGCTAGTAGTTTTGGTTTTGCAGATTTATATTCACAGGAACCTGGTTTACAGCTGGAATGATATTCGGAAAATTTTGTATCCGTATATCTCCTTCAGTTGTGTTTTGTATTATTTTCCGCTGCAGTAATGTATTGTAATCTCTGATATTTTCTGATGTGCAATATTTATACATACTCTGTATATTCTTGTATTCTGATGAAATTGTTGTAATATACAATGAAATGTTCTTCTGTCTGCGTTTTGATTTGTCTTGTCCTCATTACGATTCGGGTTTTGAACGGTCTTGGTCGGTTTAGCTATCGATTAGGTCCGGCTGAAATCCATATCGTTACACTTGGGGACATAATGCATGTTTAAAAATTAAGATCTGATTTTGAGATGTTATAATTTAAAGATCTAGATTTTTGGGCATATTTTTATAGAATGATTCATGACTTGAAAAAGAAGGATATGTGATTTAGGCGTAAAAGACCTATATTAAATTAGGATAACTATTAGTTGGTAATATGCCTAAATGGGGATTTTGGACATTTGGCAAACGCTGAAAATCAAAGGCACTAGTTTGGAACATGTAGTATGGCATGACTGTTAGGATGCAATTTGGGTTAATTTGACATATGGAATACGTAATTTAACATATTGAGCCTAGAATTTGTATGAACGACAAAGTATGAATTTGGCATATAAATCTAGTTTTGGGAATAATTGTTATTGTTGCGAATTTGGGGTTTTTAGAGAATATTCTGTACTGTGTAAGTTTAACAAAGTTTGGGGCATATGTTATGTTATGAATTATGATCATGATTTGGGCATGTAAGTTTAGGCTTAATTGGTGGTTAGGCAAGACATGTAAATAAAATTTTAAGAAATGTCAAATCTGCTAAACCTGTTATCTGCTAAATCTGTTATCTGCTCTGCCAATCTGCTGAATTGCCTAATCTGCTAAATCTGTTGAATTGCCTAATCTGCTGGATTACCTAATCTGTTGAATTGCTTAATCTGTTGAATACTGAATAACTGTAATTTGGATATGTAATCTGTAGGCTCGATCTAAAATTGAGTAAAACATGTTAATAGAACTTTGGATAATCTGCCGTAACTTGTAAAGAAGTTAAATCTGTAAAGTGGGTATAATTAGCCTGATATTTTCTGTAATGAGAGAAAGTGGCTATGACACGAGGTTAGACTCCGTTTGTGGTGGAAGCTTGCCCGGAGCCAACCGGCTTAACCAGCAACCGCAAACTGTTAGTCTAATGTTAGAGGCCGTAGGCATAACTAAAATATGCTTAGACACGAGGTTAGGTCTGTCTTGTGGAAGAATTCTGTAACGACCCGTATTCTACGCATCATAGGATCGTAGAATATTTATTTCTTTCACATACGAAGTCGTATGGTCATGTAACTTTGGGAGACGACTATTGGGGTCATTTCCCATGTTCATGATTTTTCCCGATTTTTAAATGACCATTTTACCCCTAGTTGGTACTGTTTTGGCCATAACTTTTGACTGGAAATGAATTTTGACTTGAAACCACTTCCATTGGCTCCGGATGATGGTTTCTCTTTCCGTAGAGTGGTCACATTAGCCAAACGGAATCACCATTTGGGAGATATGGCTGAAACAAGATTCAGATGGTGAAAAACAGCTTAATTGGGCTTAACCAGGTGATTAACAGCTAGGCCCAAAGGGGAATTTCGGGATTAGGAGTTTAAAAGGGCTGTTAGGGTTTGGAGAATACCTTTTTCTCATTTTTCAGCCGTCACTATTCATTCCTCTTAACCTAGCCATGGCCTCCACCCTCTAAATCTCTTCAAAACACCTCTTAATCACTTTCTAGTTGAAGATTAAGCTTAGCAAACATCAAATCAAGGAGTATTAGCACGAGAACCGAGGAGAGCTGCTGTGTAAGATTGGGAACAGCGCCAAATCAGAGAATATTTCAGTTTTGGGGTTTTAGTTGTGGCAAAGGTGAGTGATAGCATCGTTTTGGCACTAATTACAGTTAATTAAGGGTAATTAGTGAAGATTAGCGAATTTATACACCAATAAATTCTGGAAAAATGTTTAGAAATTCTTAAATAATGTTTTATGCCTCTGGTTGAAATTTGGTTCGATTTGATTAAGTTTTGTTAACCCTATGATTAGATTTGCTTAAACATGCTTAAGGGAAAATAAGGGGTTTTGGGCACATTTGATCCATTTTGACATATAAATTCATTGTTTTGGTGTTTGTAGTTAGTTTGCTATGTTGATATGACTATTTGACATGAGTTGTGATTGATTAGAATAGTTAGATTTGTCAAAAACGTCGTCGAATGGCGTAAACAAGTTGCTGGAAAAAGTCGCAGAAAGCTGTGCAGAGCTTCGGATCGGATCGGGTGAGGGCTCGGATCGGATATGTGAACTGGGCAAGAAACCCGACCCGAACAGGAGTTTGGCACGTAGGAGACTTGGCAAAAAGGAAGGCCGTTTACTTAGAGATGGAGTGGACAAAAGGGGATCGGATCGGAAGAATAATGGGGGCCAGATCGGATCGACTTGGAGACGCAGGGATCAGATCGGAAGTAAACTCTTGGAGTAAGCCACGCGGATCAGACAGCAAGTGGGGATCGGATCGGGATACGTGAAGAAACGTGGGAGCGGAACAGAACACGAGAAGGAAGACAGCAACCCGACCCGACCCGGAGGAGGACACCGGCCCGACCCGGAGTGAAGTACCCGACCCGAACCGAATGGAAGATGACAAGGATGGAGGACCGAACCGAACCAACGAGGGCAATGACTACCGAACCGAACTGAGTTCTAGGACTATTACTACGCGACAACTCTTCTGAAGGCCCACTCCAATTCGACCAAACCCGAGATGCAAAGGAAGTCCAAATGAGAAGTTAGAGCTCAAGATCCAGATGGGAATCAACGAGTTCGCTTCGTGGTTGGGCTTTGCTGTGGGGCGCGTGCTAAGGGGTTATCGATGTCTATAGCTTTGGACCACTATGGTAGGAGGTACGAAGGAGGATTCAGGGCCATTATGGCGTTGGTAGAACCAAGGGCTACGACCAATGTGGTGGGTCATTGAAATGTTTGGTCATGACTCCATGTGTTTAGCTTGGTCACAACATGGTTTCTACAAGTCGGGATTCGTCGTTACCTTAATTTGTCTATTGTTCCAAAGTGGTAGATATCGTACGCTTTACGCACTGAGTGAGAGACGTGAGGATGGTTGCTATGGTTGACTTGGTTGCTATCATTATGACATACACACCCCACCCCCGTATTCTTACACTATTTATTATGGCACCTTAGGGTATTGTACGGTATGTGGTACTACATCTTTGGTTGCAGGTCCAGGTTCAGGCATAGTTTAGTATACCTGTTATTATTCTGTTTAGATGCTTATCGCTCATACCAGGCTTTATGTCCGACCCAGAGTTTTATGTCTCCTCTTATTACTCTAGGTGCTCGCACGAGAAGACTAGAGACAGGTTAGCTGGTGATGCACGGGTAGATGATCCGGAGACGAGCAGGAGGCTTCCACGTAACATATATATATATATATATATATATATATATAGTATACTCCCTGTGTTGTTGAAGATCACTGCTTGGGCATTGGTGGTGCATCTTCCGTTTTAGCTTTCTTTTGTTAGAGACAGTAAATTTGGAAAGTTGTAATAAGCTGTATTTGGATTTCCGCTACTCTGATGTTGACATTGATTATTAGTTATCAGCTTATGCACTGTCTCGCCTGTTTTATGTCAAGTATGTTATTATTATATTTTATTCCATGCGCTGTGAGACATTCTACAGGTTTCTCGTTTAGTTAATTCCCTTCTTTTCTTTCTTCACACGACCGTCCCGTGCTAGTTGGGCATGTGTACAGCGCACCTTCGAAGGAAATGCAGGCTGGTGCGGGGCGGGCTGTTACATTTGGTATCAAAGCTCTAGGTTGCGTAGTTAACCTAGGGAAGTTATCAGGGAGAGCTAATATACGTATACGAGAGAGCGTATTTGTGATTATTTTGATTTTCAAAAGCTATATATATACTATTAGTGGTATAAGAATGAAGTCGTGCTGCACTAGCATCACTATGGAGTCGTTAATCGTTTCCTTTTTCAGATTGACGATGAGCCGATATGTTAGAGGTACCGGTAGAGGGGCCAATAATGGGAATGCTGCTGACATGAGGACGATGTTTACTGACCTCATGAGAGAGATGCTTAGGGATGTACAGAGGGCAACTCCCAATGATGGAAATGGTGGTGGTCCAATAGTGCAGGCGCCGAGGGTCGACTTCGCCAAGCTAAACAAGGATTATACTAGCCTTGGTGGGAAGCCGTTTCACGGAACGGAGTCGGCCACGGATGTTCAAGATTGGTTGGATAGTTGCGAACGTATCTTCGAGGATTTGGGTATCGAGGATGCGATGAAGAGAAAGCTAGCGTCCCGTCAGCTGCAAGGGCGGGCAATGAATTGGTGGAATGCTATAAAGGCAGCTACCCCCGAAGATCAGATTACTTGGGAGCAGTTTAAGGCTCGCTTTAGCGAGAAGTTCATTCCAGCTGCTCAGAAGTCAGTGCTGTTTAAGAAATTCTTGGAGCTCAAGCAGAATGGCAGAGCTGTCTCAGAGTATATTGCTGAATTTGACACTTTGTCAAAATATAGGTTATCTCTTATTGATACTGCCGAGAAGAAGAATGAGAAATTCATAACTGGTTTGGATCAGTACTTGGGGGAAAGGCTTATTAACCACATCGATGAGACGTTTGAGTCGGTTGTGGGGAAAGCATTGAGATCAGAAAGTCTCTACCCTAAGCCGAAGACTGAGGTTGCATCCGCAGATGAGCCAAAGCCACAAGCAAGTGGTGGAGGCAAAGGTGGTTCCCAGAATAAGAGAAAGCGGAATCAGACTAAGGATGGCCAGAAGAAAAAGAATAAGCAAGATGTTGAGTGCTTCAGCTGTGGTAAGAAGGGCCGTTATGCAAGTAATTGTCGGGCCAAGCCAGCGGATAGGAAGTGCTTCAATTGTGGCCAAATGGGACATCACAAGGACAAGTGTCCGCAACCCCCTAAAGAAAAGCAAATGGTGAAAGCATATGCCCTTAATGCTATTCCTTCTTCGTCGAATGCCCCAACTGCGGCGGAGAAGGGAAAGAATGTCGTCATTCAAGGTATGCTTTCTGTTTATGATGTTCCTGTTAGAGTTTTTTTTGATACCGGAGCTTCCAGTTCTTTCATATCTAGTGACCTAGTAGATAGGTTGGGATTGGAGCCCGAGATTGTCGATAAACCTTTAGTAGTGACGAACCCGATTGGTGGTTCGACTAGCCTTAGCATGATTTGTCGTAATGTGGTCTTATCGAGTCATGGATGCATGTTTGTTTGTGATTGCTTTGTTTTGGGCTTTACCGGGTTTGGCATTATTTTGGGAATAGATTGGTTCCGAAGATACGGGGTGGTGGTAGACTGTGAGTGCTTTTTGGTGACAACTAGAGCGGATGATGGGCGGAGGATAGTGTTTGGTGGTCTACCCAGTGAGGGGGTATTGGCTAGTTTTCTAAACTCCCTTGACATTCCGCATAGTGAGTTGTCAGGTTTGCCCGTGGTTGGCTAGTATCCGGATGTTTTCGAAGAAGTGACCGGACTTCCACCACACCGAGAGATTGAGTTCCGTATTGATTTGGTAAAAGATGCCAAACCTATAGTGATGCCACTTCGTCGTATGGCACCAAGGGAGCAGCGAGAGCTCGAGGTGCAAGTCAGCGATCTTTTGAAGAAGGGATTTATCAGAAGGAGTGTTTCTGAATGGGGAGCACCAGTTGTGTTTGCTACCAACGCGGATGGTTCCCTTCGTTTGTGTGTAGACTACCGCGAGTTGAATAAAGTAACGACGTAGAACAAGTATCCTCTACCGTGGATAGATGATTTGTTCGATCAGTTGAGTGGCGTGAGAATATTTTCTCAGTTGGATCTCGCGACAGGTTTTCATCAGCTTAGAGTGGAAGCTGAGAGTATAGCTAAAACGACCTTTCGGACGCCGTCTGGATTTTATGAGTAGTTGGTCATGCCATTCGGGCTGACCAATGCCCCAGCATATTTTGTGGATCTTATGAATAGGGTATTCAGGGATCAGTTGAATAAGTTTGTCCTTGTGTTCGTTGATGATATTTTGGTCTGTTCGAAGATAGAGGAAGAACACAAAGAACATTTAAGGATAGTGATGGAGGTGTTGAGAAAACACCAATTGAAAGCAAAGTTTTCTAAGTGCCACTTCTGGAAGAGGGAAGTGAGGTTCTTGGGCCATGTTGTATCAGAGAATGGTATTGCAATGGACCCGGCAAAGGTGGCCACGGTACAGGATTGGCCTACGCCCAAGAATGCAACAGATGTAAGAAGTTTCTTGGGGTTAGCGGGATATTATCGTAAGTTTATCCAAGGTTTCTCCAAGATAGCAGCACCATTGACCCAGTTGACCAAGAAGAATCAAGCTTTTGTCTGGGATGAAAGGTGCGAGGATGCATTCAAGAGTCTAAAGGACAAGTTAACAAGCGCACCAGTGTTAGTCATTCCTAAGGGGGATGAAGAGATGACGGTATACACGGATGCATGTGGTACCGGACTGGGTGCTGTATTGATGCAAGGCGGTAGGGTTGTAGCTTATGCAAGTCGGCAATTGAAACCGCATGAGAAAAGATACCCTACCCATGATTTAGAATTGGCAGCGATCGTGTTCGCGTTGAAGATGTGGAGACACTATCTCTTGGGAGAAAGATTTGAGCTGTTTACAGATCATAAGTCGTTAAAGTATCTCTTCTCTCAGAAAGATCTGAATCTCCGTCAGCAGAGATGGTTAGAGTTCTTAGCTTCCTATGATTTTGACATCGCATATACACCGGGAAAGGGCAATGCGGTGGCTGATGCATTGAGTAGGAGACATGCCAGCCTAGGGGCTATGTTTCTAGAATGGAAGCAACTGGAGTACATCGCTGGGTATGATTTCAGACCAAAGTGCGAATCGGATCCAGAAATGTTAGCAAGTTTGACGATCAGACCCACTTTAATTGAGCGAATCGGCTCTAGTCAGAGGGACCATCCTAACCTATTGGAAATCATCTCCAAGTTAGAGATGGGTATCGATGAGGAGATGAACAAGTATGGGCTTGATCGAGATGGATGGCTTAGAAAGAATGGAAAGCTTGTTGTACCCAATGTCGATGGATTGAGGGATGAAGTACTGAGAGAGTGTCATCACTCAAAGCTGACTATACATCCCGGTGGTAACAAAATGTATCGAGATATGAAGCAGACCTATTACTGGGAAGGGATGAAAAGAGACATTGGGAAGTTTATATCCAAGTGCATGAATTGTCAGCTAGTTAAAACCGAGCAAAAGAAGCCTAGTGGGTTATTACAACCATTAGAAATTCCCGAATGGAAATGGGAGCAAGTCTCGATGGATTCCATCGATGGTTTACCGAGGACTAGATCGGGACATGATAGCATTTGGGTGATTGTGGACCGATTGACTAAAAGTGCAAGATTTATACCAGTCAAATCGACCAGAACGGCAGCTAAGTTAGCAGAATTGTATATGAAGTGGGTAGTGAGATTCCATGGATTACCTAAAAGAATTGTGAGTGACCGAGACCCGTTGTTCACTAGTGGGTTTTGGAAGAGCTTACAAGAGGCTCTAGGGTCAGAATTACATCTCAGTACCGCATATCATCCTCAGACTGACGGTCAGACGGAGAGGGTGAATCGTATTTTGGAAGATCTCTTGAGAGCATGTATATTGGATTTTGGTGGATCATGGGATGACCATTTGCATCTAGTAGAGTTTGCATATAATAATAGCTACCAATCCAGTATCGGTATGGCTCCGTTTGAAGCCTTGTACGGAAGACCATGTAACTCACCATCATGTTGGATAGAGACTGGCGAGAAGTTTATGCTTGGACCAGATGTGGTGAGGGAAACTTCAGATAAAATCAAGACCATTCAACAACGAATGAAGGCTGCCCAAGATAGGCAGAAGAGTTACGCTGATAAGAGGAGAAGAGACTTAAAATTCTCCGTTGGCGACTTGGTGTTTGTCAAGATTTCTCCGTTGAAGAGCGTAATACGATTTGGCAGGAGAGGCAAGTTGGCACCAAGATTTGTTGGCCCATTCCCTGTTCTTGAACTAGTCGGGAATTTGGCATATAGAATTGACTTACCAGAGAAGATGGCGGGAGTTCACAACGTATTTCATGTTTCCCAACTAAGGAAGTTCGTTCACGACCCAGATATAACTATTTCACCTGATCAGTTGGAGGACTTCGAAGTAGAACCCGAGGCGGTTGGGAACCGCAAGCCGACCCGTATTGTCGAGCACGACATGAAACAACTTCGAAGGGAGGCGGTGAAGCTAATCAAGGTTCAGTGGGGCGAGGATGAGAATGATTGTACTTGGGAGACAGAGGAGAACATTAGGAAGACTTATCCAGAACTCTTTGCCTGGTAAGATTTTGACTTCGATTTAGTTTTCCGTATGCTAGGGTAGGCTTGTTTGTTTGTTTTGCATATTTGATTGTTGTATATGGCTGTTAGGCATGCGGGATCCTTTGTATGATTTGGGTTAAGGAATTTCGGGGATGAAATTTCTTAAGGGGGGGAGAGTGTAACGACCCGTATTCTACGCATCATAGGATCGTAGAATATTTATTTCTTTGACATACGAAGTCGTATGGTCATGTAACTTTGGGAGACGACTATTGGGGTCATTTCCCATGTTCATGATTTTTCCCGATTTTTAAATGACCATTTTACCCCTAGTTGGTACTGTTTTGGCCATAACTTTTGACTGGAAATGAATTTTGACTTGAAACCACTTCCATTGGCTCCGGATGATGGTTTCTCTTTCCGTAGAGTGGTCACATTAGCCAAACGGACTCACCATTTGGGAGATATGGCTGAAACAAGTTTCAGATGGTGAAAAACAACTTAATTGGGCTTAACCAGGTGATTAACAGCTAGGCCCAAAGGGGAATTTCGGGATTAGGAGTTTAAAAGGGCTGTTAGGGTTTGGAGAATACCTTTTTCTCATTTTTCAGCCGTCACTATTCATTCCTCTTAACCTAGCCATGGCCTCCACCCTCTAAATCTCTTCAAAACACCTCTTAATCACTTTCTAATTGAAGATTAGGCTTAGCAAACATCAAATCAAGGAGTATTAGCACGAGAACCGAGGTAGAGCTGCTGTGTAAGATTGGGAATAGCGCCAAATCAGAGAATATTTCAGTTTTGGGGTTTTAGTTGTGGCAAAGGTGAGTGATAGCATCGTTTTGGCACTAATTACAGTTAATTAAGGGTAATTAGTGAAGATTAGCGAATTTATACACCAATAAATTCTGGAAAAATGTTTAGAAATTCTTAAATAATGTTTTATGCCTCTGGTTGAAATTTGGTTCGATTTGATTAAGTTTTGTTAACCCTATGATTAGATTTGCTTAAACATGCTTAAGGGAAAACAAGGGGTTTTGGGCACATTTGATTCATTTTGACATATAAATTCATTGTTTTGGTGTTTGTGTTTAGTTTGCTATGTTGATATGACTATTTGACATGAGTTGTGATTAATTAGAATAGTTAGATTTGTCAAAAACGTCGTCGAATGGCGTAAACAAGTTGCTGGAAAAAGTCGCAGAAAGCTGTGCAGAGCTTCGGATCGGATCGGGTGAGGGCTCGGATCGGATATGTGAACTGGGCAAGAAACCCGACCCGAACCGGAGTTTGGCACGTAGGAGACTTGGCCAAAAGGGAGGCCGTTTACTTAGAGTTGGAGTGGACAAAAGGGGATCGGATCGGAAGAATAATGGGGGCCAGATCGGATCGACTTGGAGACGCAGGGCTCGGATCGGAAGTAAACTCTTGGAGGAAGCCACGCGGATCAGACAGCAAGTGAGGATCGGATCGGGATACGTGAAGAAACGTGGGAGCGGAACGGAACACGAGAAGGAAGACAGCAACCCGACCCGACCCGGAGTGAAGTACCCGACCCGAACCGAATGGAAGATGACAAGGATGGAGGACCGAACCGAACCGACGAGGGCAATGACTACCGAACCGAACCGAGTTCTAGGACTGTTACTACGCGACAACTCTTCTGAAGGCCCACTCCAATTCGACCAAACCTGAGATGCAAAGGAAGTCCAAATGAGAAGTTAGAGCTCAAGATCCAGATGGGAATCAACGAGTTCGCTTCATGGTTGGGGTTTGCTGCGGGGCGCGTGGTAAGGGGTTATCGATGTCTATAGCTTTGGACCACTATGGTAGGAGGTACGAAGGCGGATTCAGGGCCATTATGGCATTGGTAGAACCAAGGGCTACAACCAATATGGTGGGTCATTGAAATGTTTGGTCATGACTCCATGTGTTTAGCTTGGTCACAGCAGGGTTTCTACAAGTCGGGATTCGTCGTTATCTTAATTTGTCTAGTGTTCCAAAGTGGTAGATATCGTACGCTTTACGCGCTGAGTGAGAGACGTGAGGATGGTTGCTATGGTTGACTTGGTTGCTATCATTATGACATACACACCACACCCCGTATTCTTACACTATTTATTATGGCACCTTAGGGTATTGTACGGTATGTGGTACTAACTCTTTGGTTGCAGGTCCAGGTTCAGGCATGGTTTAGTATACCTGTTATTATTCTGTTTAGATGTTTATTGCTCATACCAGGCTTTATGTCTGACCCAGAGTTTTATGTCTCCTCTTATTACTTTGGGTGCTCACACGAGCAGACTAGAGACAGGTTAGCTGGTGATGCACGGGTAGATGATCCGGAGACGAGCAGGAGACTTCCACGTAACACACACACACACACACACATATATATATATATAGTATACTCCCTGTGTTGTTGAAGATCACTGCTTGGGCATTGGTGGTGCATCTTCCGTTTTAGCTTTCTTTTGTTAGAGACAGTAAATTTGGAAAGTTGTAATAAGCTGTATTTGGATTTCCGCTGCTCTGATGTTGACAATGATTATTAGTTATCAGCTTATGCACTGTCTCACCTGTTTTATGTCAAGTATGTTATTATTATATTTTATTCCATGCGCTGTGAGACATTCTACAGGTTTCTCATTTAGTTAATTCCCTTCTTTTCTTTCTTCACACGACCGTCCCGTGCTAGTTGGGCATGTGTACAGCGCACCTTCAGAGGAAATGCAGGCTGGTGCGGGGCGGGCTGTTACAAATTCTGCCCGGAACCGCCCGGCATATCCAGCGCCCACAAGCTACCGACCTAATGTGAGAGGTCTGTGCATTAATATTTAATTAACTGCAAATCTGAGATAAATTTGATGTCTAAAACGTGTTGGGTGGATAAGGTTAAACCAACTGGACTGATGAATTTAACAAACCCGTTTCGTGAATCTGTAGGCCCAATACAAAGTTAGACAATCTGTAAGTCTGTTAAAACTGTAGATCTGATCCGTTAATCTGAAAACAACTAAATTGATCGTTTGATCTATGAACTAGTAAATCTGAACTCTGTATGTATGAAACTTGTAAACAAGTTAATCTGAAATCTGTTAGTCTGGGGACACAAGGTCAGGAGGGGAAATACTTGTGTCATCTGTTGTGTGGGACGCATATTAGTCAGTAACCCTTTCTGGTATCAAAAACTATGACCCAACAGTATGTAGGGGTCCGGGCATGCTTACTGAACTAATTATAACCGGTTCATTCTGATAATGGCAAGGGGTGTTGATGGTGCATTCCAACCGGGTCATGTGCGTGCATGGGTCCGGTTTGCTATGAGGATGTAAGATACCGTGACATCTGTAAATAGGTCTATGCCAATAGGTTGCCACTTTAGGGAGTGATACACCCTACCGTGGGGCCGACACAGGGTATTTATGTATTAGGGAGCCGATCGCTTGGGGTAGAATTTGGGGTACACTTAGTTCTGTCTGTTTCTGTTAGGGTACCGTCTGTTTCTGTTGGGGTGGTAACACCTGTCTGTTTCTGTTAGGGTACCGTCTGTTTCTGTTGGGGTGGTAACACCTGTCTGTTTCTATGTGGTACCGTCTGTTGGGGTGGTAAAAGCCCATTACTAGTGTACACCTAATTCTAACATTCTATTTCTGTAGGGATTATTCTGTTTCCGTCTCTGATTCTATTTCCGATTCTGTTTCCGTACCTTCTGTCTGTTGGGGTGGTAAAGGCCCATTATTAGTATTCTGCTTCTATACCTTCTGCCTGTTAGGGTGGTAAAAGCCCATTTCTAGCAATGTGTTTCTGAAGAGATCATTTTGTTTTCTGTTTAGTCATTAGGACAACATCTAATTCTGTTATACTAGTATTAGTGCAGAGAAGTAAGATGTAAGTAAGGAATATAACTTGGTTTACATCATTCTGTTTCTTCTGTTAAACTTAAAGTATATCTGCTATTCCTGTTGATGTAATCTCTCATCCAGCTTTATTTACGTGTCATGGTAATATTATCTGTTTATATGCTGGAAGTCACTGGACTCGCCAGACTTTATGTCTGTCCTCGTTTGTTTTCACCCCTTTTCTTTCCGTTCCCCCCCAGGTGTTCAGGATGGAAACATAGGAGCTTGATTCAGATTCTCTCTGCTTTAAGTGTTTGAAGTATTGCTTGGCTTTGACTCCATCTTTCCATGGCAATTTACGTTGGAGATTATGGCTTTAAAAACTATGCATTCTGAAGGCTTTTGTACAAGGCCGATATTTTTGTACTTGAATTCCGATATTGTGATTTGAAAGATGTAACCAAACTTATTTATGCTTCTGCTGTAATAAAGTTAATTTTGTTTTTCAAGTACTACTTATCTGTCTTGTAATATTCTGTTCTGTCTACTAAAACGCTCCATCAAAGTTAAGGCATTCCCTTGTGAGTGACCTTAACGGAGGTGGGGTGTTACACTTGGTATTAGAGCTGAAGTTTACCAGATTTGATAAAAAGTTTTTGAAAACTATTTTCAGAAAGGTTTAAAAAGGAAATATTTTCAAAAGTAGAGTTTATTTTGAAAACATAATCCCCAAAGCCAAATGCCTATCTTTCTATTCTTTGTTTTGAATATTTCCTTTTCTTTCGTTTCAGCATGTCTGGGGATCTTAACCTTCCGGAGGGCGTACCGATACCTAGATGGTTCAGGAGGTACCTAGAAGCTAGGGCTAATGATGCAGGCCCAGCAGACATCCCTCCTCCCCCAGCTGCAGCGTTTCCTCCTCCTCCTCCTCCGCGCACGATCTCGAAGATATGTAGAGACTTCCGAGCCATGGGTGGAAGGAACTTTAATGGAACAGAATCGTTCGTGGAAGCAAGAAACTGGCTTAAGGAAACGGAAGATTTATTTGTTATCTTCGAATTGGACAATAGGTAGAAGATACAGTTGGCTGTGTGGTTACTTAAGGACGAAGCCTCATTCTGTTGGGAGGTCACAAATGGAGAACGAGCGGTGGAGACTTGGATGGATTTCAGGCGTAGGTTCGAGATGAAATTCCTCTCGCGAGCAGAAGAGAATTTATACATGGAAAGGTTCTTAGCATTGAAGCAAGGGAATTTATCAGTGAAAGAATACGTCAACAAGTTCAATCAGTTGGCGAGATTCGGCTTAGACTTGGTGAGCACACCTAAGAAGAAGGCTCTGAGATTCGTTAAAGGTTTGAATGAGCCGCTACACGGGTTGGCTATGACCCACATTCCTATGGGGGCTACCTTCGAGAAATTGGTTGACATGGCGTTAATGCATGAAGAGGAAGCCAAAAGTGAGAAGAAAGAAGAAAAGCCCGAAGGACCACAGAACAAGAAAGCGGGGCCCAAAAAGGAAACACAAAAGAAGGATGAGAAGTCTGAAGATAAGAAGGAGAAGAAGTGCTTTACTTGTGGAAGCTCGACCCATCTGAACAAGGATTGCAGGAAGAGGAAGGGCACTTGCTTCAACTGTGGAGAAATGGGGCACTACACTAGGGACTGCCCAAAGAAACGAGGACAAGGGCAGAGGGCAGGACCTACTTCTGGAGGGCAGGCGAATACCCTCGAGGCCGGTGGATAGGATAGAAATAGCAAAAAAAATATGTAGATGGTTTAATTTCCTTATCTGATTGTTGAGTTAAAACTCTTTCTGATTCTGGCATTTTGATTCTGTAATTGATACTCTGCACTTTAATACTAGTCTTGTTTCTGATCCCGCTGTAGACTCAAACCCATGAGGGATTACGACCCATCTGTTTGTGATAAGTTGAGGTTTGAGGGTATCTGTTTTGGGTGTTAAGTTGACTATGACGCGTACATTCTGGGTTTTTTTATCTTGCTTAGTTTCCTAAAAAATCATTTGGTAATCTGATCTATACCAGTAGTCTGTAAGTATCTGAATATTTCTGATAAGGTTAAGGATTTTTACTCGAAGCGTGAAGTAGATTTCTAGTTGGGCATTTGTTTAATGGGAGCGATTCTCTGAGTATCAATCTGATGTTGATTTCAGTCTTTGGGGTTGATACTTAGGGGGTTATTCTCTTAAACCGATGTCTAATAGGAACAAAGCTTTTGTTTTAATCGTACTTGCTTCTGTCACTCAGTTGTATCATATCAATCGAATCTTCGACCTTTAGGTAGAAACTAATGGGTGTAAACATGTGTTTGAGACATGTTATGTTTGATGGTTGCAAGTGGGTGCAAGTGTTTGCTAGTGGTTGCTCGTGGATGCATATACACACACTAGGCACTAGATCGGCTCAAAAACACTCTCATACTGCATATGGATATGTGTGCAATTTTAAAATTTTTATGGATGCGAAATGGTTGACTCAGCACATGGATGTTGCATATGAATGAACGTATGTGCACTCATATAGAAATTATATGTATCAAATAGGAAAATTGCATACATGTTGGACTCATGGCACTGACATAATTCGCATTAAGGAGGTCAACTGAATTAGTGGACCGCCTAATCTTTGCATTAGATAAGGAACATATACACACACTTTTGCATATGTTCATACAACATTAGAAGTTTTCTAAGGACAATGAATGCTTGTGGATGATGGTTGAGTAGATGGGTGATTGGATGGTAGGACACATTCTTCTTAACTTGAAGATTTCGGGGATGAAATCCTTTAAGGAGGGGAGAATGTAACACCCCGAATTTTCTATGAACATAAGAGTAACAAATCAGAGAATAATTAAATTGTAACAAAATAACTAAGGGAAACGGTTACGCCATTGCGTTCGTCTCGAAATTCTGCTTGGAATAGGGTCCAAGTTTGCATAAATCGGACTCCGTATGAAGAAGATACGGCCTTAAGAAGTTTCAATAAAATCCAGCCCGAAATTCAAAATTCAAATTTCAAAATTCAAAACAGACACTCGGGCTGGGCGGGAAAATTCCCGCCCAGGACCCAGGTCGACACTAGGGTCGACCTGGGGGTCGACCTGGGTAAACAAGTCGACACTAGGGTCGACTTCCCCCCTATTTCCAGATCCGTGGACAGATGCATTTTTCTGTATTTAGACGCCCGTTCTGACCAGATTCGTGACCCCTATGCTATTTAAACACCCCCAAACCTAGCTTTCTCTCCACACAATTTCATTCTACCTATACTCTGCCTCTATTCTAATTAAAACTAAAAATGGCGTTGCTACTCTACTGGAATCAAAACTAGGATCTTCTTCCAATCTGAATAGAGTTAAAAGAGAACAACTATTTTCTAATCTAATTGATAGTCTATGCCAAAGGAGCGCTATTCAGTGTTAGAATACAAATCCCAGAAATCAAGATTTACCTTCTCAATTGTGAGTACAGTTATTTTCAGATATGAACTTTAATTATGATCTTGACATGGTTATAAATCTGAATCTGAGGTTATGCATATTCTTATCTATCTGATCTATTTTTCTGTGACTATTCTCTTTCTTCTTTCTGTTCTATAGCCAGGCTACTACGAGCCTGCGCCAAATCTCATAAGTGATTAACGCACGAACGCTAAATTTTGGGACAACTAATGAATAATGTATAATTGGACATGACTGATCTGTGACTGTTTTGAGAAAAGGACATATGTTGTAAATTAGACCTAGATCTGGTAATACTTTGTGATTTGAAGAAGTGGAACCATTGTATGTTAATATATGACTTGAAACTTGGGGACATAACGCATGTTTAAAAATTAAGATCTGATTTTGAGATGTTATAATTTAAAGATCTAGATTTTTGGGCATATTTTTATACAACGATTCATGACTTGAAAAAGAAGGATACGTGATTTAGGCGTAAAAGACCTATATTAAATTAGGATAACTATTAGTTGGGAATATGCCTAAATGAGGATTTTGGATATTTGGCATACGCTGAAAATCAAAGGCACTAGTTTGGAACATGTAGTATGGCTTGACTGTTAGGATGCAATTTGGGTTAATTTGACATATGGAATATGTAATTTAACATATTGAGCCTAGAATTGGTATGAAGGACAAAGTATGAATTTGGCATATAAATCAAGTTTTCGGCATAACTGTTATTGTTGCGAATTTAGGTTTTTTACAGAATATTCTGTACTGTGTAAGTTTAACAAAGTTTGGGGCATACGTTATGTTATGAATTATGACCATGATTTGGGCATGTAAGTTTAGGCTTAATTGATGGTTAGGCAAGACATGTAAATAGAATTTTAAGAAATGTTAAATATGCTAAACTGTTATCTGCTAAATCTGTTATCTGCTCTGCCAATCTGTTGAATTGCCTAATCTGCTAAATCTGTTGAATTGCCTAATCTGCTAATCTGCTGGATTACCTAATCTGTTAAATTGCTTAATCTGTTGAAAACTGAATAATTATAATTTGGATATGTAATTTGTAGGCTCGATCTAAAATTGAGCAAAACATGTTAATAGAACTTTGGATAATCTGCCGTAACTTGTAAAGAAGTTAAATCTGTTAAATGGGTATAACTAGTCTGCTATTTTCTGTAATGAGAGAAAGTGGCTATGACACGAGGTTAGACTCCGTTTGCGGTGGAAGCCTGCCCGGAACCAACCAGCTTAACCAGCAACCGCAAACTGTCAGTCTAATGTGAGAGGTCGTAGGCATAACTAAAATATGCTTAGACACGAGGTTAGGTCTGGCTTGTGGCAGAAGTCTGCCCGGAACCGCCCGGCATATCCAGCGCCCACAAGCTACCGACCTAATGTGAGAGGTCTGTGCGTTAATATTTAATTAATGCAAATCTGAAATAAATATGATGTCTAAAACGTGTTGGGTGGATAGGGTTAAACCAACTGGACTGATGAATTTAACAAACCGTTTCGTGAATCTGTAGGCCCAATACAAAGTTAGATAATCTGTAAGTCTGTTAAAACTGTACATCTGATCCGTTAGTATGAAAACTTGTTAACTTGATTGTTTGATCTGTGAACTAGTAAATCTGAACTCTGTATGTCTGAAACTTGTAAACAAGTTAATTTAAAATCTGTTAGTCTGGGGACACAAGGTCAGGAGGGGAAATACTTGTGTCATCTGTTGTGTGGGACCCATATTAATCAGTAACCCTTTCTGGTATAAAAAACTATGACCCAATAGTATGTAGGGGTCCGGGCACGCTTACTGAACTAATTATAAGCGGTTCATTCTGATAATGGCGAGGGGTGTTGATGGTGCGTTCCAACCGGGCCATTTGCGTGCATGGGTCCAGTCTGCTTTGAGGATGTAAGACACCGTGACATCTGTAAATAGGTCTATGCCAATAGGTTGCCACTTTAGGGAGTGATACACCCTACTGTGGGGCCGACACAAGGTATTTATGTATTAGGGAGCCGAACGCTTAGGGTAGAATTTGGGGTACACTTAGTTCTGTCTTTTTCTGTTGGGGTACCGTCTGTTTTTGCTGGGGTGGTAACACCTGTTTGTTTCTGTGTGGTACCGTCTGTTGGGGTAGTAAAGGCCCATTACTAGTGTACACCTAATTCTAACATTCTGTTTCCGTCTCTGATTCTGTTTCCGTACCTTCTATCTGTTGGGGTGGTAAAGGCCCATTATTAGTATTCTGCTTCTATACCTTCTGCCTGTTAGGGTGGTAAAAGCCCATTTCTAGCAATGTGTTTCTGAAGAGATCATTTTGTTTTCTGTTTAGTCATTAGGACAACATCTAATTCTGTTATACTAGTATTAGTGCAGAGAAGTAAGATGTAAGTAAGGAATATAACTTGGTTTACATCATTCTGTTTCTTCTGTTAAACTTAAAGTATATCTGCTTTAAGTGTTTGAAGTATTGCTTGGCTTTGACTCCATCTTTCCATGGCAATTTACGTTGGGGATTATGGCTTTAAAAACTATGCATTCTGAAGGCTTTGGTACAAGACCGATATTTTTGTACTTGAATTCCGATATTGTGATTTTGAAAGATGTAACCAAACTTATTTCTGCTTCTGCTGTAATAAAGTTAATTTTTTTTTCAAGTACTACTTATATGTCTTGTAATATTCTGTTCTGTCTACTAAAACGCTAAATCAAAGTTAAGGCATTCCCTTGTGAGTGACCTTAACGGAGGTGGGGTGTTACAGTTACAGACAAAGATAAAAATACTGTCATGACGAGCAATGTGCCATGATCCAAAAAATATAATAAAATATAAAAGTTAACTTATTATATGGAATCCCAAAAATGCTGATTTAGGTTGCAAAAAACATTAAACAAAAAGTTGCATATTTTCCAAGTTAAAAATTATGGAAAAATTCTATAAATTAAATAAAGTATACGTCTCAAAAATCTTGTTCAAATTCGAAACTAATATTTAATTATATTATATAAATCGTTATGGCTTATAAACAATTCCATAACGACTTTCTGAAAATTTGGTTTAGACATATCTTACAATCTATAAGATGAAAACTCGATTTTTCACTTCCATTAGAAAAATACAGTTAATTAGATTCGAATGTTTCTTGTTTAAAAGAAATTCGATTTATAACGAATCCTGTATACCCGTTTGAAGTTAAAAACTCAATATTACGAACTACCGCGACGTTACAAGCTCGATTTATAATTATATTATAAATAACATGTTCAACTGTCATTTATATAATATATTCATTTTATAACTCGAATATAAACTCAATCAATATCTTAAAATATCCAATTCATACAACATTGCTGATTCAGCTGTTCTTGACTATTCCAGAAATAAATATTATTATTCCACTATTTATATTTAAATTAAATATTCAAAATATTTGAATTAAAACCATTTAAATTGCCAAAACCAATATTCAAATAATTAAATTAATTAATCTTTTAATCGCTAAAATTTCGAGACGTTACATTCCTTCTCCCTTAAAATAATTTCGTCCCCAAAATTAATAAGCCGGAATAATGTTACAAACCTTAGTAACTACTAGGTTAAAAATATTTTGTTTTACCTTTTTAATTCCAGTTTTAACCGAACCAATTAATTTCTAATTAAAATATTATTTTATTCCTATTAATGAAAAATTCAAAAATTCCGAAAATTTCTCATACCTTAAATTTTTGAAAATTTTCGCCAGCGTCCCCCTTGCATAGCTCATTCAGTACAACTACAACTTGTCTCTCAAGGCCATTTCAAATCCAAAGAAAATCAAAACAGCCAAGTAGCTTGCCAAAAAGGCTCATATAAAAATAAACTTGTACCTTTATGTTGGGCATTCAACTTTATCTCTTCCATTTGCTATTACTTTAGCATATACCAATGCATTCCCAATCAATCTCAAATCGATTTATTCTTAGGTCCATTCATTCTCTTATCCCCAAACCAATTTCCATTTCAAACTCAGGTCCTATACTCGATTTCAAATTCTCAATTTACCAATTCAGTAATCCTATCCAAGTTAAATTCCAATTTTGATTGATAATGTTCTATTCCAATTCAGTTTCCCCTTAACTAGCTTCAATCAAATTTTTATTTGCTTTCACAAATTTTTAGTTCAAAGGGACTTTTCCTAGGAGTTTTAAATAGATTAATTTTCTAAAACCAGATATTCCTTTTGAGGATTTAAAATAACTTGTTTTCTCAAAACAATATCTTTGGTAGTAATCTTTTACTTAGAAACTCGAAAATGAACACTGATGATGTTGCAGTAATCATTTGAATTATTTTCCAGCTATCGAAGTGAGTTCAATACTATATTATTTTCAAAACTCATTTCAAAACATTTCCAATTTTTAAATTACTTCCAAATATCCTTCACAAAATTTGGAAAATAGTTCTAAATTCACCCAGGATCTTAAAATTTCCATATTTAGTCCAAAATTCAATTTCGAACACTTTTCCAAATTTCCGGAGTTTTAATTCTAAATCTATTTTAAACTCAAATTTAATCCATCTGTTTTTGTATATTATACTAATACGAATTCTAGTTGGTTATTTATAACCATCTCAGTTATAATCTTATCCGATTATAATAACAACCAACACATTTTATATATATTGAAATAATCCCGCAGTATATACTTCTTTATATCAAAATATAATTTGGGTAAAATTATTTCATTTACCCTCTTTCAAAACATATTATGTCAGTTCATTGTATTCAAGTGTTTAAAAACCTCTACCGACGTTGTGGTGCCCCACCATCGATTAGAATTCATAACCCACTCAATCAATAAATCTCCACAATATCAAACCATTTTATATTAAATCTACAAATACGCTCACTCATATATATACACTCAACTCAATCTACGATAGCACTAATCCCATCTCTATTGAGTTACGCCATAAAGCCAAGGTAATGACTTAACCTTCAACTCTGATACCACTGTAACGAACTGGGATTTTTGACCATGAAAATCAACATAAACACCATGTCAACTATTCAAGTATCGGGCATACTAGATCACTAAAAGAAAGAAGTTAGAGAGTGAGAATTAGAAAGAAAGAAAGTTAGAATAGAAGAAGAAGAATCATAACAGAACAAGATCAGGGTAAATACGAATCTCACAGCGGAACGAATAAAATATATTATAACATAACTTTAAAATACAAAACTGTATTTGTATTTACATTCATCATCACCATAGTACATAACATATATACCACACCGAAAATGAACTCTATATATAACTAATGATCAAGCTTCCTTTCCAAGCTCCTCCAAGGGTATCTATAAAATCCCGACTACTTGACTGCCATATAAATTTGGGCATCCAAGAGTTTAGGGTAACAAAACAAAATAAACTCTGGGTCAGTCATGGGACTGGCGCGAGTAAACTCCAATCATTTGGTTTAACTTTTAAAAATCCTTTTCAAAAGAAAAGATAATCATAAGACCGATCCACGCATAAATACATATGGTTTTTACCTTACGATAACCCAAAATATTCTCCTCCAAAATCAATACTTTTCTGATATTATAATAGTGTCTAAATGAAGTAAATATCAATCTAGTAGAACGCTTGCATCTCACGCCCTACATACATGTTATACAATAAAAAACTGTGGGTACTTACTGAAGATTGGATTTCCAACTATGACAAGGTATGGAATCACCTTTCGATTAGTGTACTCTAGAGGGGATACACTGGAGTTCAATAAAAACATCTTGCAACTCTGCCACACATGACCAACCGTTCATTTCGCTTGAATGTTTCAAATATATTGTCACCTTATGGTTGGTATACTAACATAACCTTTCCTGGGAGATACAGAAATGAAAGAAGTAACAAATATGAATATTCTCTAGATGGTGGCAATATATCCTAATTGCGTGCGACCCACCTAGCCATGTTGCCTACTCGATTTTTGTCATTTCCTGGTGGATGAGGCTTGAGGTCATAACGTACCATTATACAAATCATATCTTTATTTACTATGAACGAAATATCATCATACCCGCCAAATCACCTCGGTAAATGTCTTGGTAGAAGACACAATTTCTTGAAATTAAAGCTTATTCTTTTTTAAGTAGGTACGTAACTTAATGAGAAATTTCTTTATCTGTCCAATAAATTGATTTCACGAAAAACATCACTGGTATAAAGTTTAGAGAAACGAATTCCTTTGCCACCGACATAAATACGTTTGAAGAGATCAACTTACGCGATCTATTAGATATACTCTGTCGGACATTCATCCGTATAAGTTGTCATGGAACTGGAGAAACCGAAATCACTATTATGTATATCCGTCTTAGGTAATTTCCACCTAGGATCGCTAGAACAACCCTTGTATAAACTCCATCTTCAATTATCTTTGTCATATTTGATTCGCAATGCTAATGCCCATATGGAGTGGTTTTCAGATAACAAATCCGATCCCGGTCTCTTCGTATTGATAACTGAAAAATGGTCAAAAACTTTGATAGTCAGTTATTTAACTACCAAAGGAAAACATACATACACACAATGGTCGTATTTCCAAATCGAAATCTCACCGATAAATCATCAATCAACACTGATCCCCTTTATATAGATTTATGAATCATCATTTCATTTCTCAATTTCCCTTTAATATCTGTACCCGAATATTTTTCCAACTCGCTTAGCCTCTCATGATTTCTTGGAAAATGTTTCCATATATTCACAACTCCTTATTTCCCATATTTCGAAAATATACGTCATTAACATTGGAAAACATTTCCATATCTTATTCATGCATCTCTATTCTTTCACATCTATCAGTCCCTAACCGTAAACAAGTAAGAGAACAACATCCTAAGTATTAACCCCGAAGGCCGAGACCAACATCAGATCGACACTCAGAAAGCCATTCAACTTGACTAGTCTCCAGTCAGATTCTAATTCCCTTAATCCCATTTCTTAATTTCTTATCAAATCATTTCTCATGTAACTCTTGGATTTAGTCTACGAGTTCATTTCTTTTACAGAAAATATTGATTATAACGATAGCATTATAATCCCTGTTTCCAAAATATTTATCTTTAAAATATAACTCTTATTCGTTCTTTTGAATAAATAAATAATATTTGATTAACATATTAAATAAATAAATCTTCATTTAAAAATAGAATGTAAATATTACTTTTCTGAATTCGATATAAGCGAATTTCAACGTATAGCCCCCTTTCGAATAATACTTATTCGATAACTCTCTCTCAAATAATTTATATTCGATTAACGTTTCGAACGTCGGAATAAATTCACGTTTCCGGTAAACTCAGTTTCTAAAATTTATTTTTGATTTTATCACTTCCAAACACAACGTATTCCTTTTATAACCAATTAACTCTGCAACGTTTGTTTTAAATCATTATTCACCTTAAAACGTGAATATTATTCTTAATCAAAATGTCGCGACAGTTTATAATTTACATTTTGAACTTCAACTGAGTGTACTAGATCCATTATAAGTCGGATTTCTTCGAAACAAGAAATGTTCGAATCAGTTGAGCTATATTTTTCTAATGGAGGTGAAAATTCGAGATTTCGTCTTATAGATTGTAAGTTATGTCCAAATCAAATTTTCAAATAGTCGCTATGGAATCGTTTATATGCCGATACGATTTATTTAATATAATTAAATATTTGTCTTGAATTCGGATAGGATTTCTGAGACGTATCCTTAATTTAATTCTTAGAATTTTTTTGTAATTTTTAATGTGGAAAATAAGCAACTTTTTATTTGGAGTGTTTTACATCCTATATTAGTGATTTTGGGGTTTCACAAAATAAGCTAACTTGTCTATATTATTATATTTCTAGGATTGTAACACATTGCTCGTCTCAACGGTATTTTTACTTTTATCCATAAAAGTTCGTATGTGAACAAGATTTTATATAGCGGGGCACCAGATAAATAATAAACACTATATACATCAACTTGATCACTTCACGTTTGGATTTGCCGCTACCTCGTGCTTGTCTACTTCAGAAGCAATAAAAGTAATCTAGACTTACCCTTGCCTAAAAATGTGACAGTAGTTTACTTCGCATTGAAGCCTACAAGTTTATTGTATATAAATTAATAAAAATCAGATTAAAAATCAAAGATTTAATATACCATATCTTATCAAATTGAATAGCTGGTCTAAAATGTTTTCCTGAAAGCCTATACTCCCATCTATACACCCATGTAAGACTGTCCTACCTATGCTGTGTTAATCAAGTGATAAGAAAAATAATGCAGCGTAGTCCTGTGCACTGAGAAGTGCAGCTACCCTAAAAATATAATAAAAATCCGTGGCTTCTCTGCTAAGAATTTGTACCTACGCTCCCTTTCAAAAACAGTAGACAATTCAATGCAGACCTCTTTTATCACTGCGTCTATACTTTCAACATCAAGAACAACTACCTAAGATGTGAAGTTTCATCACAGACCTGCATCTCTCATATAAACCTCCTATCTACCTAATACTTAGTGACAAAGGCTTGTGCACTTATATAAATACAAGGGTATCGTCTTCCTCTTGAGTTCGACATATCTTCAGCTCAGTTCCCATAGATATAAAAAAATCAAATAGAACCTCACCACTTAAAATCCATTATACATATATTTGAACTCCCCTCATCATGCGCTCCATTTCCATATCGGTTTCAAAGTAGTAATGAACAATTTTGTTTGATGTTTTTTAAACCCAGCGAGAGGAAGTTGAGGCATTTGGGAGATTTGTGCATGGATTGAAGTTGTAAAGAGTTTAGTTGGGTTTATGGCATGAAACCGTGCTTACATGGAAGTTTTGGGAAATATCAAAAGAAAAATATGTCGATCTCCTACTGCATACGTGCGTGTAGGTGCTGATGACGCCACTAGGTTAGGGGGTGCGAGCTTCATGAAATTGGGATGAAGTGGAGCAGTTTGATATGACCATGGTTGCCAATGGTGTTTACTGGAGAGCGGTGTAATGCATGGATGGGTTGCGTGGTTTTTGAGTATACGTGAGGGAACGCAAAAAGAAAAAAAGGAAAAAATATATAGTAGAACTGCTGGTCTGAGGAACCACCAGTGATGGGGTGATCAATTTTACGGGGTGAGGTGAAGATGATGTACCATGCGGAGGAGATAAGGTTGGTGACGCCCAAAATGGTTTTTAGTGGGTGTGGAGAGAAAGGTGGATGACCAAGGTGAAAATAGGGGAGCAGTAGTGTTTCACACCTACAGGAGATCGCAGATACATTTATGGGGAAGAAGGACACTGTGCGTGGAGGGCCTGTAGGGGTAATAGGCCGTTGGGTTTAAGGGTATGGCCCAAATATTAAAAAAAATGGAATGGAAAATGAAAAACGCTAGGTTTAGGGGGAAGGCAGTATGAAAGCACGCGGAAATGGAATTGGGCTGGGACGACATTAAAAAGGGGTGAGGCTAAATTTAACAATAAATTAAGTTTATTTTTAATTTAAATAGCATATCAACTTAAAACTTTAATATCTTGCACCTACGATATCATCGAACAGTCCAATTAGTTGGGATCGTACAGTCGCAGGCTTCACAACGGAACTGGTATGGAGTCATTTGGAGCTCGTTTCAATTTATGGCAAAATAAAATGGCTGGTCAAATCAATGAACATTTATCGTTATTTAATGATTAACGACCATGGTGAGTAAACTCACTAACTCTGTCCAGTTTTGTAATTTTATAAACGTTATTTAATATTGATAAAAATGATTGAATGCTATGTGTGATGGTTATTTGGATGATTTGCTAATTACTTGGTTGAAATAAAATATATAATTATATATATATAAATTGTTAACTGAATACTGATTCCATTTATTAGAATATTTCATATAGATGTGAAATAAATGTTATTTATGTTGATTAACATCTGTGGATGTAACGACTCCGATATCGCCCAGACCTAATCGATCGCTAAATCGACCAAGACCGTTCAAAACCCAAATATGTTAACTTTGGGAATACAACACATCAGAACAAATAACAGCAGACTTTCATAAACATTACATTAATGTTACATCAGAGTACAGAATATCAGAGTACATTAAATAATAATAGTATAGCGGAAGATAAATAACAATAAATGTAATACAATGCAGCGGAAACGAAAAACTGATACAGCGGAAGTCTATCAATGCTCTGGACACTGCTTTAAGCTTTGATCCAGAATCCTGATCAATATATCTGCAAAATATGCTATCGACTGCCCGTGTGGAAAAGAGGGCACCCGAGTTTGCAAAGTGAAACAAACTACAGGTCAGTAATGGGACTAGTATGCGAAATCTTTACTTAACTTATCTAATCAGAAGGCAAATCACAGGACCACGCCGCTAACGCGGAACGGGTTTACTCCATTGGATTGCCAATGCATGAAATAAAGTAAATCGTTAAACAACGCAATGCTTTTTTAGAAAAATGAAGCCATTATAAGACTCAAGTCCCATCACACAATGCAACGCAAACCGGAGGATAGAGTTTTACCTTATAATGGTAAAAAATGCTTGATACGATAAAAATGGATTTGATATTATTATTAGTGTATATGTTTTTTTTAAAACGTTTCAATCATAATGTATCAATCATAGACGGCATAGCTACAATATACTATGTCGCCATACTAGTTCTACAATCAGAACCGCATGGTGTCGTATTGGAAGTTGTTTTTTCATCATGAGTCAAGGCTAGGAACGATCTCCTTACCGATTCGAGACACTCTAGCATTGTCTCAGGATTTGGACGTTGGCGAACTCTTGGATACAGCAGGGCGGTCCATAAATACTTTAGTGGATTAGTTATGCCTGAACACACGCTTCCCGGTCCTATTGAACCTATAATACGGCCATTGGCGACCGATAAATCCGAGGCGTCGAAAATTCCATCATCCACATAAGTAAAATGTCAGGGCTGGTAAGTCGCTGACACCACTTCTAGCTAGAAAGAAACGTGCGCACTCCCTGCGTTCCCTTGCTCCGTTTCTGACTCATACTAGGGTGTGAGGCTTACGAAGTCACTCTATACACAAAGATATGCCGAAATAGGCTATGCTTTGATCATCATCCACAAGGCTCTACTTTTCAATAAAAGCTTTGATCATTTGCATCTTGGCATGCCACATTGACAATTCACGCCATGCGATCGATAACTACCAATATATATCCTCTGAGCTTGTGCGTCTCAGAGAAGGGTGTTAAGCAAGAGAATAAATTCTCTTCCACCATAGATATATATTAAATAGAAATCAATTTAATTACATCAAATGAAATCAAATGTCAGACACACATCCATTTACAAGTCCGTTCTGGGTCTGAACGAAACCGGAGACACCTTATTCCTCGTCCCGTATGTCCAATACGAATATGAGTTGCTCGCATAACCAGATAATCAACAAGTACATCCGGACCAATTACCACTATAACCCTTTCCTGGGAGCAAATCAGTCCAGGGCATCAGTAGTCATCAATTCGATGTGAAGATCGTCGGTCTTCAATCACCGTCTTCAATGTCTTCGACTTTAAATCGTCGTATAATTATTTGAAATGAGATTGAATTCTGTCTTTCCAAATAATTCTCGAATAATTATAATTTAAAATCATTTCATATCGTTAATATTATTTTATAATGATTTATCGCTATTTTTATTTATATAAAAATAGCTCAATTTAATCTAATGACACTTCGGGCCAAAGGGCGACTCTGGCGCTGTTTTCATCAAAATTTGATTTACACATTTCTCGAAATCTAACCGTTGAATTTTAACGAATTTTATATCGTTGGAAAGATCTTCCCAAAGTGGACCTAACGGTTCCAGTTTTGAGAAAATCCGACGGTTGGATCTTTCGGTATAATCGTTTAAAGTTACGATTTTGAAACGCGAACTACCGTGCGCGATTTATTTAATTTTAATTTATATTTATATACATATAAAATTATATATAAATATAAACTATTCGACAATTCTTCTAACGTATTTAACACGCCAAATAAAAGAATGTTTTATTGGCATATCGCACCTAAATGTTCAAAATGTCAAATAAATATGTATTTTATTTACATGACATCTTTGCTAATGAAAAATAAAAGATACATTTTATTTTCATTATTGTATGCAATTTCTATTTTACTTTAACAAATAAAAAGAAATATTTTTATTTGTATATAGTTTCAATGTATGACATGATACACATAAAATTGTTTATTTTAATTTGCATATAAACTCTAATATATATTCTGACGATAAAAATGTCTCTTTACTTTATACACAGATTCTAATGTGTATATTTGCAATAAAAATGTCACTTTAATATATACACAGATTCTAATGTGTATATTGATAATAAAAATGATTCTGTAATTTGCACACAAACTCTATTTCAACCAAAATGCATACAAAGTGATACATTTATTTTTGTTGACAATTCCGGTTCAACAAAATGATTAAAAAGTGATTCATTCATTTTGTTGACAATTCTATTTCAACAAAATGATAAAAATTGATTCTTAACTAAATCTACAATTACATGTTAACAAAATGACAACTACATATTGTTAACAATTCTATTTGATAAGATGAATAAAATTGACACTTCGTTTTGTTAACAATTCTATTTTTAACAAATTGAATAAAAGTATTATTTCATATTGTTAACAATTCCAATTTTAACACAATGAATAAAAGAGATATTTCATAAGGTTCACAAATTCTAATTTTTGTTTAACAAAACTTTCATTTTATCTAAAAATTACATTTCAACAAAATGAATAAAAAGTGACAATTTCATATTGTTAACAATTCTAATTCAACAAAATGAATATTCTTGTTGTAACACAAACCTATTTGCCAAAAATGCAATTTGTGTTTTGACACAAACCTATCTAACAAAAATGCTATTTGTGTTTTAACTCTTTTATTTAACAAAAATGTGAATTTTTGTTTTATTTCAAATCTAATTAACAAAAATGTAAATTTTGTTTTCCACCATCATATTTAACAAAATGTAATTTTTGTTTTAACTATTATATTGTGATAAAAATGAATATTTTGGTTCAACTAATCTATTTGGCCAAGAATGTTCATTTTGACAAAAATGTGTATTTTGATTCAACTAATCTATTTTGACAAAAGTGAATATTTTGACAAAAATATATGTTTTGATTCAACTAATCTATTTTGACAAAAGTGAATATATTGTTTCAACTAATCAAATTTGACAAAAGTGCATATATTGTTTCAACTAATCAAATTTGACAAAAGTGCATATATTGTTTTTACTAATCAAATTTGACAAAAGTGCATATATTGTTTCAACTAATCAAATTTGACAAAAGTGCATATATTGTTTCAACTAATCAAATTTGACAAAAGTGCATATATAGTTTCAACTAATCAAATTTGGCAAAAGTGCATATTTTGTCAAAAATACATGTTTGATATAACAAATCTATTTTGACAAAACAATAAAAATGATAACTTTGTTTTGTCGACAATTCTAATTCAAAAAAACGAATAAAAGTGATATGTTTGTTTTGTCGACAATTCTAATTCAACAAATCAAAGAAAAGTGATATGTTTGTTTTGTCGACAATTCTAATTCAACAAAACAAAGAAAAGTGATATGTTTGTTTTGTCGACAATTCTATTTCGACAAACAAATGAAAGTTATATATTTGTTTTGTCAAATCTAATGCGACAAAAATGATAAGGTTTGTTTTGACAAATCTAATTGTAACAACCCGGAAATTCATAACCAATTTAAATTTTTTAATTTGGCTATTTTAATGAATTTTGAATGTTTAAAATAAATTATTTTAAATAATAATGACTAAAAATTCTTTTAGATCGAAGTTATAGTGAATATATTTATTTCAATTATAAAACAATGCCTGAAATGGCGCGACAGTTTGAAAATTTAAATTCGAACTTTGACTGACTGTACAGGATTCAAAATAAAACGGTTTTAGTGAAACCAAAAATATTTAAATCTGTTTAGAAATATCTTTCTAACGAATCTGAAAAATCTAAATTTTATAGTGGGAATCAAAAGTTATGGCCGAATAAATTTTCAGAAAGGTCGCTGTGAAATTAATATAGCCCTTGAAAATAGTGATTTTGCAAACGACCTCCGTTTTCGACGAAACCACTTTTGTTGGATTCAGAATGTCAAATTATTTCTAGGTTTAAAATTCCATAATTTTTGAAGTTGATTTGTGAGCGTGGTAAAGGAAAACGCGTTTGGTGATTTCAGTTTGAATTGGATCGACTAGAAAATGGCCATTTTTCAAACAGTCTTCAAATTCGTCAAAATCAATTTTGTTAGGACCGTATCGACAAAACAAAGCCAGATATAATTTTTATGTAATTTTTAGAATCAGTATGTGGCCCCGACAAATTAAAATGTACGTTCAAATCAAATATTGAATGTTTTATATTTTAATTTGAAGAAAAACTGACTGAAACAGTCGAATGGGCTTACGAAACATATTCCATTGTGTCCGGGATGGGGTATTTAGCTAGGGGTGACAGTCGTTGGGTTTGAATTGGTGTTCGTTTGGACAAAAGGATATTTTTGAATTTAAAATAAATTAAGTATTTAAATATAAAACATGGCCAATCAAATCTCTCCGTTCAATACATAGTTCCCAAACGAAAACCCAATACCCCTATCTCTCGACGGCGGCTGTGTACTCCAGCGTTCCCGGCCATTTTCCAGTGAATCCACGCATCAAAACACCTCGCCCCAGTTGAACTTTTCATAGACCTCTCCTTCCTCTTCAAATCCATCCTAGCCTCGCCCTCCCTCATCTCGTCTTCATCAAGTATCGACGCTCCAAAGTCCAGAAGTTTGAGCCGCCTCCATTTAGCCTTGCCGTCGAACTGAGAGGGAGTACCAGCGTCGGAGATCTCTTTCCAAGCTCGACAACGTGCAACAACCCGATCGACACCTCGCTGTACGGTTTGGATAGAAAATCGAAACCCTTGTTTGAACCCTTTGCGAAAGGTAACGTTTTTAGTTTAAATTTACAGTTTATAACACATTTAAGCACTACAAACTATGATTAACTTCTAAAAATCATATCTTTTTGCTATATGAACGAAATCGAGTGAAAAAAGAGACACCGAGACCGTGAGGACGTCTTCTACCTTCTAGAAGAGACCGGATATTTTTCTGAGCTTCCTACAATTTTTGGAGGAGTGGAACCCAATGTGAGATTTCTGAATTATAAACGATATGGAATGACGATGTATAAATTATACGGTCGATGTATGAGTTATATAAGCGTTGTACACCTCATATATAAGCGTTGTATAAGTTGTATGTGCGATGTATAAGTTATATATGCATTGTAAAAAAATCATATATGCATTGAATGGAATTGAAATGAATTGAAATTAAATCGAAATATATTTATATACATATATATATATACATACTCCCCTCGTCCACAGACCATGGACGATATATATTGGTTGTGATTGTTTGGATTTGGTTGATGTGAAATTTGGTGAATACTACGAATGGTTGATTCGATATGATTGATTGTGGTTGAAATCCCAATAGGATTAGTTTATGGGAAAATTCTTCTGCGTACGAACTAGATTATTGAAATCTCCATTGTCAAAAGCTGCGAGGCTTTAAGGTAGAGCGAGGAGCCGTACTCGGGACGGTGCCGATTTTAACTACCCTGCCGTTATGCTGTCGAAATTTTCTGAAATACTCCTGTGTTTGATTTATATTCATGTATTGAAATATATTCATTTTTGAAATAAAATGGTTTGAACGATAAAAATAACATTTTTATCGAATGTTTGAAATAAATTGTTTTGACAATAAAAATCACATTTTTATAATATATATGAATCGCTAAAAATCTTCATTTTAGAAATAAATTGCTTTAACAATAAAAATCACATTTTTATCATCTATATGAAGTATATAAAATAATCGTGTTTGAAATAAATTATTTTAATAATAAAAATCGCATTTTTATTATATATATGAATTGTTAAAAATAGTCATGTGTTGAATTAAATATTTGTTGGATAAAAATATCATTTTTATCACATATATGAAATGAAATGGTTTTGAAATCGAAGAACGGATTATAGTTATATATATATATATAATAAAAATAAATTGAATAACAAAGCTGCAGTTCGTATTTTGAAATCGTGATTTCAAACGATTGTACCGGGAGATCCGACCATCAGATTTTCCCTAAACCGAAACCGTTGGGTTCGCTTTGGAAATATCTTTCCAACGATACCAAATTTGTAAAGATCCAACGGTTAGATTGTCTAGAATGTTTAATTCAAATCTGAATGAAAACAGCGCCATAAATATTTATATATATATATATATATATATATATATATAATTAAAATAAATCGAATAATGATGCTGCAGTTCGTATTTTGAAATCGTAACTTCAAACGATCGTACCGGGAGATCCGACCGTCAGATTTTCCCAAAACTAGAACTGTTGGATTCGTTTTAAAAAGATCTTTCTAATGATATAAAATTTGTAAAGATCCAACGGTTAGATTTTCAGATATGTGTAAATCAAATCTGAAGAAAAACAGCGCTATGGCCGCATTATGGCCTGAAGCGTCGTTTGAATGAATTGGCTATTTTTAAATAAATAAAAATAGCGATAAATTGTTATAAAATATTATAAACGATATGAAATGAAAATAAACTGAATTTACTCGGTTTATTGGATGTTTGATGGTTGAATGCGTTTGACGTGAAAATTATAATAATGAACTAAATTATGGATGTCAAATAATTTAACCATGAAAATGAATTGATTTGAAATTCTAAATATATGTGAATTATTTGAAAAGGCCGAGTTAATTCTCATTTCAAATGATTGATCGACGATTAGAAGTCGAAGATATGAAGACAGTGCAAGACCGATGATCTTCACATCGAATGGATGGATACTGATGTCTTTGATGGGAGTAACTGTCCTGAAGGGGTCACATTGGTGGTCATCCGGACGTACTTGTTGATCGTTCGGATGAGCGAGGAATAAAGGTCCTTCGGTTTCGTTCAGACCCAGAACGGACTTGTAAACGGATATGTGTCTGACGTTGTATATTAACAACGTGGCATACAGAAATGCAGTGATCAAAGCTTTTGTTGTAAAGCAGAGCTTTGTGGTTGATGATCAAAGTAGGGCTTTAAATAGCTAGCTTTGTGTTTAAGCATTGATTCGCGAGCCTCACACCCCGGTATGGATCAGAAACGGGAGAGGACTTAAAGGATGACCTGCGTTTCTTTCTAGCTAGGAGTGGTGCTTTGGGTTTTACACGTCCGGGCATTTTACTTATGTGGATGATGGAAAGCGAGGCCTCGGTTATTTCGGCCTCTTCGGAGCCGATGGTCCGGTCGGGATATGACTAATTTACGACCCAGAGGGCGGGGAAACTCAGTGTTCAGGCATTTTAATCCACTCCGTGTGGACCGACCCTGACGATCCAAGGGCTCACCTGAGTCTGAGCCCTGAGACATGGTAGGCTAGATTGTCTCGAAGCGGTAAGGACGATCCCTTGCCTTGGTTCATGACGGAAATCCAGTTTCCAAATACTACTTCGTGCGGTTCTATATATGGCGACATGATATATGATACCCATGTCGTCTATGATTGATACTTATGATTGAAATTGTTTTTGAAACATATAAACACTAGTAATAATATCAAATGCTTTTGTTTTATTCGTATCAAGCATATTTTGGTCATTATAAGGTAAAACCCTATCCTCCGGTTTGCGTTACATTGTGTGATGAGAACTGAGTCTTATAATGGATTCATTTTTATAAAAAGCATTGCGATGTTTAAATGATTTACTTGTTTTAAAGCACTAGCAATCCAATGGAGTAAACCCGTTCCGCGTTAGTGGCGTGGTCCTGTGATTGTCCTTATTATTAAAGTAAGTTAAGTAGATTTCTCATACCAGTCCCATGACTGACTCGTAGATTGTTTCACTTGTAAACTCGGGTGCCCCTATTTCTACACGGGCAGCCTTGTACTCAGGTTCTAGCAGGCTCTTTCTGGATAGCTATGGAGCTGAAGATGGACCCTATCATTTCTTTCTTTTTATGTTGTTCAGCTCCTGTTGTACATATTATGTTTTGATTCCGTTGTAGACATTTTATGTAAAGATGAACTGTATTTTGTACTAAGTATGATCTTGTATACTGTGTAACTCTGATGATTATGTTTATCCAATGTATTCTGTTGTACATTATCTGGTGTATTTATTTATTTCTGTTCTGCTGTTATTTGTTTATGTGTTATATTCCAAAGATTACCCTTGCCACCGGGGAACGGGGGTTTGGGTTTGTCACACTAATCCGACAAAAATGATCTTGTTCGTTTTGACAAATCTAATGCGACAAAACGATAAGGTTTATTTTGCCAAATCTAATGCGACAAAATGATAATGTTCATTTTGACAAATCTAATGCGACAAATGATAATGTTCGTTTTGACAAATCTAATGCGACAAAATGATAATGTTTGTTTTGACAAATCTAATGCGACAAAATGATAAGGTTTGTTTTTAACTATTATAATTTGGCAAAAGTGACCAATTTGTTTCAACTATGCTAATTGGACAAAAGCGACAAATTGGTTTTAGCTATGATAAATTGACAAAAGCGACAAATTGGATTTCAACTTTGATAATTTGGCAAAAATGGATATTTTGTTTAAACTAATGTGTTTTGACAAAAATGTATGTTTTTATTTCAACTAACATGTTTGATCAATAATGTCTATTTTTATTTCAACTAACAAATTTGACAAAAATGTTTATTTTTGTTTCAACTAACAAATTTGACAAAAATGTTTATTTATTTTTTTCAGCTAACAAATTTGACAAAAATGTTTTTCATTCTTTCCAATGAACTAAAATGTCTCATTCATTCTAATGAACTAAAATGTGTATTTTTGTTTAATCATTTTTTTATGAACAAAAATGTCTCATTCTTTCTAATGACAAATAAAAGAATATTTTATTTGTATACATTTTTTTGTTAACTTAGCAAACTAAAATGATAAATTTATTTGTTGACAATTTGTATTCAATATAACAAATAAATAGGGATAATTTATTTGTTACAACTCCTAATTTAACCTAACAAATAGAAATGATATTTTTATTTGTTAACAATTTATAATTAAAAATGATATTTTGTTTTATCTAAACTATTTTAACAAAAATGAGTATTTTGTCCAATTATTATAATTTGCCAGAATGATAATTCTAATTCTAATTTGTCGAGAATGACAATCATAATTCAACTATTCAAATTTGTCAAAAATGACAATTATGATTCAACTATTCAAATTTGTCAAAAATGACAATTATGATACAACTATTCAAATTTGTCAAAAATGACAATTATGGTTTAACTATTCAAAAATGACAATTATAAATGTAAATTTATTTGCATATAAAAATCTATCCTTCACATAACAAATAAAAATGACTATTTTATTTGTTTACAAATTTAATGTAAAATTTGACAAATAAAAAAGAATGTTTTTATTTGTGAACAGTTCAATTTTACATTTGACAAATAAAAATCAATGTTTTTATTTGTGAACAATCCAATGTTAATTTTTAACAATCTAATGAGCAAAATGATATTTTGATTTTATCCAATTCTCTAATGCATAACATTTATGTAAAAAAAATGTTATGTTTGTTTTTGACAATAATCTAATTTAACAAATTTGACATTTTATTTTGTCAATTTTAATACAACTAATTTTACACTTTTATGTTGTCAATTCTAATACAACAACAATATTTCATCATATCAACAGATCAACAAACAACATCAAACAATTTAAATCAAATCATGTATGACATTCAGCAAAATATTACAACGCATGTGTAACACTAAAATTGTAATCAACAAATTTTAATTATATAAATAAAAGGATAGAATTTCTCACCTTGATTTTATTTCTGTCCAAAATCTGATCTGCTTCGTTTCAGATCTGGTTGGTCCCATGTTGTAGATCTTGTGAAGACGATTCTAACGCACTTCATTTCATTGAATACTGTTTTGATATGACGAAGTTACGATGTTTTAAATATTCGAATACATTAACTAAATAAATAAATAATTAATTACTTTAATTAGTCTCTTCTATTAACCATTCTTCCTTCACGCCCTTTCTCGTATAAGCTTCAGGAACGATAAACCCAAAAAGCTTCATCTGGAATCTCCATCGCGCCTCCACGTTCGGCCACCGGACGTTGATCCATTGCCTCGTCGTCGACGGGCCATCCGCCTCCTTGCTCCGCCTCAAACGGCGTGAAACTCGAAGGTCCCATTGACCCCAAAATCGGCTGCAAACATCACGTCTTTGAGCTGCTGGTTCTCTCCAACGGCCACCCAAAAACCGATCTATACCGTCCATATTAAAGAGCTCATGAAGCTCTTTAGTTTCATGTGGGAAAATCCTTGAATTGATGCACTGATTTCACGATTGAGGGGGAGGAAGACGGATGAATTCTATGCGTTGGTTTCTAGGTGGCGGCTATAGGAAGAAAGAATTAGGGTTTAGAATCCTATATTTATAATATTAAATCATTAAATCCTCTAATTTACAGAAAAGGCACATTATCTCCTTAGTAGCTCCAAATCCAGCCCAACGAGAGTTGTCCCTAGGCAAATACCCCCCTTCCGAATGCAACGGACCAGGTCCCGTCAGCCCGTTTGATCATCTTCAGCCTATTTTATTTAATTTAATATTTAAATCATTTATTTAATTAATTCAATCTTACATTTAAATTCACCGGGGCCACATACGACCCCTGAAAATTCCAGAAAAATTATTTCTATTTACGTTTAACGATGCGGTCCTAACAAAACTAATTTCGTCGAATTCCGAGACCGTTTGAAAAATGGCCATTTTCTGGTCGATCGAAATTGACTGAAACTGATAAAACACATTTTCTTTCGCCACGCTCACATATTAATTCTAAAAATTATGAAAATTGAAACTTAGCAATATCATGACATTCCGGTTCCAACAAAAGTGGTTTCGTCGAAAATGGAGGTCATTTGAAGACATAACTTTTGATTCCCACTATGAAATTTTGATTTTTCGAATTCATTGGAAAGATATTTTTAAACAGATTTAAATATTTTTGGTTTCACTGAAATCCGATTTAATTTGCATCCTTTACAGTCAGTTAAAATTCAAATTCAAATTTTCAAACTACCGCGCTATTTCTAACTCCTTTTATAATTAAATTAAAAAAATCGTTCTAACTTCGATTAAAATAAATTATTTTAACTATTAAAATTCCATTAAAATTTCTAAAATAAAAAATTTAAATTAGTTCAGAATTTTCGGGTTGTTACAGTGGATGCAGGGAAACAGGTTGGAGGGATCCAGCTGGATTCCTCAACAATTTTATTGTTGATTTTCATATATTGCTTTATATGATGTGACAAATAATCTAGTGTTGATTATTGTGTTTTGCGATGTTTGAATAACACTGACCCTGAAATAATTGGTATTCAAATACCGTAAAATATATTCGAATATATTAGAAAAGAAAATGTGGGGTTTTAAAAAGGAAAAATCTATTTTTAAAAATAGAAGTTGAATTTCGAATAAACTAGAATGTTTTGATTATATTAAAACAAGTAGTTCGAATTATAAACGATATATAGAAGTAAAGTGGAATTATTATGATTAAATAAATTTGAAATTATAATAATGAATTTGGGAGTGGGAAAATAGGGGGAATCGTTTCAAATGGAAACGAGGGAATTATTTCGATGTTCGAAATATAAATAGGATTGAAATAAATCCATAAGGTTTTATAATTATTCGGCTATGTCGAATGTTAATAACATAATTTAGTTTTTAAATTATATAATTCGGGATTTGAAATGATAGTCAATATTTGATTTTGAAACCAGTAATTTAGGATCGAATATGTAATCGAGATTAAGTTTAGATTTGATATAAAATGAATAAGCAGTTGACTTGTAAATGGAATTTAGGAATATAGATTTATAAAATAACTCGATAAATAGGATTTGAACCTGTAATGGTATTTATAAATAAAAATCATGATTTGATTGGTATAACGAGTCCAGATTCCTATAAAGGAATATTATTCACGTTTTAAAGTAAATACTAATTTAAAACAAACGGTTGTAGAGTTAATTAGTTATAAAGGAATCGGTAAATGTTTGGAAGTGATAAATTCAAAAATGAATTAAAAATTGAGTTGACCTGAAACGGTGAATTTATTCCAACATTCGGAACGTTAATTAAATATAAATTATTTGAGAGAGAGTTATCGAATAGGTATTATTCGAAAGGGAGCTATACGTTGAAATTCAATTATATCGAACTCAAGAAAGTGATATTTACTTTCCGTTTTTAAATGAAGAGTATTTATTTATATAATAAATTTAATAATATTTATTTATTCCAAGGAAGGAATCAAAATTATATTTTAAATAATTCGAAAGAACATATTATAATGGCATCGTTAAAATCAATGTTTTAGACAACGTTCGTTAAATCTATATAAATGGATTTTTGAAATGTTTTCCAAATCTAACCAGAGATGTTTTTTAAGTATAGAAATGAAATGATTTTGGAATTAAGAAACAGAGTTAAGATAATTAGGAACCGATTAGAGATTAGTTAAGTTGAACGATTTCCTGAGTATTTATCTGATGTTGGTCTTGGCCTCCGGGGTTGATATTTAGGGATTTTTTCTCTTACTAATTTACGGTTAGGGACTGATGGACGTGAAATAATAGTGATGTGTAAATAAGATGGAAATGTTTTCCAATAATAACATATATTTTCTAAATATAGAAAACACTAATTTTGTGGATATATGAAAATATTTTTTCGATATAAATAAGAAATATTTTCTGAGATATAGAAAATAAATAGTTTAAATAGATGGAAACGTTTTCCAAGGAATCATGAGAGAATAAGTGAGTTGGAGAAAATATTGGGTAAAGATATCGAAGGGTAATTGGGAAATGAAATGATTGTTGATAAATAAATTAAAGGGGCTCTATGTTAAATGGATGATTGATCGATAAATTTCCATTTGGAGATAAGATCTTTGTTTTATGGATGTTTTTCCTTGATAGTTAAATCATCGACTATCAAAGTTTTTGACTATTTTTCCTTTGTCAAAACAGAGAGACCGGGATCAGATTTATTATCTGAAAACCACTCCGTATGGGCATTTACGTTGTGAATCAAATATGATGAAGATAATTGAAGATGGAGTTTATGCAAGGGTTGTTTTGTCAATCCTAGGTAGGAATTGCTTAAGATGGATTTACAGAATAGTGCCTTTGGTTTGTCTAGTCATAGGACAACATGTACGGATGAATGTATGATAGAGTATATCTAATAGATCGCATAAGTTGATCTCTTTAAGCGTATTTACGTTTGGTGGCAGAGGAATTCGTTTCTCTTAGCATTATACCCGTGGTATTTTTGAAGAAATCAATTTGTGATTTGGCGGATATGACGATGTGGCATTCAAAGTAAACGAAGGTGTGATCTGTCGAAGATGCATTATGACCTCAGGCCTCATCAATTGGGAAATGACAAAAATCGAGCAAGTAGCATGGCTAAGTGGGCCGCACCCAATTAGGGTATATTGTCACCATATAAAGGATATTCATATATGTTACTTCTTTCATTTCTGTATCTCCCGACAACGGTTATGTTGGTATACCAACCGTAAGGTGATAATATATTCAGAACATTCAAGCAAAATGAATGGCCGGTCATGTGTGGCCGAGTTGCAAAATGTTCTTGTTGAACTCCAGTGTATCTCCTCTAGAGTACAATGATCAGAAGGTAGCTCCATACCTTGTCATAGTTGTAAATCCATTCCCCAATAAGAGCCCGCGGTTTTGATTATATATTATATATGTGGAGCGTGAGATGCAAGGGTTTTGCTAGATTGTTATTTACTTGTAATTAGACACTATTATAATATAAGAAAAGTATTGATTTGAAAATGTTTTGGGTTATCGTAAGGTGAAAACCATCCGTGTTATGTGTGGATCGGTCTTACGATTATCATTTATTCAAAAAGGATTTTGAAAAGTTAAACCGAGTGATTGGAGTTTACTCACACCAGTCCCTTGACTGACCCAATTTTTTTTTTGTTTACCCTAAACTTTTGGGTGCCCAAATTTGTGTAGGCAACCAAGTAGTTGGGATTTTATAGATACCCTCGGAGGAGCTTGGAGCAGGAGGCTTCAACCTTATTTGTATATAGAGTTTATTTCCGCTATGGTATATATGTTATGTATTCTGATGATGATAAATGTAAGTACAAATACAGTTTTGTATTTCAAAGTTATGTTATATAATATATTTTATTTGTTCCGCTATGAGATTCGTATTTACTCTGATTCTGTTCAGTTGTGATCTTCTTCTTCTTCTATTATAAATTTTTTTATTTCTATCTCTCACCCTCTAACTTCTTTCTATTAATGATTGGGTATTTCTGATACTTGAATATTCGACATTGTGATTAGTGTCGATTTTCTGGGTCGAAAATGCCTGTTCGTTACAGTGGTATCAGAGATGAAAGTTAAGTGATTACCTTGGCTCTGTGGCGTAACTCGATAAAGATAGGGTTAGTAATACTCTAGATTGGGTTTGAGTGTATATATACGAGCGCGTATTTGTAAATTGATATAAAAATCATTTTATATTGTGTTGATTGGTTTGTCGAGTAGTTTTAAAATTCCGGTCGACACAGTAATGCAAACTGTGTTGATAAGTGTTTCTATACTCTTGGACAGAGTAATTCGACAAGGTATGTTTTGAAAAGAGGGTAAATGAAATAATTTTACCCGAAATATATTTCGATATAAAAAGAATTATATATCTAAGAATTATTATAATATATTGAATGTGTTGGTTGTTATTATAATCGAATAAGATTATAAATTGAGAAGGTTATAAATAACCAATCAGAATTCGTATTAGTATAATATATTAAATCAGATGGATTAAATATGAATTTAAAACAGATTTGGAATTAAAATCATGGAAACTTAAGAAGTTATGTAAAAATGAATTTGGATTAAATATAAGGAAATTTTAAGATCTTGGGTGAATTCAGAAATATTTTCTAAACATCATGAAAAATATTTTGAAATAAATTTGAAAATTGAAGTGTTTGAAAATAAATTTCGAAGTGATATTGTATTGAACTCACTTCGATCATGGGAAAATAAACATTATAATGTTGTCCACATCATCAGTTGTAATAACCCGGAAAATACGAGCCAATTTAAAATTTTTAAATTGATGATTTCAAAGGAATTTGAGCAATTGAAATAGAATATTTCAATAAAATAGTGAATTAGAAATAGTGAGTCGGTTTGAAAATTTTGAATTCAAACTTTGACTGACTGTGCAGGGTGGAAAATATAACGGATTTTAGCGAAACCAAAAATATTTGAATCTGTTAGTCAATACCTTTCTAACGAATCTGAAAAATCGAAGTTTCATAATGGGAATCAAAAGTTATGGCCGAATGAATTTTCAGAAGAGTCAGTATATAGAATCTATAGCCTTGAGAAATTGATATTTTGCATATGACCTCGGAATTCGACAAAACCACTTTTGTTGGGTCCGGGATGTCAAACTATTGCTAGGTTTCAAATTTCATAATTTTTGAAGCTAGTATGTGAACATGGCAAAAGAAAAGGTTTTTGGTCAATTTCTGTTAAATTGGATCGACCAGAAAATGGCCATTTTTCAAACGACCTCAGAATTCGACGAAACAAGTTTTGTTGGGATCGTAGCGTCAAAACATAGCTAGATTTATTTTTCTGGAATTTTTCGAATCAGTTTGTGGCCCTGGCAAATTGAAACTTGCGTTCAAAGTTAAAGATTAAATGTTTTATACTTTAATTTGAAAAATAACTGACTGTAACAGTCGAATTGGCCTACGAAACATATCCCATTGTGTTCGGAATAGGGGTATTTAGCTAGGGGCGACAGTCGTTGGGTTTAAAAAGGAGTTCGTTTGAGAAAACACTATTTAAAAATTTAATATAGTCCTGGGCCAATCAGAATTTTCCATTCATAAATTTTAAAAATAAAAAAAAAAGAAACCCCCCCTCCCGATCAACGTCGAAACCCGCTCCTGACCTTCTCTCCTCCGCCTCCGCCGCCACAGTCGCTTCCAGACTTCGCCGCCGCCACCATTCGACGCGCCTCAGCCTCCTCTTCAAATCCGACCCCAGCATCGCCACCCTCGTCGCCTCCTCCGCCCGTATCGAAGCCCCAAAGTCCCGACCTTTCCACCGCCGCCGATCTAGGCCACCGAACGCCACCAAACCATCACCGACTTGAAGCCCTCTCTTCCCTCTTCCACGTCCAACTCCCCGATCGTCCCCACGTGCCACTGATTTCGCGAAAACTGTAAACCTAGTTTTGAAGCTTCGTGAAAGTGAGTTTTTCTTTGATCTTTACACTTTGAAAAATCATATCTTTTTGGTGTGTTGACGAAATTCGATGAAACAGGAAACATCGCGACCGCAAGGAAGCTCTCTACCCAATAGAAGAAGCCGTGAATTTTTCTGACATCGTATCGATTTTTAGCGCTCCGAAAACCAATGTGACAAATCTAAATTAACGTGAAATTGAATAGAAAATGTGGTGTATAATTTATATTAGCGAAATATAAATTACATACGTGTTGTATACCTCATGTACATACGTAGTGTAAGCTATATAAGCGAAGTATGAATTTTACATGCATAGAATAATTGATTTATGTGGTGAAATGCAAGTAAAATATAGCAATTATATATATATATATATATATATATACACTCCCCTCGTCCACAAACCATGGACGATATTTATTGTTGTGAATTGGTGTGAAATATTGGATGAAAAATACGAATGGTTGAGTAATTGTTTGTGGTTGATATTGTTTGGTTGTGGTTGAAAAATACCCATTGGTGATTGAAATGAATTGGAAATATTTGTGGAAATAAAAATAAACATTCCGCCTGCGTGCGAATTAGATGCATGAATCCCCATTGTCAAAAACCGCGAGGTTTTAAGGTAGAGCGAGGAGCCGTACTAGGGACGGTGCCGGTTTAACTACCCTGCCGTTATGCTGCCGAAATTTTGAATAATCTTTGTGTGTTAGAATTATTTTCATATGTTGAAATAATTTTCATGCGTAGAAATTAAAGCCATATGTTGAAACTATATCCATGTGTGGAAAATGTTCATGTGTTGAAAAGTGTTGTGTGAAAATTAAATTCGTTAGTGAATGAACGAAGTGTTTAAACAATAAAAATCACATTTTTATATATATATATGAAGTATGAAAAATATTCGCCTTATATAAATAGTTTCAACAATAAAAATCTCATCTTTCCAATATGAACAACATAAATAAAATGTCCATGTGTGGAAATGCTCATTTGTTGAGAAGTGTGTGTAGTGGAAAAGTTCATGTGTTGAATAAAAAGATCGAACAATAAAAATTACATTTTTATTGAAACTATGAAGTGCTGAAACCATCCATTTGTTGAATAAATATTTTGAACGATAAAAATATCATTTTTATCATGTTTGTGATATGCTAAAGATATGCGGACGTTGAAATAAATATTTGTGAAAGAAATATTATTTTTAACATGCATAGGAACTAAATAAAATAGTCATGTGTTGAAATCTATTTTAGTTCGCCAAAATTATCATCTTTGAAATGTGAAGTGTTAAAAATAGCCACTTGTCCAAATAAACGTGCATGAGTTGAAATATACATTAACTAGCTAATGATATGATTTTAGCCTATGCATGCAACATTAGAATGAATGGTGTTTTTAAACCAAAGCAAATCAAATATGAAATCGAATGGAAAATGATAAGTGTTAGAAATTGTATATATGTACATGCATATCTATTTACCAGGTTAAAGCAAAGGGGCTAGAGAAGAGAAATAAAATTTTGTGCCCGACAAATAGGTACACATTTACTACTTTGTTTGGGTGATGATTTTATGAGCCTGTTGGGTAGCCGCTTGGCTTTTTCTTTTTCTTTTTGATATGAGACGCCCATGTGGCTATTTGGGAATTTTCCCAGACCCTCCCGTACAAAGGAGGTTATGGCGAAATTTTCCGAAATTTAAAGGCGTTAGTGAAATAATTGAAGTGGAAACGATATAGGAATTTTTTTGAATGAAGTATATTTATATAAATATATAATATATAAATATAAATAGAATTAAAATGAAACGTGGCCGTGCAGTTCGTGTTTTGAAACCGTGATTTCAAACGACTAGTGCGGGAAATCCGACCATTGGATTTTCCCGAAACCGCAACCGTTGGGTTCGCCTTGGAAATATCTTTCCAACGGCACCCACTTTGTGAAGATCCGATGGTTGGATTGTCTGGAATGTTTAATTCAAAACCGATGAAAAACAGCGCCAGAAACGATTATATTTATATATATATAAAAATATAATTAAATTAAATCGAATAACGACGCTGCAGTTCGTAAATTGAAATCGTAACTTCAAATGGCTAGTGTGGAAGATCCGACCGTCGGATTTTCCCAAAACTAAAACCGTTGGATTCGTCTTGAAATGACCTTCCTAATGATGTAAAATTTGTGAAGATCCAAAGGTTAGATTTTCAGATATGTGTAAAATAAAATTAGTGAAAAGCAGCGCCAGTGCATCGACACGACCTGAAACGTCGTTTAATATAATATCGCCGTTTTAAATTAAATAAAAATGGTGATATATCGTTATAAAGTACTATAGACGATATAGAGTGGAAATAAACCAATTTTGTTGTGTTTGCTTGATATGTGGTGGTTGAATGTATTTGACATGAAAATTACAACTAAATAACTGAAATGTGAATGTTGAATAGTCCAACCATGTGATTAATTGATTTGAAAATCTAAATATACGTGGGTTATTTGAAAAGGCCGAGTTTATCTCATTTCAAATAATCAATCGACGTTGAGAAGTCGAAGAGTCAAAGACGGCTGAAGACCGACGATCTCCACATTGGATGGATGGGCGCTACTGATGCTCATGATTGGAGTAGCTACCATGAAGGAATTGAAGTAGTAGCCGTCCAAACATACTGTTGATTGTACGGATATGCGAGGAATTGGTGCCTCCGGTTTCGTTCAGACCCAGAACGGACTTGTAAATGGACTGTGTGTCTGACATTGGATTTTGTTCTGTGTTGATTGATCTCTGTTAAATATATATCTGTTTGGCGGCGGAGAATTTATTCTCTTGCTTAACGCCCCTCTCTAAGACGTACGAGCTCAGAGGTTATGTATTGATAGAAATCAGTCGCATGGAGTGGATTGCCTGTGTGGCACGCCTAAGTGGCATATGATCAAGGCTTCTGTTGCAAAGCAAAGTCTTGTGGTTGATGATCAAAGCATGGTCTGTGTGACGTAGCTTTGTGTATAACGTGAATTCGCGAGCCTCACACCTCGGTATGAGTCAAAAACGGGAGACGGACCGCTGGGAGAGCACGACGTTTCTTTCTAGCTATGGTGGTGTCAGTGACCTACCAGCCCTGACATTATATATATACTTTTCACCTGTGTGGTTGTTGGAATGCGAGGCGCCTCGATTATAGGTCTGTAAGGACCGGGAAACGTGTGTTCAGGAATAACTAATCCTCAAAAGTAAGAGAGGACCGGCCCAGCCGATTCCAAGGATCATAGTGGGGTCCTGGGACATTTGCTAGAGTGTCTCGAACGGAGAGGAGCTTGCCCCTTGCCTCGACTCATGAAGGAATCCAATTTCCAATACGAAATATGCGGATGTGATTGTATTACTAGTACGGCGACATAGTGGTATGGGTCATTTATGCCGCCTATGATTGATATTTATGATTAAAATCGCTTTTGAAACATATATACAATAATAATAATAACAAGCACTTTTGTTTTATTCGTATGAAGCATTTTTGGCTATTATAAGGTAAAAACTCTATCCTCCGGCTTGCGTTGCATTGTGTGATGGGACCTGAGTCTTATAATGGCTTCATTTTATAAAAAGCATTGCGTTGATTTAATTATTTATTTTATTTCATGCACTAACACTCATTGGAGTAAACCCGTTCCACGAAAGTGGCGTGGTCCTTTGATTTGCCTTATCATTGTTGTTAATAAGTTGAGTAGATTTCTCATACCAGTCCCATGACTGACTCGTAGTTTGTTTCACCTTGCAAACTCGGGTGCCCTCATTTTCACACGGGCAGCCTAGTTACAGGTTTCTGACCCACCTTTAGGCTCATGGCGAGGCTTGACTACACCGTGCTGACTTGGATTTTCTCCGCCATTATTGTATCTATATTATAATTCCGCCATTGGCGATGTAGACTGATATTCCTTTTGTGTACCCTTTATGTATGATTCCGCCTCAGGCGATGGTGACTGATTATGTATCATTATGCACTAAGTTGTATCCTGTACTGTGCTTCTCTGATGTGATGATATCTATATGATTCCGCTGTCATATGTGTGTAAATTATTCTGTTTTCTGTTAATGCTATTATCTGTGATCTGCTAATGATGATTAATGTGTTATATTCCAATGATTATCCTTAACACCGTGTCACGGGGTTTTGGGATCGTCACAGCTGGTATCAGAGCTTTGGTTAACCTTAGTTCTGGAGTCTAACACATTAAACACTTCGTCAAAATAGAATCAGTAGTATTCTAAGGCGAGTCGCTCATTAGAGATAGGACTAGTAAAGTCCTAGAATGAGCCGAGCAGAATAGCAAAAACAATTGATCAATCCATCATTATCTTTCCATAAATTTTCTGCTTAACTATGCAATAGACTATCATTTCTGTTTGCTGACTTTTTCGTTGCTTATACAGAATTTGAAAAATGGCTACCAGAGTAGCCGCCGCTAGAGGAGGCCGTGCCGGCCGAGGCCGAGGAAGGGGAGAAGTCCCAGCTTAAGAAGGACCTTTGATACAACCTCCGGCAGCTCAATACTTCGAGCTTGACCGTGTAGCTTAGAGATATAAGAACTTAGGAGGCAAGACCTTCTCGGGAACTGGCACCGTAATAGAGGCCCTTGTATGGCTAAAAAAATGCGAGAAAATTCTTGAAGGCCTGAGGCTTGGAGACGAAGACAAAGCTATTATGGGCGCCTGCCTTATGCAGGAACAAGCTGAATTATGGTGGGAATCTCTTACCGCCGGGAATAGAGAAGCTGGGAGAACATGGGATGGATTCAAAGAACTCTTCAAGGAGAAATATGTCCCAGAACAAGCTCTAGAAAGAATGCACGATGACTTCGCCAATCTCCAGCAAGGGGATCTTTCCGTGCAGGATTATCTGAATAAATTCACAATGTTGTCGCCCTATGCTCCAGAGCTCGTTGCTACCGCGAAATCCAAAAATAAGAGGTTTATCCTTGGACTAAGACGACAATATCATGATAGAACCATGGCCCATGTCAAGCTGGAATTCAACGAGCTGGTGGAAATGACATGCAACTATGAAGACCTTGATCAAAGGCATCTGGATCAGGATCGCGCTAGAAGCCAAGCTGGAAACAAGCGCAAGCCTGCTGTAAATCAAGGCGAGTCAAGCCAAGCAGCATCTTCAAAACCTCAGACTGGCAAGCCGCCAAGAGGAAATTGCTTTAACTGTGGTAAGCCGGGGCACTACTCAAACGTCTGCACAGCTCCGAAGAGGCAGAAAACAAATTCTCAAGGCTCGAGCCAAGGCTCGAGCCAAGGCTCTCAGAACCCTCGCTCGTGCTTCAACTGTCGCAAGACCGATCATCTGGTCAAAGACTGTCCTTTGCTGAAGAAAGCTACAGTAGCTCATGTCTATGACGGGTCTAGCCCGCCAGCTGCTTCCGACGGAGCAGGTAAACCAGTTATTTTGGGAGGTACCCTTACAATTAAAAATATTCATGTTTCTGTATTATTTGACACAGGTGCATCACGTAGTTTTATTGCTAGAAACACAGTGCACAAATTAAAGTTTAAACATCGAAAGCGCAAGGAATCAGTTGAAGTTCATAACCCGATAGGAGGTTCTATTACCCTCGGTTCGTGTTGTAAGGTTTTTACTTCCTTCTCCCGATACCAGTTTCCTTTCAATTTAATCGTTATGGATTTTCCTGAATTCGATATCATTCTTGGGCTAGATTGGTTAGCGAAATACGAAGCCAAAGTGAATTGTGCGGAAAGAATCGTTAAAATTCGAACGAAGCTTGGATATATTACGGTTCCCTGTCATGGTTCGGATCCGAATCGAGAAGAATTTTGGTCAGCATTAGAACTTATCCCCACTTCCATGGAAAAGTTTCCGATTGTTAGAAACTATGCGGATGTGTTTGAAGAAGTTGAAAACTTACCTCCGCAAAGAGAAATAGAATTCCGAATCGATTTAATTCCCAATGCCAGACCAGTGGTACATCCAATTCGCACAATGACTCCGAAGGAAAAAGAAGAATTAGGCGATCAAACTCGTCAACTGTTGTGAAAGGGTCTAATCAGACCTAGTTTTTCTAATTGGGGTGCAGCTGTTGTGTTTGTCCCAAAGTCAGACGGTACTCTTAGATTATGTGTTGATTACCGAGACCTTAACAAACAGACGCTCAAAAACAAGTATCCATTACCCCGCATTGATGATTTGCTAGACCAATTGAATGGGGTGAAAGTATTTTCCCGAATGGACCTAGCTACATGTTTTAATCAATTGAGAATAACATAAGAGTGTGTTCCTTTGACCGCTTTCAGAGGTCCAAACATATTTTATGAATGGTTAGTAATGCCGTTTGGCCTATGCAACGCTCCAGCATACTTTGTCGATCTAATGAATAGAGTGTTCAGGGGAGTTCTGAATAAATTTGTCCTCGTATTTATCGATGATATTTTAATCTACTCCAAAACCCGAGCATGAAAAACACTTAGAACAAGTATTGGAGATTCTAAGGAAGAACGTCTTCAAAGCCAAATTCTCTAAATGTGTCTTCTGGCAAGAAGAAGTAAAATTTCTTGGCCATGTTGTGTCAGAGAAAGGAATTTCTGTTGACCCAAGCAAAATAACAGCGATTCAAGACTGGAAACAACCCACTACTCCCACGGAAGTTAGAAGTTTTATGGGGTTGGCTAGTTATTATCGAAAGTTCGTTAAGGATTTTTCGAAGATATCCGGTCCGTTAACGAAGCTCACAAAGAAACATGAGAAGTTTAAGTGGACTTCCGACTGTGAAGAAGCTTTCCAGGAATTGAAATCGAAACTGACCACCGCTCCAGTGTTAACCATTATTGATGGCAATCAGGATTTAACGGTTTGGACAGATGCTTCTATTAGAGGTCTTGGTGCAGTGTTAATGCAAAGAGGCCAAGTAGTCGCTTATGCAAGCCGCCAACTGAAACCGCATGAGAAGAATTATGTGACTCATGATCTTGAGTTGCTAGCCATCGTTTTTTCCTTGAAAATCTGGAGGTATTATTTATTGGGCGAGAAATTTATACGGTACACAGATCATCAATCATTGAAGTATTTATATACCTAGAAAGATCTGAATCTGAGACAGCAGCGTTGGCTAGAATTTCTTGCAGCGTATGATCTTGATATCCTGTATACGCCGGGGAAAGCTAACGTTGTAGCGGATGCACTTAGTAGAAAAACCGCAATCATCGCCAATCTTATCATTACACCTGGATTGATAGATAGGATATCTGTTCTTCAGAAAAGTGACAATTTTGTGAAAGGGATGGTAAAAAGGATTCAAAGGGGCGAAGGCTCCAGTTTCCAAGTGGATAGTGAGGGAGTTCTGAGACTGAATAGAAGAATATGTGTTCCCGACATTCCCGAGCTTAAAAGAGAAGTGCTGGACGAATGCCATAAATCCAAATTTTGCATCCATCCTGGGGTGAGTAAAATGTACAACGATATCAAACGCACTTTCTGGTGGAAGGCAATGAAAAGAGATATTTCTTTGTATGTTAGCAGATGTCCTACTTGTCAATTGGTCAAGAGTGACCAGCAGAAGCTGGCTGGACTGTTGCAACCGTTGGAAGTCCCAGGCTGGAAATGGGAACAGATTTCCATGGATTTCATAGATGGTTTGTCGCGAACCAAGAAAGGAAATGACAGCATTTGGGTAATCGTAGATCGCTTCACGGAGACTGCCCATTTTATACCTGTCCGATCCAATAGAACCGCTCAAAGTCTAGCGCAGATATATTTCAGAGAAATTGTTAAGCTGCATGGAATTCCCATCAGCATAGTCAGTGATAGGGATCCCCTATTTACTAGCAAATTCTGGGAGGCTTTCCAAATAGAATTGGGAACAAAACTGAATATGAGCACCGCTTATCACCCTCAAACAGATGGCCAAACTGAGCGGGTGAATAGAATTCTAGAAGATTTATTGCGGGCTTGTATAATTGATTTTGGTGGGTCATGGGAAGATCATTTGCATTTGGCAGAATTCTTGTATAATAATAGCTATCAAGCAAGTTTGAGAATGTCGCCATTTGAAGCATTATATGGCAGACCCTGCAGATCTCCAGCATGTTGGGTAGAACCTGGCAACATACTTGTGTTAGGACCCGATATAATTAGAGAAGCATCTGATAAAGTGGACTTTATCAAAAAGCGTTTGAAAACCGCCCAAAGCCGACAGAAAAGTTATGCAGACTCTAGAAGGAGAGATTTGACATTTGCTGTTGGTGATCATGTTTATTTGAAGATTTCTCCGATGAGAGGAGTAATCAGATTTGGCAAGACTGGGAAGTTGGCACCGAGATTTATTGGTCCCTTTCCTATACTTGAACGTATTGGAACTCTTGCTTATAGGGTTCAATTGCCAGATTGGTTGCCTGGAGTGCACAATGTATTTCACGTATCTCAACTTAGAAGACATGTGCATGATCCGGATCTTGTTGTAGAAGAAGCAGCGCAATAGGATGTGGAGATAACTCCAGAACTATCACTGAGAAGAGAGCCATTAAAGATTGTTGGCAAAGAAACTAGGGAACTCAGAAGCAAAAAGGTTCATTTAGTTAAAGTGCAATGGGGCAGTGATCCTAGAGACTGTACTTGGGAAACTGAGGAAAGCATTAAGCAAGCTTACCCCAAATGCAGAGTGGATATCTCTGACTAACTCCGGTGCAAGGTACCTTTACAATACTTTGCATTTACATTTTATTTCCTACTTTACTGTTGTTTCCTTTTCGAGGACGAAAAGTTATAAGTGGGGGAGATTGTAATAACCCGGAAAATACGAGCCAATTTAAAATTTTTAAATTGATGATTTCAAAGGAATTTGAGCAATTGAAATAGAATATTTCAATAAAATAGTGAATTAGAAATAGTGAGTCGGTTTGAAAATTTTGAATTCAAACTTTGACTGACTGTGCAGGGTGGAAAATATAACGGATTTTAGCGAAACCAAAAACATTTGAATCTGTTAGTCAATACCTTTCTAACGAATCTGAAAAATCGAAGTTTCATAACGGGAATCAAAAGTTATGGCCGAATGAATTTTCAGAAGAGTCAGTATATAGAATCTATAGCCCTGAGAAATTGATATTTTGCATATGACCTCGGAATTCGACGAAACCACTTTTGTTGGGTCCGGGATGTCAAACTATTGGTAGGTTTCAAATTTCATAATTTTTTAAGCTAGTATGTGAACGTGGCAAAAGAAAAGGTGTTTGGTCAATTTCTGTTAAATTGGATCGACCAGAAAATGGCCATTTTTCAAACGACCTTAGAATTCGACGAAACAAGTTTTGTTGGGACCGTAGCGTCAAAACAAAGCTAGATTTATTTTTCTGGAATTTTTCGAATCAGTTTGTGGCCCTGGCAAATTGAAATGTGCGTTCAAAGTTAAAGATTAAATGTTTTATACTTTAATTTGAAAAATAACTGACTGTAACAGTCGAATTGGCCTACGAAACATATCCCATTGTGTCCGGAATAGGGGTATTTAGCTAGGGGCGATAGTCGTTGGGTTTAAAAAGGAGTTCGTTTGAGAAAACACTATTTAAAAATTTAATATAGTCCTGGGCCAATCAGAATTTTCCATTCATAAATTTTAAAAATAAAAAAAAAAGAAACCCCCCGATCAACAGCGAAACCCTCTCCTGACCTTCTCTCCTCCGCCGCCGCCGGCACAGTCGCTTCCAGACTTCGCCGCCGCCACCATTCGACGCGCCTCAGCCCCCTCTTCAAATCCGACCCCAGCATCGCCACCCTCGTCGCCTCCTCCGCCCGTATCAAAGCCCCAAAGTCCCGACCTTTCCACCGCCACCGCCGCCGATCTAGGCCACCGAATGCCACCAAACCACCACCGACTTGAAGCCCTCTCTTCCCTCTTCCACGTCCAACTCCCCGATCGTCCCCACGTGCCATTGATTTCGCGAAAACTGTAAACCTAGTTTTGAAGCTTCGTGAAAGTGAGTTTTTCTTTGATCTTTACACTTTGAAAAATCATATCTTTTTGGTGTGTTGACGAAATTCGATGAAACAGGAAACATCAGGACTGCAAGGAAGCTCTCTACCCAATAGAAGAAGCCGTGGATTTTTCTGACATCGTATCGATTTTTAGCGCTCCGAAAACCAATGTGAGAAATCTAAATTAACGTGAAATTGAATAGAAAATGTCGTGTATAATTTATATTAGCAAAATATAAATTACATACGTGTTGTATACCTCATGTACATACGTAGTGTAAGCTATATAAGCGAAGTATGAATTTTACATGCATAGAATAATTGATATATGTGGTGAAATGCAAGTGAAATATAGCAATTATATATATATATATATATACACTGCCCTCGTCCACAAACCATGGACGATATTTATTGTTGTGAATTGGTGTGAAATATTGGATGAAAATACGAATGGTTGAGTAATTGTTTGTGGTTGATATTGTTTGGTTGTGGTTGAAAAATACCCATTGGTGATTGAAATGAATTGGAAATATTTGTGGAAATAAAAATAAACATGCCGCCTGCGAATTAGATGCATGAATCCCCATTGTCAAAAACCGCGAGGTTTTAAGGTAGAGCGAGGAGCCGTACTAGGGACGGTGCCGGTTTAACTACCCTGCCGTTATGCTGCCGAAATTTTGAATAATCTTTGTGTGTTAGAATTATTTTCATATGTTGAAATAATTTTCATGTGTAGAAATTAAAGCCATATGTTGAAACTATATCCATGTGTGGAAAATGTTCATGTGTTGAAAAGTGTTGTGTGAAAATTAAATTCGTTTGTGAATGAACGAAGTGTTTAAACAATAAAAATCACATTTTTATATATATATGAAGTATGAAAAATATTCGCCTTATATAAATAGTTTCAACAATAAAAATCTCATCTTTCCAATATGAACAACATAAATAAAATGTCCATGTGTGGAAATGCTCATTTGTTGAGAAGTGTGTGTAGTGGAAAAGTTCATGTGTTGAATAAAAAGATCGAACAATAAAAATTACATTTTTATTGAAACTATGAAGTGCTGAAACCATCCATTTGTTGAATAAATATTTTGAACGATAAAAATATCATTTTTATCATGTGTGTGATATGCTAAAGATATGCGGACGTTGAAATAAATATTTGTGAAAGAAATATTATTTTTAACATGCATAGAAACTAAATAGCATAGTCATGTGTTGAAATCTATTTTAGTTCGCCAAAATTATCATCTTTGAAATGTGAAGTGTTAAAAATAGCCACTTGTCCAAATAAACGTGCATGAATTGAAATATACATTAACTTGCTAATGATATGATTTTAGCCTATGCATGCAACATTAGAATGAATGGTGTTTTTAAACCAAAGCAAATCAAATATGAAATCGAATGGAAAATGATAAGTGTTAGAAATTGTATATATGTACATGCATATCTATTTACCAGGTTAAAGCAAAGGGGCTAGAGAAGAGAAATAAAATTTTGTGCCCGACAAATAGGTACATAGTTACTACTTTGTTTGGGTGATGATTTTATGAGCCTGTTGGCTAGCCGCTTGGCTTTTTCTTTTTCTTTTTGATATGAGACGCCCGTGTGGCTATTTGGGAATTTTCCCAGACCCTCCCGTACAAAGGAGGTTATGGCGAAATTTTCCGAAATTTAAAGGCGTTAGTGAAATAATTGAAGTGGAAACGATATAGGAATTTTTTTGAATGAAGTATATTTATATAAATATATAAATATAAATAGAATTAAAACGAAACGTGGCCGTGCAGTTCGTGTTTTGAAACCGTGATTTCAAACGACTAGTGCGGGAAATCCGACCATTGGATTTTCCCGAAACCGCAACCGTTGGGTTCGCCTTGGAAATATCTTTCCAACGGCACCCTCTTTGTGAAGATCCGACGGTTGGATTGTCTGGAATGTTTAATTCAAAACCGATGAAAAACAGCGCCAGAAACGATTATATTTATATATATATAAATATAATTAAATTAAATCGAATAACGACGCTGCAGTTCGTAAATTGAAATCGTAACTTCAAATGGCTAGTGTGGAAGATCCAACCGTCGGATTTTCCCAAAACTGAAACCGTTGGATTCGTCTTGAAATGACCTTCCTAATGATGTAAAATTTGTGAAGATCCAAAGGTTAGATTTTCAGATATGTGTAAAATAAAATTAGTGAAAAGCAGCGCCAGTGCATCGACATGACCTGAAACGTCGTTTAATTTAATATGGCCGTTTTAAATTAAATAAAATGGCGATATATCGTTATAAAGTACTATAAACGATATAGAGTGGAAATAAACCAATTTTGTTGTTTTTGCTTGATATGTGGTGGTTGAATGTATTTGACATGAAAATTACAACTAAATAACTGAAATGTGAATGTTGAATAGTCCAACCATGTGATTAATTGATTTGAAAATCTAAATATACGTGGCTTATTTGAAAAGGCCGAGTTTATCTCATTTCAAATAATCAATCGACGTTGAGAAGTCGAAGAGTCGAAGACGGCTGAAGACTGACGATCTCCACATTGGATGGATGGGCGCTACTGATGCTCATGATTGGAGTAGCTACCATGAAGGAATTGAAGTAGTAGCCGTCCAAACATACTGTTGATTGTACGGATATGCGAGGAATTGGTGCCTCCGGTTTCGTTCAGACCCAGAACGGACTTGTAAATGGACTGTGTGTCTGACATTGGATTTTGTTCTGTGTTGATTGATCTCTGTTAAATATATATCTGTTTGGCGGCGGAGAATTTATTCTCTTGCCTAACGCCCCTCTCTGAGACGTACGAGCTCAGAGGTTATGTATTGACAGAAATCAGTCGCATGGAGTGGATTGCCTGTGTGGCACGCCTAAGTGGCATATGATCAAGGCTTCTGTTGCAAAGCAAAGTCTTGTAGTTGATGATCAAAGCATGGTCTGTGTGACGTAGCTTTGTGTATAACGTGAATTCGCGAGCCTCACACCTTGGTATGAGTCAAAAACGGGAGACGGACCGCTGGGAGAGCACGACGTTTCTTTCTAGCTATGGTGGTGTCAGTGACCTACCAGCCCTGACATTATATATATACTTTTCACCTGTGTGGTTGTTGGAATGCGAGGCGCCTCGATTATAGGTCTGTAAGGACCGGGAAACGTGTGTTCAGGAATAACTAATCCTCAAAAGTAAGAGAGGACCGGCCCAGCCGATTCCATGGATCATAGTGGGGTCCTGGGACATTTGCTAGAGTGTCTCGAACGGAGAGGAGCTTGCCCCTTGCCTCGACTCATGAAGGAATCCAATTTCCAATACGAAATATGCGGATGTGATTGTATTACTAGTACGGCGACATAGTGGTATGGGTCATTTATGCTGCCTATGATTGATATTTATGATTAAAATCGCTTTTGAAACATATATACACTAGTAATAATAACAAGCACTTTTGTTTTATTCGTATGAAGCATTTTTGGCTATTATAAGGTAAAAACTCTATCCTCCGGCTTGCGTTGCATTGTGTGATGGGACCTGAGTCTTATAATGGCTTCATTTTATAAAAAGCATTGCGTTGATTTAATTATTTATTTTATTTCATGCACTAGCACTCATTGGAGTAAACCCGTTCCACGAAAGTGGCGTGGTCCTTTGATTTTCCTTATCATTGTTGTTAATAAGTTGAGTAGATTTCTCATACCAGTCCCATGACTGACTCGTAGTTTGTTTCACCTTGCAAACTCGGGTGCCCTCATTTTCACACGGGCAGCCTAGTTACAGGTTTCTGACGCACCTTTTGGCTTATGGCGAGGCTTGACTACACCGTGCTGACTTGGATTTTGTCCGCCATTATTGTATCTATATTATGATTCCTCCATTGGCGATGTAGACTGATATTCCTTTTGTGTCCCCTTTATGTATGATTCCGCCTCAGGCGATGGTGACTGATTATGTATCATTATGCACTAAGTTGTATCCTGTACTGTGCTTCTCTGATGTGATGATATCTATATGATTCCGCTGTCATATGTGTGTAAATTATTCTGTTTTCTGTTTATGCTATTATCTGTGATCTGCTAATGATGATTAATGTGTTATATTCCAATGATTATCCTTAACACCGTGTCACGGGGTTTTGGGATCGTCACATCAGTGTTCATTTTTGAGTTTCCAAGTGATGGATTACTACCTAAGATTTTATTTTTGAATTATTTTGAGGAAATAAGTTGTTCAGAAATTCAAATATCTTGAATTGTTATTACATATACACACACACACACACACACATATATATATATATGATTTTAGATTGATTTGAAATAAATCCAATGAATTTAAATTCTGAAATTTAAAATTTAATTTATGAAGTTAAATAGTTGAACAGGTAAAAGGGAATAAATAAATTTGGATTTAATGTAAACAAGTTAAATAAAGACTGTGAATCAAAAGGAAATTTAACTGAAACCAGTTAAGTGAAAATTGAATGGGTTGAAAATGATATTGAAATAAAGTTGGATTGGATTAGAGATAATCAGGAATAGAATTGGATTGTTGAATAAGAATTTGGAATTGAAAATGGAACAGGAATTGAAATGGCATTTGGCCCGAGGATAAGAGAATGATTGGATTGAGGATAAATGGAGAGGATATAGATTGGAATGACAATTATATAAGCTGAATTTGGTAGCATATGGAAGAGATAGAGTTAATTATCTGGCAAAAAGTACGAGTTATGTTTTAGTTGGATATGAGATTTATGAGCTTATTTGGTAAGCCGCTTGGCTATTTGATTTACTTTTGGGTTGAAGAAGACCTAGAGAGGTGAGTTATAGTTGTACCAATTGAGCCATGCAAAGGAGACGCTGGGGAAATTTTCCAGAAATTTAAAATGTTAAAAATTTTCGGAATTTTTAAAAATTTCCGTTAGTAAGGAAAGAATTAATATTTTAATTGAATTAAATTGGTTTGGTTGAAGCTGAAATTAAGACGGGTAAACAAAAGATCTTAATCTAGTAAGTAGGGTTTGCAACATTTTTCCCACCTTAGTAATTTCGGGGACAAAAATCTTTTAAGGGGGAAGGAATGTAACATCCCAGAATTTAAACGATTTAATAAATAATTAATTTAATTATTTTAATATAATGGTTTGGGAATTTAAATGGTTTAAATTTAAATATTTGATTAATAAAATATTTAATGGGACAATATAATTATTTCTAAAATAGTCGGAAATAGCTTAATTGGCAATATGGCATAAATTGGATAATTTAATAGATTTAATTCAGTTTAGAATTGAATTTTGATAATGAATATTTTTATACAAACGATGATAGAACGTATTAATTATAGTATAAATTATAATCGAGCTCGAAATGTCACGACAGTTTGTAATTTAATGTTTTGAACTTCAACTGAGTGTACTAGATCCGTTATAAGTCGGATTACTTCGAAACAAGAAACGTTCGAATTAGTTGAGCTATATTTTTCTAATGGAAGTGAAAAATCGAGATTTCATCTTATAGAGTGTAAGTTATGTCCAAATCAAATTTTCAAATAGTCGATATGGAATCGTTTATAAGCCGTAATGATTTATTTAATATAATTAAATATTTGTTTCGAATTTGGATAATATTTTTGAGACGTATCCTTAATTTAAATTTTAGATTTTTTCTGTAGTTTTTAATATGGAAAATAAGCAACTTTTTATTTGGAGTGTTTTACATCCTATATAAGTGATTTTTGGGTTTCACAAAATAAGCTAACTTGTCTATAATATTATATTTCTGGGATTATGGCACATTGCTCGTCTTAACGGTATTTTTACTTTTGTCCATAAAAGTTCGTATGTGAACGAAATTTTATATAGCGGGGCACCAGATAAATAATAAAAACTATATACATCAACTTGATCACTTCATGTTTGAATTTGCCGCTACCTCGTGCTTGTCTACTTCAGAAGCAATAGAAGAAATCTAGACTTACCCTTGCCTAAAAATGTACAGTAGTTTACTTCGCATTGAAGTCTACAAGTCTATTGTATATAAATTAATGAAAAATCATATTAAAATTCAAAGATTTAATATACCAGATCTTGTCAAATTGAATGGTCGATCTAAAATGTTTTCCTGGAAGCCTATACTCCCATCTGTACACCATTGTAAGACTGTCCAACCTATGTTGCGTTAATCAAGTGGTAAGAAAAATAAATGCAGCGTAGTCCTATACACTGAGATGTGCAGCTACCCTAAAAATATAATAAAAATCTGTGGCTTCTCTGCTAAGCATTTGTACCTACGCTCCCTTTCAAAAACAGTAGACAATTCGATGCAAACTTCTTTTATCACCGCATCTATACTTTCAACATCAAGAACAACTACCTAAGAAGTGAAGTTTCATCACAGACCTGCAGCTCTCCTGTAAACCTCCCATCTACCAAATACTTAGTGACGAAGGCTTGTGGACTTATATAAATAAAAGGGTATCGTCTTCCTCTTGAGTTCGACGTATCTTGAGACCAGTTCCCATAGCTATAAAAAAATCAAATGAAAACTCACCACTAAAAATCCATTATATATATATATATATGTTTGAACTCCCCTCATCATGCGCTCTATTTCCGTATAGGTTTCAAAGAGTAACGAACAATTTTGTTTGATGTTTGTTTAAACCCAACTAGAGGAAGTTGAGGCATTTGGGAGATTTGTGCATGGATTGAAGTTATAAAGAGTTTAGTTGGGTTTATGGCATGAAACCGTGCTGGCATGGAAATTTTGGGAAATACCAAAAGAAAAATATGACGATCTCCTACTGAATATGCACGTGTAGATGGTGATGACGCCACTTGGTTGGGGGGGTGCAAGCTTCATGAAATTGGGATGAAGTGGAGCAGTTTGATACGACCATGTCTGCGAATGGTGTTTACTGGAGAGCGGTGTAATGCATGGACGGGTTGCGTGGTTTTGATTATACGTGAAGGAACGCAGAAAGAAAAGAAGAAAAGAAAAAAAATATAGTAGAACTGCTGGTCTGAGGAACCACCAATGATGGGGGTGATCGAGTTTACGGGGTGAGGTGAAGATGATATAACATGCGGAGGAGAGAAAGTTGGTGAAGCCGGAAATGGTTTTCAGTGGGTATGGGGAGAAAGAAGGATGGCCAAGGTGAAAATGGCGGAGTAGTACCGTTTCACACCTACAAGAGATCGCAGATACATTTATGGGGAAAATGGCCACTGTGTGTGGCGGGCTTGTGGGGGTAATGGGCCATTGGGTTTAAGGGTATGGCCCAAATAATAAAAAAACGAAAAAAAAGAGAAAAGGGAATGACAAATGGAAAACGCTGGGTTCAGGGGGAAGGAAGTATGAACGCACGTGGAAATGGAATTGGGATGGGCTAACATTAAAAAGGGGTGAGGCTAAATTTAACAATAATTTAAGTTTATTTTTAATTTAAATAGTATATCAAATTAAAACTTTAATATCCTGCATCTATGATATCAGAATTTCGAACGGTCTAAACCTTTGCGAACGTGCAGTCGTAGGATTCACAAAGGAATTGGTCTGGAGTCATTTGGAACTCGTTTTAATTTGTGGCAAAATAAAACGGTTGGTCAAATCAATGAACGTTTATCGTTATTTAATGATTAACGACCAAGGTAAGTAAACTAACTAACTTTGTCTAGTTTTACAATTTTATAAACGTTATTTAATATTGATAAAAATGATTGAATGCTGTGTGTGATGGTTGTTTGGATGATTTGCTAATTAATTGGTTGAAATAAAATATATAGTTATATATATAAATTATTAATTGAATAATGATTCCATTTATTAGAATATTTCATATTGATGTGAAATAAATGTTAATTCTGTTGATTAACATCTGTGGACGCAAGGAAACAGGTTGGAGGTATCCAACTGGATTCCTCAATAATTTTATTGTTGATTTTCATATATTGCTTTATATGATGTGACAAATAATCTAGTATTGATTATTGTGTGTTTTGGGATGTTTGAATAACATTTACCCTGAAATAATTGGAATTCAAAATACCGTAAAATATATTCGAATATATTGGAAAAGAAAATGTAGGGTTTCAAAATGGAAAAAATCTATTTTTAAAAATGGAAGTTGAATTTTGAATAAACTAGAAAATAATAACTTGTTTTAATTATATTAAAACAAGTAGTTCGAATTATAAATGATATATAGAAATAAAGTGGAATTATTATGATTAAATAAATTTGAAATTATAATAATGAATTCAGTAAGGGGAAAATGGGGGAATTGTTTCAAATGGAAACGAAGGAATTATTTCGATGTTCGAAATATAAATAGGATTGAAATAAATCCATAAGGTTTTATAATTATTCGACTATGTCGAATGTTGATAACATAATTTAGTTTTTAAATTATATAATTCGGGATTTGACAAGATAATCAATATTTGATTTTGAAATCAGTAATTTAGGTCGAATATGTAATCAAGATTAAGTTTAGATTTGATATAAAATGAATAAGTAGTTGACTTGTAAATGGAATTTAGGAATATAAATTTATAAAATAACTCGATAAATAGGATTTGAACCTGTAATGGTATTTATAAATAAAAATCAAGATTTGATTTGTATAACGAGTCCAGATTCCTGTAAAGGAATATTATTCACGTTTTAAAGTGAATACTGATTTAAAACAAAAGGTTGTAGATTTAATTAGTTATAAAGGAATCGGTAAATGTTTGGAAGTGATAAATTCAAAAATGAATTTAGAAATTGAGTTGACCTGCAATGGTGAATTTATTCCGACGTTTGGAACGTTAATAGAACATAAATTATTCGAGAGAGAGTTATCGAATAGGTATTATTCAAAAGGGAGCTATACGTTGAAATTCGATTATATCGAATTCGAGAAAGTGATATTTACTTTCCGTTTTTAAATGAAGACTATTTATTTATATAATAAATTTAATATTATTTATTTATTCCAAGGAAGGAATCAAAGTTATATTTTAAATAACTCGGAAGCAGATATTATAATGGTATCGTTAAAATCAATGTTTTAGACAATGTTCGTTAAATCTATATAAATGGATTTTTGAATTTGATTCCAAATCTAACCAGAGATGTTTCGATTTTGGAATTAAGAAATCGAGTTAAGATAATTACGAACTGAGTGGAGATTAGTTAAGTTGGACGGTTTCCTGAGTATCGATCTAATGTTGGTCTCGGCCTCCGGGGTTGATATTTAGGGAGTTGTTCCCTTACTAGTTTACGGTTAGGGACTGATGGACGTGAACGAAGAGTGATGCGTAAATAAGATGGAAATGTTTTTCAATAATAACGTATGTTTTCTAAATATAGAAAATACGAATTTTGTAGATATATGGAAATATTTTTTCAATATAAATAAGAAATATTTTCAGAGACATAGAAAATAAATAGTTTAAATAGATGGAAACGATTTCCAAGGAATCGTGAGAGGATAAGTGAGTTGGAGAAAATATTGGGTAAAGATATCGAAGGGTAATTGGGAAATGAAATGATTATTGATAAATAAATTAAAGGGGCTCAATGTTGATGGATCATTGATCGATAAATTTCCATTTGGAGATAAGATCGTTGTTTGTATGGATGTTTTTCCTTTGATAGTTAAATCACCGAATATCAAATTTTTGACCATTTTTCCTTTGTCAATACGGAGAGACCGGGATGAGATTTATTATCTGAAAACCACTCCGTATAGGCATTTACATTGCGAATCAAATATGGTGAAGATAATTGAAGACGGACTATAACCCCCGAATTTTAACAACACTAAAAGACAATAAATCAAAGAATAATTAATTTAATAATCAGAATTAAGGGAAACGGACTACGCCATTGCGTCTGTCTCGAAATTCTAGTTAAGATAAACATTTTGTTTGCGTAAAACGGATACCGTATGAAGAAGTTATGAAGGTTTGAAGTTTGTATACGCGTAGGAAGAGTATATATATATATATATATATATGTAAGGTCCAGGAATTCAAATTTCAGTTCAAAATAGCTCAAATCGCGAAATCTGGGTGAGCGGGAAAAATCCCGCCCAGGACAGTCGAACCCTTGAGGGGGTGTCGACTCCTGGGTGGACCCCTTGAGGGGTGGATCAACCCCCCTAGGAATGACGTGGCAGATCAGTTCTGGGGGCTGGCAGCTATAAATACGGCATCATTTCTCTAGTTTGCTCACACAAAAATCAATGGAGGCCTAAATGTTGTCGGTGCCTGGACTGAATCAAACCTTTTCCTTCTTCTGCAATCAAGTTAATCAAGTTATTCAAGCGTAGATCTGCGATTCAACCTCTGTTATTCTCCTTCTAACTTTCTAAATCCAAACACTGTGACTTTAAGTTATTTTTAGGTTTAAATAATTAATAAGTATAACATGATATGACTGTAATTTGGATCTATTCCTATGACTATTTGAATCATGTCAGATCTGTAATAACTTGTGAATCTGTGATATTATGACATAACTATGACTTGAATCTTAACCTTTACCATGTCAGATCTAGTTTTGGTTTTAGATCTAATTCATTATTTAGATCACCTTGTACCTATCATGTTGTGGTTAAATTGGATCAGTTTCTAGTTCGACATCTAAATTATTATTTAGATCTTATCATGCCTATTATGACATCCCTATTGTAACGGCTACGGATTAGCGTCGAAGAGCTACCATGGATAGAAAATATCTACAGAAAAGCCTAAAGGAGTAGGGTCTGATGTGTGGAGGAGGAGAATTTAGTGGAAGAAGGTAGAGATGTTCTCTGCCATGGATAGAAGGTCAAGGCGGCGGCTACTGTTTGATTGTATGAGGGTTTTGAGAAAAACATGTATTTTTATATAATTTTAATGTAAATTTTGCAAATAAGTCCATACGTTGTATGCTACAATGGAAAATAAATTATTGACTAAGGCTGAGGTGGCATCTTATTTCTCATTTGAATTTCAAAAGCAAATGGCGGAGAAAAATAAATGCGTCATAAATTGTTTAACGCTAATGGTTAGAATGATTGTGTGTGTGTTTTTTTTCCTAAATTTCAAAACATAAAATATCCAATGTCATAGTTGAGGGAATATATTAAATTGGACTCAAATCTTCATTTGTACATCTTTAATTAAATTTTAAAGATTAAATTATATTTGATTAAAGTTCACTAAATCGGCTTATATATAAATCAAATGAATAAATTAACTTTCCTTAGTGAGTAATTTTTTTTCTCCTTTTGAATATTCAAATGTTTATCGTAATTTATGACAAATTCACATGTGCAATTCAAAGTTAATTATTACACTAATTTGCAATGTTTGGTTTCAACTGTAATTAAATCTCATTAAGTATATATTTAATTCCACTAAATCGATTTGATTTAATTTGTTTTCCTTTTATTCAACCAATCTTGAATTTAAAGGTATAGTTAATATTTTTGTTCATATCTTACTACATTAGCAATTTTTGTTTATCATTTAATGTATAGCAATGAAATATTTAATTGCAATTAATTTATGTGTCGTAACTTAAATTCGATTAAGTTGCATTTCATTCGATATTTACTTATTACTCCTTTAATTATTATTCTGAATTTCCATTAACTACACCATTCAATTGTCTTTATTGCAATTTGTTTCTACTTTATTTCAATACATTAACCTTGGGTTTTGCAATTTATGACTAGTTACAACTTCTAATTAAATATTATATGCCTATTGTTGTAAACAAATACCTAAATGGATACACATACAAGTTAATTATTCTAACTTAATAATTTTCAATTAGCACGTAAAATCTTATCATTTATTTACAATATTTGATTGAATTCCTATCATTTCAAATAAACAACCAAATCATGACTATCTTTGCAATAAATGCATATAATTATGTTTATAGCTAGTTGAAATTTCATTGTATAATCAAATGGATCTATATTATTTCCATATTCCATAAATTAAGATTACCAATATAAAATAAATCTCAAAATTATTTTATATTGTTAATTCAACATAAATTTCAAATTCTATTATAAATAGATTATCAAACATTGTTATTATCATATATATAACCATTTAGAGTCAATTTCCAATGTTTTATTTACGTTATAAGTGTAAATTCTAATGCCAACACATTTTATTTCAAAAATGTTTATTTTTAATGTTGCATTAAGAAAATAACGATGAGCGGAAGGCATTGAAAACGAATGCAACTATTCATAAAGAATTTATTAATTGATGAACGTTACACTTTGAATAGGCAAGGAAAGTATTAAAGCGGACCTATCAACATATTATTAATAAATCATCCTATCAACATATATTTATAAATCTCATTAACAACGTCTTAATTTTATTTAAAAAAAATTCTTCTTCTTATTATTTTATTAAATATTTTAATTTAATAATGGAAAACTTTTTTTTTTTGATGCATTTTCTAATAAAATTTTCTGAAATAAAAATTTTAAATTGGTCCCAAAATTTCAGGTTGTTACACTCATTATGTTAGAATTATTCCTATCATTTCAAGTTTACCAGATCTATTCTTATATGTCCATCTTAACATTATGCTATTACATGTTTATGTCAATTTTGTAAGAATAATCATTTCTGTCATCTTCCCTTCACCCTTTCCCTTTTATTTTATATAGCCAGGCTATTGTCACGCTTAGGCATGCCGCTAAAAATATGCGAATGTGTTAGTTTGGGAACGAAGGGGAAAACATTGAAATTGGGCATAACATGTAAAGGGAAAAATTTGGCATAACTTGAATAATGTTTATGAATATGAATATGAATTTAGGGCATATAATTCATTATGAACATAATTGGGAAAAAGGGGCATGAAACCTATAATGACATAGGTAAAAATTGACTAATAATGGAATGTCTAGGATTACAGTAATAAGGAACTGTAAACTGTACCTAAACACGAGGTTAGATTACACTTGTTGTGGAAGTCTGCCCGGAACCGCCCGACATATCCAACGACCACAAGTGGTGAATCTAATGTGAGGGGTCTAGATGCACAAATACGAAACGTGCTAAGACACGAGGTTAAGTCCGACTTGTGGAATAAGTCTGACCGGAACCGCCCGGCACATGCAGCATCCACAAGTGGTAGGCTTAATGTGGGAGGTCTACCATATTATAACCATAAATGGACATGGTAATGAATTAAAATACTTAACCTAGTTGAATCCATAGGGATTGTATGAACATGAACTTGATTAAGGGTTAAGTAAATTTGGTTGAACAGTCGGTGGGTTAAGTAAATCTGAGGGGGTGGGTAATATTTATATATATAGGCCCACAAAACTTAACCGGTTGGGGTTATGTAATTAAAGACACCGTTAGGTAAGCATAATCTGTAGAAATGGTGGGGTTATGTAATTAAAGACACCCATAGGTATACATAACCTGTAGAAATCCTAGTGGGGATACAAGACAAGGGGGAGAGCTTGTATCATCTTGCGTGCGGGACCCGTTTCAGTCAGTAACCCATATAACAGTATCGAACAAGTACTCCGCCCTAGGTCGGAGTAGGGACAAGCTTACTAGGCTGATTGTAAGAGATCCAAACTTGAAGAACGGTGTGGGTGGCGCAAACCGACCGGGACATGTGCGTGCATAACCGGGCAGAGGGGGATAAGACGACCGTGACACCAGTAGATATGGTTGTGCACATCAATGAAGGGTTTCCACTTTAGGAAGGGACACCTCCTACGGTGGGGCAGGCACAGGGTATCTACGGAGTAGGGAGCCGATCGATTAGGGAAGTAGTTAGGGTACGTCCAGACGTATGTCTAAGTCTACCATCTTATAGTTGTTGGGATCATCTCATTCTGGATATACTAGTATCGGTGCAGAGAATCAGAGTAATCATTAGAGAAGCATACACATTCTATCATTTTTACCATGTCATACCTACCTATTATGATGTTATCTTTCTTATCCACTTTATATGACTGTCATGATACTTTTACTTATTCACTTGCTAAAAGTAACTGGACTCGCCAGACTTTATGTCTGACCCTATTTGTTTCCTCTTCTTTCTTTCATTTCCCCTCAGGTTCTCAGGGTGGGAATACTCAAGCTTGATCAGGATTCTTCTATCATTTTGTTGGAGCTGCTTAGATGTATTGCTCAAGCTCCTATCTTTGCTAGTATGGCTACGTTTTATTTGGGGATTTTTCTTCTTTTATTTTGTACTCTGATATTATAAGTGCAAGACAGAAGTTTTTATTATTTATTGGTTTTAATGTAATTAAGACATATGATGTTTTGAACCACGATGCTTTATGATTAATAAAGTTTGCTTTTAGTCCGCTGCTATTTTATGTCTATCTTGTAATGTTCTGTTTTCTGTTTACCTATAATGCTTCACGAAACTTAATGCATTCCCTTAGTGAGTGACATTAACGGACATGGGGTGTCACACTTGGTATCAGAGCTGAAGGTTACCAGATTAGATAAAAGTTTTTGAAAATTATTTTCAAAAAGGCTTTGAAAGAAAGCATTTTCAAAAAGAAAAGTCTGTTTTGAAAAACAAACTCCACAAAGCCATATTTAATATATTTCGATCCTTTGTTTGAATCTCTTTCCTTTTCTTTTCAGCATGTCTGGGGAACCTAATATTCCTGAGGGCGTTACGATACCATGCTGGTTCCGTAGGTATCTTGAGATCACGGCACCTGCCGGTGGTCAAGCAGACGTTCCTCCCCCAGCTGAACCCATCATTCCTCCTCCTCCTCCTCCGCGAGTAGATAATTTCTCTAAGATCTACAAGGACTTCCGTGCCATGGGAAAAAAATACATTTAACGGAACTGAGACGTTTGTAGAAGCAAGTAATTGGCTCAAGGAAACAGAGGACTTGTTTGGAATTTTCGAAGTTGATGATTGTAGGAAGATTTAGTTGGTTATTTGGCTGCTGAAAGATGAAGCTTCGCTCTGGTGGGAAGTGACGCGAGCAGGGCGTCCAATGGAGACTAGGGTTGATTTTCGGCAAAGATTTGAAATGAAGTTTATATATCAAGCCGAGCAAAGCATGCAAATGGAGAAGTTCTTGGCACTCAAGCAAGGAAGCATGACTGAAAGAATATGTTAACAAATTCAACCAATTGGCAAGGTTTGGATTGGAATTGGTAGATACTCTGCATAAGAAGGCTTTGCGATGTGTTAAAGTACTGAATGAACCCATTCATGGATTAGCTACGTCCCACATTCTAATGGGAGCAACTTTTGAAAGGCTAGTTGATATGGCCTTGATGTATGAGGAAGACAAAGGAGAAAAGAAGGAAGTTGAGGTTGAGGAAATAATGCAAAACAAGAAAGTTTGGCCAAAGAAGGGACAGCAGCAACAACAACTGCAAAAGAAAGGTGGAAAGAATAACAAGGCTAAGGATAAGAGGAAGTGTCACAGTAGTGGACGTGAGGGTCACTTTGTAAAAGACTGCAAAAGAAGGAAGAATGCTTGCTTCAGTTGTGGTGAAGTTCGACACTTTTCTAGGGAGTGCCCGAAGAAGCAAGGACAAGGTCAAAGGGTAGGAACTTCTGAAGGGAAAGTGAATGTTGTCGTTGTCAGTGCTCCAGATCGAGGTAGGAAAGTTTCTGTGGAAGGTTTGATGTCTCTTTCCAATCATCCTATTAGAACTCTTTTTGATTCTGGCACTTCAAATTCATTTATGTCTAGTTCTGTGGTTGAGTCTCTGCACCTAGATACTAGTATGGTAGTGGATCCCGTTGTTGTCTCAAACCTCATTAGTGGTTCGACTCATTTGTCCATGATTTGTAGGGGTTTGAGAATATCTGTGTTAGGCGTCTGGTTCGAGTGCGACACATATGTGCTCGGTTTTATGGGCTATGGGTTGATTCTAGGGATGGATTGGCTAGCCACATATGGTGCCATTCTGGATTGTGAGTGGAGGGTCATTAGACTTCTGACTTGCCATGGTAGGACCCTCGAGATATCTTGTGCCCCAAAGGGGTCTGTCATGCTTAGTTTCCTAGAATCTCTTGACACATCTATTGATGATCTGCAATATGTAGCAGTAATATGATAGTATTCTGATGTTTTTGAGGATGTTCAGGGCTTACCTCCGAGGCACGAGATTGATTTTCGCATATATTTGGTGGACAATGCAAATCCAGTTGCGTTGCCCGTGCGTCATATGACTCCAAGGGAAAGGAGTGAACTTAGTAAGCAAGTATGGGAGCTACTTGAGAAAGGGTTTATCAGGTGAAGCATATCTGAATGGGGTGCTCCAGTGGTATTCGCGACTAAGGCGGATGGTTCTCTTCGCTTGTGTGTAGACTATAGAGAGTTGAATAAACTCACTAAGAAGAACAGGCACCAACTCCCAATGATAGATGACTTGTTTGACCAACTTATTGGTGCTTCGGTTTTCTCTCAGTTAGCCTTGGCCACGGGGTTTCATCAGTTGAGGGTGGCTGAGGACAGTATAGACAAGACCGCTTTTAGGACTCCAGATGGGTTCTTTGAATGGCTAGTTATGCCTTTTGGGTTGACGAATGCACCCGACTATTTTGTTGATCCAATGAGTACGGTGTTTCGGGAGTTTCTAAATAAATTCATCGTGGTCTTTGTTGATGATATCTTGATCTTCTTAAAGAGCGAAGAAGAGCATGCCTAACATTTGAGAGAAGTTTTGAAAACTCTGCTTGCACATCAGCTTAAGGCAAAGTTCTCCAAGTGCCATTTTTGGAGAAAAGAGGTGATATTTTTAGGGCATGTGGTCTCCAAAGAAGGGATAGTAGTAGATCCCGCAAAGGTGGTTGTAGTTCAAGATAGGCAAATTCCTAAAAACGCAACGGAGGTGAGAAGCTTTCTTGGATTGGCAGGTTATTAAAGGAAGTTCATTAAGGACTTCGCAAAGATATCATCCCCACTCACTAGGCTGACGAAGAAGAATTTGGCATTTTCATGGGATATAGATTGTGATGTTGCTTTCCAATGATTGAAGAGGGCTCTGATAACAGCCCCAGTCTTGACCTTGCCTGATGGGAATAAAATGTTTACATTTTACACCGATGCGTGTGGTACAGGGCTTGGTGCAGTTTTGATGCAAGAAGGAAAGGTAGTGTGTTATGGGGGTAGGCAGCTAAGGGTTCATGAGAAGAACTGCCCTACCAATGATTTAGAGCTAGCTACCATAGTATTCGCACTTAAGACGTGGCGTCATTATTTTCTTGGAGAGAAGTTCGAATTGCACACCGATCATAAATCACTTAAGTAGTTGTTCTCTCAGAAGGATCTTAATTTATGGCAACAAAGGTGAATGGAGTTCCTAGCTTCTTATGATTTTGAGATTGCTTATACCCTTGGCAAGGGTAATGTGGTGGCAGACGCATTGAGTAGGCAGAGGATGGCCTTAAGTCCTCTGTTTGTGGAAAGGAAAAGCTTGGAGTTCATATCAACTTTTGATTTTACACCCTCCAATTAGTTGCTACCTGGTTTGTTTGCATCGCTGGAGATACGACCTACTCTTATGGATCAGATAAGAGCTTCACAGCGAGATGATCCACCGATTTCAGACATCTTGGATAGGCTCAGTAAAGGGGAGACTTCTAGTCACCTCAGTAGATATTCCATAGACGATAAAGGGTGGTTGCGACAAGATGGAATGCTTAGTGTTCCCTAAGTGGGGAGTTTATTGAAAACAGTCCTAGAAGAAGCCCATCACGCTAAGATGATTATTCATCTAGGCAGTGATAAGATGTATAGGGACATAAAAAGGGTTTTCTTTTGGACTGGGATGAAGAAAGATGTGGCAGAGTTTGTTTCTCAATGTTTGGTTTGTCAGTAAGTCAAATCTGAGCAAAAGAAGCCCGATGGTTTACTTCATCCTTTGTAGGTTCCACAGTGGAAGTGGGAGAGCGTCTCTATGGATTTCATAGATGGTTTTCCTAAATCGAAGAAAGGCAGCACCAGTATTTGGGTAGTAGTAGACAGACTTACTAAGAGCACTCATTTCATTCCAGTTAAGAGCAAGAGGACGGGATCATGGCTTGCTGCAGTTTATGTTCGTGAGATAGTCCGTCTTCATGGAGTACCTTCCAGCATCGAAAGCGATTGTGACCCCATCTTTACCAGTGAGTTTTGGAGGAGCTTGCAAGAAGCATTAGGTACACAGTTATGTTTGAGCACCGCTTATCATCCTCAGACCGATGGACAGACGGAGAGGGTGAACAGAGTTCTTGAAGACCTTTTGAGGCTGTGTATCCTAGACTTCGAAGGGACTTGGGAAGAGCATCTTCCTTTAGTAGAGTTCGCCTACAACAACAGTTATCAAGCTAGTATTGGCATGGCACCCGTGGAAGCATTGTACGGACAATCCTGTAAATCACCAACTTGTTGGTGGAAGACTATAGAAAGACTTTTACTTGGACCAGATATGGTTAGGGAAACGTCCGAGAAGATTGATCTCATTAAACGACAAATGAAAACAACTCAAGATAGGAAGAAATCGTTTGTAGACAAGAGAAGAACTAACATTGAATTTGAGGTGGGAGATATGGTTTTCATTAAGGAGTCACCGTTGAGGAATGTGGTTCGCTTTGGATCAGTAGGGAAATTGGCACCAAGATTCATAGGGCCATTTCCCATAATAGAAAGGATTGGACAGATGGACTGTAGAGTCAAGCTACCAGAGAGATTGTCCGGTGTTCATGATGTGTTCCACGTTTCTCATTTGCGGAAGTGCTTGCATGATACAGCAGAAGTAGTTGAGCCGAGCATATTGGAAGAAGTAGAAGTGGAACGGGAGGCGACAGTCAGATGAGTTCCTTCCCGTATTCTTGGATCAGAAGTTAAGAAGCTACGCAATAGAGAAGTCAAGATGATAAAGGTTCAATAGGGATATAACCTAGAGGATGTTACTTGGGAGTCCGAAGACAAAATTCGTGCTTCGTATCCTTTTCTTTTTTAGGGTATGTTCTTAACTTCCTTTCCAAAGCTTTTAATTATGCTTATATCTATCATGTTAGTATGTCCTATCGATTGAATCTTCGACCTTTAGGTAGGTAATCCCATGATTGTAAACATGTGTTTGAGACATGTTATGCTTGATGGATGCAAGTGGATGCAAGTGGATGCAAGTGTTTGCTAGTGGTTGCTCGTGGATACATATACACACACATTAGGCACTAGATCGGCTCAATCACTCTCATACTGCATATGGATGTGTGTGCATTTTTCTTTCTTTTTTTTGGATGGAATTGAATGTATCATCATATGGATGTTGCATTTGGACGGATGATTGTGCACCCATATAGAACTTACAAGTTATAATAGGATTATTTGCATACATGTTGGATTCATGGCACTAACATACATTACATTAAGGAGGTCGACTGAATTAGTAGACTGCCTGATCTTCGCATTAGTACTGGGACATATACACACACTTTTGCATATGTTCATATAAGCATTAGAAGTCTTTAAGGACAATGGATGCCTGTGATTGGTGGATGAGTAGATGGGTGATGGATGGTAGGATATACATTCTTCTTAACTTGAAGATTTCAGTGACGAAATCCTATGAGTATGGGAGGATGTAACACCTTGAATTTTAACAACACTAAAATACAATAAATTAAAGAATAATTAATTTAATATTCTTAATTAAGGGAAACGGACTGCACCATTGCATCCGTCTCGAAATTCTGGTCAAGATAAACATCTGGTTTGCGTAAAACGGACACCGTATGAAGAAGTTATGAAGGTTTGAAGTTTGTATATACGCAGGAAGAATATATATATATATATGTAAGGTCTAAGAATTCAAAATTCAGTTCAAAATAGTTCAAATCGCGAAATCTGGGTGAGCGGGAAAAATCCCGCCTAGGGGAGTCGACCCCTTAAGGGGGGTGTCGACCCCTGGGTCGACCCCCTAAGGGGTGGGTCGACCCCCCTAGGGCTGACGTGCAGGTCGGTTCTAGGGGTTGGAAGCTATAAATACGGCCTCATTTGTCTAGTTTTCTCACACAAAAATCAATGGAGGCCTAAATGCTATCGGTGCCTGGACTGAATCAAACCTTTTCCTTCTTCTGCAATCAAGTTAATCAAGTTATTCAAGCATAGATCTGTGATTCAACCTCTGTTATTCTCCTTCTACCTTTCTAGAACCAAACACTGTGAGTTTAAGTTATTTTTAGGTTTAAATAATTAAAAAGTATAACATGATATGTCTGTAATTTGGATCCATGCCTGTGACTATTTGAATCATGTCAGATCTATAATAACTTGTGAATCTATGATATTCTGACATGACTATGACTTGAATCTTAACCTTTACCATGTCAGATCTAGTTTTGATTTTAGATCTAATTCATTATTTAGATCACCTTATACCTATCATGTTGTGGTTAAATTGGATCAATTTCTAGTTGGACATCTAAATTATTATTTAGATCTTATTATGCCTATTATGACATCTTATGTTAGAATTAGTCCTATCATTTCAAGTTCACCAGATCTGTTCTTATATGCCCATCTTAACATTATGCCATTATATGTTCATGTCAATTTTGTAAGAATAATCATTTCTGTCATCTTCCCTTCACCCTTTCCCTTTTATTTTATATAGCCAGGCTATTTTCGAGCCTATGCATGCTGCTAAAAATATACGAATGTGTTAGTTTGGGAACGAAGGGAAAACATTGAAATTGGGCATAACTTGTAAAGGAGGGAATTTGGCATAACTTGAATAATGTTTATTAATATGAATTTAGGCCATATAATTATTTATGAACATAATTGGGGAAAAGGGGGCATGAAACCTATAATAACAAAAGTAAAAATTGGCTAATAATGGAATGCCTAGGATTACAGTAATAAGGAACTGTAAACAGTACCTAGACACGAGGTTAGATTACACTTGTGGTGGAAGTCTGCCCGGAACCGCCCGGCATATCCAACGACCACAAGTGGTGAATCTAATGTGAGGGGTCTAAATGCACAAATACGAAACGTGCTAAGACACATGGTTAAGTCTGACTTATGGAATAAGTTCGCCCGGACCCGCCCGGCACATCCAACATCCATAAGTGGTAGGCTTAATGTGGAAGGTCTAGCATATTATAACCGTAAATAGACATGGTAATGAATTAAAATACTTAATCTAATTGAATCCATAGGGATTGTACGAACATGAACTTGATTAGGGGTTAAGTAAATTTGGTTGAACAGTGGGTGGCTTAAGTAAATCTGAGGGGGTGGGTAATATTTATATATATAGGCCCACAAAACTTAACTGGTTGGGGTTATGTAAATAAAGACACCGTTAGGTAAGCATAAACTGTAGAAATGGTGGGGTTATGTAAATAAAGGCACCAATAGGTACACATAACCTGTAGAAATCCTAGTGGGGATACAAGACAAGGAGGAGAGCTTGTATCGTCTTGTGTGTGGGACCCGTTTCAATCAGTAACCCATATAACGGTATCGAACGAGTACTGCGCCCTAGGTCGGAGTAGGGACACGCTTACTGGGATGATTGTAAGAGATCCAAACGTGAAGGATGGTGTGGGCGGCACAAACCAACCGGGACATGCGCGTGCATGACCGGGCAGAGGGGGTTAAGACGACCATGACACCAGTAGATATGGTTGTGCGCATCAACGAAGGGTTGCCACTTTAGGAAGTGATACCTCCTACGGTGGGGCCGGCACAGGGTATCTACGGAGTAGGGAGCCGATCAATTAGGGTAGTAGTTAGGGTACGTCCAGACGTATGCCTAAGTCTACCATCTTGTAGTTGTTGGGATCATCTCTTTCTGGATATACTAGTATCGGTGCAGAGAATCAGATAATCGTTAGATAATTGTGTACATTCTATCATGTTTACCTTGTCATACCTGCCTATTATGATGTTATCTTTCTTATCCACTTTATATGCCTGTCATGATACTTTTACTTATTTACTTGCAAAAAGTAACTGGACTCGCTAGACTTTATGTCTGACCCTTTTTGTTTCCTCTTCTTTCTTCCATTTCACCCTAGGTTCTCTGGTTAGGAATACTCAAGCTCGATCAGGATTCTGCTATCATTTTGCTGGAGCTGGTTAGATATATTGCTCAAGCTCCTATCTTTGCTACTATGGCTACGTTTTATTTGGGGATTTTTGCTTCTTTTATTTTGTACTATGATATTATAAGTGCAAGACATAAGTTTTTATTATGTACTGGTTTTCATGTAATTCATACATATGATGTTTTGAACCACGATGCTTTATGATTAATAAAGTTGTTTTTACTCCGCTGTTATTTTATGTCTGTCTTGTAATGTTTTATGTAACAACCCGGATTTCTCTCGGTCCCAATCGATCGTAAAATCGATCAAGACCGTTCTAAACCCGAATACGCTAACACAGGGAATACAACACATCAGAACAAATAACAGAAGACTTTTATTACATCATAATAATGTAACATCAGAGTACAGAATATATCAGAGTACATCTAAAATAATAATACAGTGGAAGATAATTTACAATGAATATAATACAACGTACAACGGAACTATAATCTGATACAGCGGAAGTATATCAATGCTCTGGACACAGCTTTAAGCTTCGATCCAGAATCTTGCTCAATATATCTGCAAAATAAGCTACTAGACTGCACATGTGGAAAAGAGGGCACCCGAGTTTGCAAAGTGAAACAAACTACGGGTCAGTCATGGGACTGGTATGAGAAACTAACTTAACTTATCTAATAATGAGGCTAATCACAGGACCACACCGCTAATGCGGAACGGGTTTACTCCATTGGATTGCCAGTGCATAAATAAAGTAAATCGTTAAACAACGCAATGCTTTTTAGAAAAATGAAACCATTATAAGACTCAAGTCCCATCACACAATGCAACGCAAACCGGAGGATAGACTTTTACCTTATAATGGTCAAAAATGCTTGATACGTCTAAAACGGATTTGATATTATTATTAGTGTATATATGTTTTCAAAAACAATTCAATCATAATGTATCAGTCATAGACGGCATAGTATCCCATCCTACTATGTCGCCATACTAGTTTTACAATCAAAACCGCCTGGTGTCGTATTGGAAGTTGGATTTCCATCATGAGTCAAGGCTAGGAACGATCTCCTTACTGATTTGAGACACTCTAGCAATGTCTCGGGATCCGGACGCTGGCAAACCCTTGGATACTGCAGGGCCGGTCCACAAATACTTTAGTGGATTAGTTATGCCTGAACACATGCTCCCCGGTCCTATTGGACCTATAATTTGGCCATTGGCGACCAATAAATCCCAGGCGCTCCATAATCCATCAACCACATAAGTAAAATGTCAGTGCTGGTAAGTCGCTGACACCACTTCTAGCTAGAAAGAAACATGTGCACTCCCTGCGTTCCCTTGCTCCGTTTCTGACTCTTACCGGGGTGTGAGGCTCGTGAGGTAACGCTATACACAAAGCTATGCCGAAATAGGCTATGCTTTGATCATCAACCACAAGGCTCTGCTTTTCAACAAAAGCCTTAATCATTTGCATCTTGGCAGGCCACATTGATAATTCACGCCATGCGATCGATAACTACCAATATATAACCTCTGAGCTCGTGCTTCTCAGAGAAGGGTGTTAAGCAAGAGAATAAATTCTCCACCACCACAAATACATGGAATGAAATCCAATGTCAGACACACATCCATTTACAAGTCCGTTCTGGGTCTGAACGAAACCGGTGTCACCTTATTCATCGTCCCGTATGTCCAATACGGAAGTGAGGTGCTCGCTTATCCGGACAATCAAGAAGTACGTCCGGACAACTACCACTTTAACCCTTTCCTGGGAGCAAATCAGTACAGGGCATCAGTACTCATCCATTCGATGTGAAGATCGCCGGTCTTCAACCACCGTCTTCATCTTTGACTTTTAATCGTCGTAGTAATTATTCAAAATGGGTTAAACCCGGTCTTTTCGAATAACAAGCGTAATTTGTAATCAAAAATCAAGTGTTATAAAGACACATCAAACTTCTCATTCCAATTCAGAATATTCTTTTAATAAAATATTCACATTGTTCTATCAATGATAAATTCTTTAGATTTATTCTTTAATCTTCTTTTTAAAGATTCATTAAAACTCAAATTTGGTTTTAAATATCAAAAATCATTGTTTAATGATTATTTAAATTTAAGAAATTGACCTTATCTTTAACTGGGTTAAAGAACTAATGTCATTTAAAACATAGTTCACGGTTAACCCAAAATCGTCTTCCATTAAATATGGAATTTTCACAGAAATCAAATCGATATATAATCAATATAAATTTCTGTATCAGACTAATAATATAAATGGAATAACGGCAAAGTCTCTTAAATTCCATATATAGTATCGGTCTTCTTTTACAGAAATTTATCTCGATTATTACCAAATCGAATTCCATTCAATTCCAATTTAATATATTAAATTGGAAAACTTCACTTTAGAAAATTACCGTTTCATCTTAATAAAAGATTTATAAATTCCATTTAAATCTTAATAAAAGATTTATAAATTCAAAATTATAATTTCACTGTTAATCGGGATTAAAGAACAAATGTCGTTTAAAACATAGTTCACGATAAACCCTCAATCAACTTTCATCTTAATGCTTAATTAAAACATTAATTAATTAGTAAACTTCTCTAAATCTAAATTAATAGATTTATTCTTTTCACACGGGGTTTAAGAATAGTGTTATTTAAAACACCGTTCATGACAAACCCAAAATCCAATTTATATTATTTAATACCAAATAAATATTAATTAATTGGAAAACTCCATTAAATCTTGATTAAAGATTTATTATATTTGTTTACTAAAATAATGTTTACAAAATATTAGATTTTGGAAATTACTACTTTTTATTCTATTCATTATAAAATGAATAAAAACGATCGATAAACCCGTTCAGGTTAAAATGGCGTTTCAACTTATAATGGGCTAAATAGTCCAATTCATTACCATGTCCATTTATGGTTTATAATGGGCTAGACCTCCCACATTAGGCCTACAACTTGCGGATGCTGGACATGTCGGTCGGGTCCGGGCAGACTTATCCCAAAAGTTGGGCTTAACCTCGTGCCATAGCCCGCTTCGTATTGCGCACTTAGACCTCTCACATTAGGTTCAACATTAGTGACTGCTGGATATGCCGGTGGAGTCCGGGCAGACTTCCACCACAAATGCAACCTAACCTCGTATCAAAAGTGCAATTATAATTTATAATTGTAATTATTTCACTGAAAAATATTCATTATTTTAAACTATTCTTTATTTAAAATATATTTATTCTAAAATATTCTTAATTTAAAATATCCTTTATTCTAAAATGTCCTTTATACTAAATTGTTATTTATTTTATAATATTCTTGTCACCAAATATTCTTTATTTCTGAATCGGAATGTGAATCAACCAATTACCATATAAATTCATTTATATAATAAACATCCAAATAACAACTAGAGTGCATTTTACAACTAATCACAAGGGAGATGTGTGATTAGAATATCATCCCAAGACCCATGTGGGGTTTCATCCAACAAATAAATAATAAATTATTTGTGCACTTGGGCGATGTGTAAAAACAAATATCGTCCCAATTACATAAACAAGTCGGATAACTTGTAAATGGAAGTGTAATTATAGTAACATTATTTTAACATGTTTAATTTTCCAAATCTCAATCATGTCACAATATAACATACATAACAACACAAAAATACATCCATGAAATAGATATAACAAATATTTCAATCATTTTAATGCAATAAAAATGATACTTTTTATTTCAATCTTTTTAATGAAACAACATGACAATAAAAATGTAATCTTTTTATTGAAAACACGACAATATCTAAATAAATGATATATTCAGTTGACAAATCATTATCCTAAATAAATGACATATTCATTACTCTAACATATATGACATATTTAACTAAATTGACAATTTAACCCTAACATGACATTTTTATTTTAAAATGACAATTTTGACTAAATTGACATATTTATTCCTAACATGACATTTTTATTCTAAAATTACAATTTTAACTAAATTGACATATTTATTCTTAACGTAACATTTCTAGCAAAATGACAATTTTAATTCTAATAAAACATTTTTAACTAAAATGTCAATTTTATTCTAATGTAACATTTTTCTAATTTGTTAAACATGAAAATTATAATTTAACAATTCTAATTTGTCAAAAAGGACAATTTATTATTTAACATTTCTAATTTGTCAAAAAGGACAATTTAATTCAACATTTCTAATTTGTCAAAAATGACAATTTCTATTCAACATTTCTAATTTGTTGAATTGACAATTTCTATTTAACATTTCAAATTTGATGGCAATTACAATATAATGACATTATCTAAACATATGACATTTTAAAGTAACATGGACATGTTCTAAATATATGACATATTTATTTGACAAATCATTATTCAAAATAAATGCCATATTTATTTAACATAACATGATTCTAACAAAATGATATTTTTAATCTAACTTAAATTTTATAACAAAATGATATTTTCAATCTGCCATGACATTTTAAATAAAATGATATTTTTAATCTTTCATGACATTTGAACTAAAATGATATTTTTAATCTATCATGACATTTTAACTAAAATGACAATTCTAATATGACATGTTTTACTAAAATGACATTTTTTTCTCTAACATGACATATTTTACTAAAATGACATTTTTTCTCTAACATGACATATTTTACTAAAATGACATTTTTAAACTAAAATGACATTTTTAACTAAGATGACAATTTTACTCTAACATGACATATTTATTGACAAAATATGATTTCTACATAAATGACATATTTATTGACAAATTATGATTTCTACATAAATGACATATTTATTTATAAAATATGTTTTTCTACATAAGGGACATATTTGTTCTAGTATAACATTCCTAACAAAAATGACAATTTTAACATGACATGACATTATTCTAACATAAATGATATTATAAAATGACATTATTCTAACATAAATGATGTTTTTATTTAATATGGCATATAATAACAAAAATGATGTTTTTCTATAACATGTCATATAATAACAAAAATGATGTTTTTCTAACTAAAATGATATGTTTAACATAATATGATATTTTCATTTTAATATTTAGAGATTATATTTTATCTTAGATAAATGTAATTCAACAAGTAATCATCACCATAATCAATTAGTCAATCTAAATTTTACACACCGCATATTTGTGTTCTACATGGCGCATATCAATAACACAGTCACAATCAAATCAAATATATATATATATATTAATTTTTAAATTAAGAAATCTCACATTGGGGTTTTGAATTCTTCACAATTTTAGATCGCTTTATTTCATCTCTGATCTATTTCATTGTGTAGATCCGGTCGAAGCGAGTCCAACGCATCTGAAATCATCTGATTTCGTTTCTGTTTGCAGAAGATATAAGGTTTTAATCATTTAAACATTATTTTAATTAGCTAAAATAATTAACAAAGTTAATTATTTTGTTTAATCTTAACCCAAAATTTAGGCCATCTTCTTCTTCGTTCTAATTTCCAGGAAGACACGCACAAAAATTCCACCGATCTTCATCATTCCTACACCAAAAGCCGTCCACCTTAGACCCATCCTCCACCATGATGACGAAGCCCATACCACTAGCCACACCGCCGATTCGCCCCTGACTTCAGCGCCTTTGTCACGACCCAGGGATTTCCAGCCCCGAAAATCGACATAAATACCCTCACCGAACTTATGCCGATCCTCCAAGCACCGAAAACAATGGATAGTTATTAGAAAGAATTTAGAGGGTGAGATAAGAAAGAAAGAAATATAAGAATAAAAGAATAAGAAGAATCAACACATGGTCTCACATCGCAGCGGAACAAAATATAATACAGAATTAAATCTTTATTGAGAGCTTTTAAAAAAACTTACAATATCAGAGTACAACACACATCTGGACAGTTATAATAATCTGTCCTCATATAGACAGCGGAAAATTTCTAGATATCATATGTCTGAACATCTCCAGCTCGTCTCTGGACTTCTCAGTACCTGATAACCGGAACCTATACACCCCGGGCTAACCCGAGCATTTACAAAACACCGGGTCAGTCTGGTGGACCAGAGTGAGAAAAAGTCGCACATCATTAAGGTATCACCCAACTTGATTTTAAAGTTAAAATCCTTTCGAAAGAAAAGGGTAATCGTAAGACCAAATCCACACATAAATACGGACGGTTTTTACCTTACGATAACCCAAAACAGTTTTCGAAATCAATATCTTTTCTGATATTATAATAATGTCTAAATACAAGTAAATATCAATCTAGTAAAACGCTTGCATCTCACGCTCTACGTATATATATACAATCAAAAACCGTGGGCGCTTATTAGAGATTGGATTCCAACTTTGACAAGGTATGGGACCACCTACCGATCGTGTATCTCTAGAGGCGAATACACTGGGTTCAACAAGAACGTCTTGTAACCCGACCCTCACATGACCGACTACTCATTTCGCTTGAGTGTATCGAATGTATATCACCAACGGTTGGACTCAAACCACCGTTCCCGAATGGGCAGAATCGATAAAGTAAGAGACAAAAGGAATTTCTCTAGATAGGTGATTATACACCCTAATGGGAGCAACACACATAGCCATGCTGCCTGCCCGATTTTTGTCATCTCCCGGTTGATGAGGCTTGAGGTCAAAACACATCTGGTCATCATACACTTTGAATGCCACATCGTCAGATCCGCCAAATCACTAATTGACGTCCAAAAAAATATTTTGGTCGTTAAGCTAAAGAGGTGCCCCTCTCCGCCGCTAACAGAGATAAGTTTTAAAAGTCAATGTACGTGACTCTTAAGAACTACTCTGTCAGACATCCGTCCATACAAGTCATCCAGGAACAGGATGAACCGAAGGTACTCTCCTACTGCATCCAATATAGGAATCACCCCATGGATCAGTAGCGATAGTCCTTGCACTCCACAGATTTCAACAACAACAGAACCCCAGTATATCTCTGGCGCGAATCAGAGATTTTAAGTGGTTCTTCCACTTTATGAAAATCTATGGTCTTCACATGCTTCATCTCGATCGTCGCTTGATATCTTCTTTAGATTTCGTATTTGTTGGTCGGAATGGTTTTCGAATATACATTCGATCCCGGTCTTTCCATACCAACAACCGTAAAGGTTAGACTTGATAGTTGGTTATTTAACTATCAAGTAAACATCCATGAAAATAAAAATAGATCCACTAGTCTAGTACTTGCATCACTTGGCTTTTAAAACTAATCGCCCAATTTCCCTTTAATACTATTACTAGGGAAATATCATCTCATCTCATTTCCGTTACATTGGAAATCTTATCATACACTCTCGCCATTACCAACTAGTATCATCCTTAGATAGTTCCGAAATCGTTCAAGTTGGGGTATTTTGATTACCTCTCAGACCTTGATCAACAACGTTCTTACCTTCAGATGAATACGAGTTGTAATTCAAAAACCCTATATTATTATTACAAGTCTTATTTCCAATTCTCGTTCACCAAGCTCACTTTAAATCTCTTTCTTGGTAAATCTCTTTCCAATTCTTTTGGTTTAACTTAATTCCCTTATTAAGTATTTCCAATTTAAAAATGATGTTTAAACTCATATTCCATTTATAAACCTTGTTTATAAATTTAATATAACCCTTCCACCTCCCTTAACTCAAATGTTAAGTAAAATCTTTCATTCAAGTTATAAATTCGTTTAAACCTCTTTGTTGCCCCATTATAAAACTCGAGTTCAAATACTAAAACTCATCATTAACCTCTTTCCAACTCTACCATTTCTTTTCAAATTTGATTACTTAAAGGTATTACATTAGTGATTACTATACCAATTCATTTATTTCAACAATCGTCATTCAAATCAATCATCTCCTTTATTTACTAAAACGAATAATAAATTTCCTTTTTAAAACCTTACTGGGATTAATCAATTTTCAAATTATTTCACAAATTCCAAAGTCTAACTTGGTTTAAATAGTCGACACAAAACATGATTATTCTTCTAAGCAATTACAGTAATTCCTCCTTTATATAAATAAAAATATAATTAATTTAAATAACTTTATTTAATTGCCCATGATTAATCAAACACTTAACTGCTAGGTTATTTCTTGCTGTTGCTTATAGTCCTTATCGACATAAGAATTCATTTTATAAAAACAAATTTCATAATTCCTTATAAACTCTAAATAAATAAATAATTACTATTTATTTTATTTTAAATAACTTTCACTCAAAGTAATATTTTTGAAAACCTATTTTTAGTTATAAAATATATTTATAACATCAATATCGTTGATTTTCCATCAATAAAATCCATATTTTAACAATCGATTGATTTCTAGACCATATGATGCTAAATACCCAACCCATACCATCCATTGGTTAACATCAGCATTAATGTTGAAACATGTTTCAACTATCAACAATGACCAATTATTTCTTTTTATCTGACTGATAATTTCTATATCGATCATCAATCAATCAACAACCAATTCAAACAATCCAAACAATTTCAAACACGTTTATAAACGTGACCAATCAGGGGAATTTACTTTATTCGGGTCAAATTATAACGATTGGTGTTTTACTGGAATTAAATGACCGTTTAATTTCAGAATTTAAATCAAGAATAAATATATTCGACTAGCAAACAGTCAATCACTAAAATCAGAACACGTAAAATAAAAACCCAATTTATATAAAATACAAATGGGAAGAGCTGAGTGAGTTTAACTCACCTAGATTTGAATTCGTCGATAATGGTCTGGTTTAATCAAATTAAACTGACATTTAATTCGAATAAAATTTCCAGTTGTTCCCGATCCTGACCAACCCTGCTCCATCTCGAAGTACTCGTCTCCACGGTCTCAACGCAACTAACCGTGCGTAAATCAGATAACGTACGAGAGAGAAATCGTATAATCAAATTTTATAAACTAAATTAAAAATTAAAAACATGGTTTCTCTTTAAAAAAAAATATGGGCTTTACCTCTTTATTATCAGCCCAACAATCCAAACCCGCTTCCCTTATAAACCCTACCACCGATCCTTATTTCATTTCATCAGCCGCCTCAATTTTGATCCCCAAAACCGAAATCAAATGAAAACCCTAAATCCCCTTTCTATCCTCCGCCAATTCGAGCTTATGGCGTCGCAACCTCTTCACGCAGCCACATCCACGCGCTGATCCATCCGTCAACCCGTCACCATGCTCCGTCGATCCACTTCCGTGTCTCCCAGCACCATGACGAGCAACTAAGATGGAATCCCTCTCGAATTTAAGCTAAGTTTTCTTCTTGATTTTAAATTGCAGTAATATTTGTTTTGGTTTTCTGGTTTTGATTAGTGGATGAAAACTGTTGGGTGCATGCGTATATTTATAGTGCGATTGGGTTTAGATAGGGATCATGTCCATTCGTAGCTTGATGTAGGTAATTCAGCTACCAATTTCATAGGTCATTTCCTCTTTTCAGATTTGCGTATGGTTGATGGTACTGCATGATAGATTTCCATAGAGATTTTTGACGACTTCGTATTGTATTTTCAAAGCTATTTGTTTGAAATGAAACCGTGATTGACATATAGATTTTCTGCCATTGTTAAATCGAATTCAAAGATTTGGAACTGTTCATGAGATTTTGACCGTATATATATAAATATTCTTAGCTGTACATTGTCTTGGTTTTGACGTAAGAATATATACAATATATTTGGTTTGCTCTTCTTAATTGTCCTTGTATTTTCATATTAGTATATTTATAGCTGTTCACTTCACTGTTTTGCTTATCTGCTTCATTGATTTTTCTACCTTAGCCGTATGTACTGCTTTGAGTTGTTTTAATCAAATCCAATGATTTGAAAAATGCATGTTGGATCTTGAGTTCAGATTTTTAAATATAAGAAAACAGTATCTTAGCTTTCCTCTCTATATATATTAGCTGTTCGATCTAGCTGTATGTACTTCTTTGAGTTGTTGCCATTGAAGGGTCTTCTTTTCTAGCTGTTCTTGTACCTCCTCTAGCTGTTTTTAGCTGGTACACTTAGCTGTATGAATTTTTATTTGATTTTCTGCTTACTGGATAAATCTTGGATTGGTAGACTACTACTAGCTATATATGTATACCAGCAATATGCCTACTTATTTATCACAACCTAACCTTGGTTTTGATGGCCTGTCTACAAGTCATTTATGGGTTTGGCACAAGTTTTGGTTACTAATATATATTGTGTTACCTTGTTTAAAACTGCGGATACATACTGAATTGCAAATACTTACCCTGTGCCATGTTGAGAACTAAGAATGTTGTGTCTATATATATATATATATATATATATATATATATATTATGCTGTTCATTTTTTTATGAAATCATCCCTTTTTAATGGGTTTTCTCCTCTTTTCTTATCGCAGATTATACTGACCGAGATGGATTCACTTATTCGGCACAAAAGGAAAAAGGCATGAAGAAGTTGATCGACGAGATGTTAATTTCTTTCTTTTTGTTTTTTGTAACCGAGATTTGTATTGTACAAAATAATCGCATGTATTTGTTTATTTTTTTCTTTGTGTTGTTCATAACCAATAATATGAATACAAACTTCGTTTTGCATTTGTATAAACAAAAATATAAATATATGTTGTCTTCTTGTATTTGATCATTCTCCAGTTTTTATATTATATACATTTTCAGTTTTCATATTCGTATGACATGCATGTTTGGTTCCAGTTTATCATGTTATATGTTTTTATTTGGTGCGACATAGATAATGTACTCGGATTCCTCATTTGTATTGCCCGAACAAGTGGAAATGTTAATAAATATATACATATACACTAAATTCAAACAAACTAAATTTAACGAGAATAAATAAATAAATGTCATTGTATTTACTAAAACAACAACTTCAATTTCATATAGTATTCGAACTTGACAGTAAAAATTCTGATTTTAAATAATATTCCATTTATATAAAAATCCTTTAATATAAGTAAATTCGATTAAAATCCATTATAATTCCAATAAAATATATAAACTGATTTAAATATTATATTTTAAATGGCCGAAAAATCCGGGACGCTACATTCTTCCCCCCTTAAAATAATTTCGTCCTCGAAATTGCCAAGTAAGAAGAGTATTCCGAATTGAATTATTTTAAAATCATTATTATTGAATTAAATTCAAAATAAATTTGAACTCTAAAAATTTTCTGGAATTTTGCCAGCACTCCCTCTGCATGGCCCAATTAGTACGACTATAACTGCCGCTCTAGGCCTCAATTTCTTCGAAAAGAAAATTCAAAATCCAAATGGAAATCCACTTAGTTTGAATCCCAATTTATTCATCCATACCAATTTATTTGAATTCATTCTTTTTGAATTTACTCTTAAATTGGTTATACTTAACCAGGTTCAGTTCCGCTTTCATATCTGATCCAGCTGACGAATTGATTTTCTAATCAGTTCATCTTTATTTCACATTTGATTCCAAATCAAATCAATCAGAACAAACAAACAAACAAACACCCCACATCACTATAAAATAAACTCCTTTTTCTATATAAAAACATATCTTGGGTAAAATTATTTCATTTACCCTCTTTATAAAACAATATCGTGTCAATTCACTAGTTCAACGCTTCTCAACACTTGAACCGGTCAAATAACACAACACAAAACATTTATATATAAAATCTTACAAATAAGCTCTCATATATATATATATACACTCAACTCAATCTAGGGTGTTACTAACCCCATCTTTATTGAGTTACGCCACAGTGCCAAGGTTACTACTCAACCAATAGCTCTGATACCACTGTAACGACCCAGGGATTTCCAGCCCCGAAAATCAACATAAATACCTTCACCGAACTTATGTCGATCCTCCAAGCACCGAAAACACTGGATAGTTATTAGAAAGAAATTAGAGGGTGAGATAAGAAAGAAAGAAATATAAGAATAGAAGAAGAAGAATCAACATAGAGTCTCACATCGCAGCGGAACAAAATATAATACAGCATTAAATCTTTATTGAGAGCTTTTAAAAATACTTACAATATCAGAGTACAACACACATCTGGACAGTTACAATAATCTGTCCTCATATACACAGCGGAAAAATTTCTAGACATCATATGTCTGAACATCTCCAGCTCGTTTCTAGAATTCTCAGTACCTAATCATCGGAACCTGTACACCTCGGGCTAACCCGAGCATTTACAAAACACCGGGTTAGTCTGGTGGACCAGAGTGAGAAAAACTCGCACATCATTAAGGTATCACCCAACTTGATTTTAAAGTTAAAATCCTTTCAAAAGAAAAGGATAATCGTAAGACCAAATCCACACATAAATACGGACGGTTTTTACCTTACGATAACCCAAAACAGTTTTTGAAATCAATATATTTTCTGATATTATAATAATGTCTAAATACAAGTAAATATCAATCTAGTAGAACGCTTGCCTCTCACGCTCTATGTATATATATACAATCAAAAACCGCGGGCGTTTACTGGAGATTGGATTCCAACTTTGACAAGGTATGGGACCACCTACCGATCGTGTATCTCTAGAGGCGAATACACTGGGTTCAACAAGAACGTCTTGTAACCCGGCCCTCACATGATCGACCACTCATTTCGCTTGAGTGTATCGAATGTATATCACCAACGATTGGACTCAAACCACCGTTCCCGAATGGGCAGAATCGATAAAGTAAGAGACAAAAGGAATTTCTCTAGATAGGTGATTATACATCCTAATGGGAGCGACCACATAGCCATGCTGCCTGGCCGATTTTTGTCATCTCCCGGTTGATGAGGCTTGAGGTCAGAACACATCTGGTCATCATACACTTTGAATGCCACATCGTCAGATCCGCCAAATCACTAATTGACGTCCACAAAAATATTCTGGTCGTTAAGCTAAAGAGTTGCCCCTCTCTGCCACTAACAGAGATACGTTTGTAAAAGTCAACGTACATGACCCTTAAGAACTACTCTATCAGACATCCGTCCATACAAGTCATCCAGGAACAGGATGAACCGAAGGTACTCTCCTACTGGATCCAATATAGGAATCACCCCATGGATCAGTAGCGATAGTCCTTGCACTCCACAGATTTCAACCACAACAGAACCCCAGTATATCTCTGGCGCGAATCAGAGATTTTAAGTGGTTCTTCCGCTTTATGAAAATCTATGGTCTTCACATGCTCCATCTCGATCGTCGCTTGATATCTTCTATAGATTTCGTATTTGTTGGTCGGAATGGTTTTCGAATATACATCCGATCCCGGTCTTTCCATACCAATAATCGTAAAGGTCAGACTTAATAGTCGGTTATTTAACTATCAAGTAAACATCCATGAAAATAAAAATAGATCCACTAGTCTAGTACTTGGCATCACTTGGCTTTTAAAACTAATCGCCCAATTTCCCTTTAATACTATTACTAGGGAAATATCATCTCATCTCATTTCCATTACTTTGGAAATCATATCATACACTCTCGCCATTACCAACTAGTATCATCCTTAGATAGTTCCGAAATCGTTCAAGTTGGGGTATTTTGATTACCTCTCAGACCTTGATCAACAACGTTCTTACCTTCAGATGAATACGAGTTGTAATTCAAAAACCCTATATTATTATTACAAGTCTTATTTCCAATTCTCGTTTACCAAGCTCACTTTAAATCTCTTTCTTGGTAAAACTCTTTCCAATTCTTTTGGTTTAACTTAATTCCCTTATTAAGTATTTCCAATTTAAAAACGATGTTTAAACTCATATTCCATTTATAAACCTTGTTTATAAATTTAATATAACCCTTCCACCTCCCTTAACTCAAATGTTAAGTAAAATCTTTCATTTAAGTTATAAATTCGTTTAAACCTCTTAGTTGCCCCATTATAAAACTCGAGTTCAAATACTAAAACTCATCATTTACCTCTTTCCAACACTCGACCATTTCTTTTCAAATTTGATTACTTAAAGGTATTACATTAGTGATTACTATACCAATTCATTTATTTCAATAGTCGTCATTCAAATCCATCATCTCCTTTATTTACTAAAATGAATAATAAATTTCCTTTTTAAAACCTTACTAGGATTAATCAATTTCCAAATTATTTCACAAATTCCAAAGTCTAACTTGGTTTAAATAGTCAACAGAAAACATGATTATTCTTCTAACCAATTACAGTAATTCCTCCTTTATATAAATAAAAATATAATTAATTTAAATAACTTTATTTAATCGCCCACGATTAATCAAACACTTAACTGCTAGGTTATTTCTTGTTGTTGCTTATAGTCCTTATCGACCTAAGAATTCATTTTATAAAAACAAATTTCATAATTCCTTATAAACTCTAAATAAATAAATAATTACTATTTAGTTTCTTTTAAATAATTTTCACTCAAAGTAATATTTTTGAAAACCTATTTTTAGTTATAAAATATATTTATAACATCAATATCGTTGATTTGCCATCAATAAAATCCATATTTTAACAATCGATTGATTTCTAGACCATATGATGCCAAATACCCAACCCATACCATCCATTGGTTAACATCAGCATTAATGTTGAAACATGTTTCAACTATCAACAATGACCAATTATTTCTTTTTATTTGACTGATAATTTCTATATCGATCATCAATCAACCAACAACCAATTCAAACAATCCAAACAATTTCAAACACGTTTATAAACATGACCAATCAGGGGAATTTACTTTATTCGGGTCAAATTATAACGATTGGTGTTTTACTGAAATTAAACGACCGTTTAATTTCAAAATTTGAATCAACAATAAATATATTCGACGAGCAAACAGTCAATCACTAAAATCAGAACATGTAAAATAAAAACCTAATTTATATAAAATATAAATGGGAAGAGCTAAGTGAGTTATCTCACCTAGATTTGAATTCGTCGATAATGGTCAAGTTTAGTCAAATTAAACTGACGTTTAATTCGACTAAAATTTCCAGTTGTTCCCGATCCTGACCAACCTTGCATCTCGAAGTACTCGTCTCCACGGTCTCAACGCAACTGACCGTGCGTAAATCTGATAACGTACGAGAGAGAAATCGTATAATCAAATTTTATAAACTAAATTAAAAATTAAAAACATGGTTTCTCTTTAAAAAAAATATGGGCTTTACCTCTTTATTATCAGCCCAACAATCCAAACCCGCTTCCCTTATAAACCCTACCACTGATCCTTATTTCATTTCATCAGCCGCCTCACAATTTTGATCCCCAAAACCGAAATCAAATAAAAACCCTAAATCCCCTTTCTATCCTCCACCAATTCGAGCTTATGGCATCGCAACCTCTTCACGCAGCCACATCCACGCGCTGATCCATCCGTCAACCCGTCACCATGCTCCGTCGATCCACTTCCGTGTCTCCCAGCACCATGACGAGCGACTAAGATGGAAGCCCTCTCGAATTTAAGCTAAGTTTTCTTCTTGATTTTAAATTGCAGTAATATTTGTTTTGGTTTTCTGGTTTTGATTTGTGGATGAAAACTGTTGGGTGCATGCGTATATTTATAGTGCGATTGGGTTTAGATAGGGATCATGTCCATTCGTAGCTTGATGTAGGTAATTCAGCTACCAATTTCATAGGTCATTTCCTCTTTTCAGATTTGCGTACGGTTGATGGTACTGCATGATAGATTTCCATAGAGATTTTTGATGACTTCGTATTGTATTTTCAAAGCTGTTTGTTTGAAATGAAACCGTGATTGACATATAGATTTAGTTTAGATTTCTTCCATGACTTGTTAAATCGAATTCAAAGATTTGGAACTGTTCATGTGATTTTGACCACATATATATATAAATATTCTTAGCTGTACGTTGTCCTGGTTTTGACGTAAGAATATATACAATATATTTGGTTTCCTCTTCTTAGCTGTCCTTGTATTTTCATATTAGTATATTTATAGTTGTTCACCTCACTGTTTTGCTTATCTGCTTCATTGATTTATCTACCTTACTGTATGTACAGCTTTGAGTTGTTTTAATCAAATCCAATGATTTGAAAAATGCATGTTGGATCTTGAGTTCAGTTTTTTAAATATAAGAAAACAGTAACTTAGCTTTCCTCTCTATATATATTAGCTGTTCGATCTAGCTGTATGTACTGCTCTGAGTTGTTGCCATTGAAGGGTCTTCTTTTCTAGTTGTTCTTGTACCTCCTCTATCTGTTTTTAGCTGGTACACTTAGTTGTATGAATTTTTATTTGATTTTCTGCTTACTGGACAAATCTTGGATTGGTAGACTACTACTAGCTATATATGTATACCAGTAATATGCCTACTTATTTCTCACAACCTAACCTTGGTTTCGATGGCCTGTCTACAAGTCATTTATGGGTTTGGCACAAGTTTTGGTTACTAACATATATTGTGTTACCTTGTTTAAAACTGCGGATACATACTGAATTGCAAATACTTAACCTGTGCCATGTTGTGAACTGAGAATGTTGTGTCTATATATATATATATATATATATATATATATACCATGTTGTGAACTGAGAATGTTGTGTCTATATATATATATATATATATATATATATACATATATATATATATTTTACGCTGTTCATTTTTTTATGAAATCATCCCTTTTTAATGTGTTTTCTCCTCTTTTCTTATCGTAGATTATACTGACCGAGATGGATTCACTTATTCGGCACAAAAGGAAAAAGGCATGAAGAAGTTGATCGACGAGATGTTAATTTCTTTCTTTTTGTTTTGTGTAACCGAGATTTGTATTGTACAAAATAATCTCATGTATTTGTTTCTTTTTTTCTTTGTGTTGTTCATAACCAATAATATGAATACAAACTTTGTTTTGCATTTGTATAAACAAAAATATAAATATATGTTGTCTTCTTGTATTTGATCATTCTCCAGTTTTTATATTATATACATTTTCAGTTTTCATATTCCTATGACATGCATGTTTGGTTCCGGTTTCTCATGTTATATGTTTTTATTTGGTGCGACATAGATAATGTACTCGGATTCCTCATTTGTATTGCCCGAACAAGTGGAAATGTTGATAAATATATACATATACACTAAATTCAAACAAACTAAATTTAACGAGAATAAATAAATAAATATCATTGTATTTACTAAAACAACAACTTCAATTTCATATAGTATTCGAACTTGACAGTAAAAATTCTGATTTTAAATAATATTCCATTTATATAAAAAACCTTTAATATAAATAAATTCGATTAAAATCCATTATAAGTCCAATAAAATATATAAACTGATTTAAATATTATATTTTAAATAGCCGAAAAATTCGGGACGTTACAGCCTTAGAGCGCGAGATTCTCTCAATCCGCTCATCATAATTCGATCATGACTATTGATGTTGGAGGTCATGTCATGCTCTACGATTTTCTTTTTATTTATTTATTTATTTATTTTTGAGTTGATGAATTCTTTGAGTAGATTAGGAGAGAAAGCAAAAAGAAGACGGGAAGAGTGCAACCATGGATTTTAGAAACGGCAGCTGCTTTGTTTATGAAATTAGGGTTAAGGAAGTGAAAGGATATTACATAGTGGGGGAAATTATTATTTTTGTTCCTTTTAATTAATATTTTTATTTATTTATTTATGAGGTCTGAAGACTATAAATATAAAGAGAAAAGAGAACAAAAAAAGGGGGAATAAAGGGAATAGTTTCGTAACTAAAAATGAATTTTAATGATAAATAGAAGAGGAGAGAGAGTAGAGAATAAATGCTCAAGTTATTTCCCCCAAATGCCTCTTTGTATTTATAAACAAATTAAATGCTTTCTTTTTTTTATTATTTAAGTTATGCAAGTTTTTAAATTTCAAAATATGCAATATTAAATATCATAATTTAAGGAACCTATTTAGCTGCAAGAAAGAACAAGTGGAAGATATATATATATATATATATATATATATATAGTTGATTTAAAGGAAAGAGGAAAAAAATGTCGGAAAACAAAAAAAAGAAAAAGAAAAAAAGAAAACGGGAATGTAATTAATGCACGGTTTATTGTCTCTAAAAATAATTGAATGGGAAAACGTTACTTTATAACAAAGAAGAAGCTGCATGAGATAGAAATGGAAAAGAAAAGAAAAGAAGAAGAAGGAAATATGGTAAATATACAGGAAAGGATAAATAAAATGAATGCATCATTTATTGTTTAATTATGACTATAAGAAAGTTATGTGTCTTTTTAAATTTCAAAACACATAATATTAAATAACATAATGACATGTTTATCTAACACTACATATTATAACATAACGACATGTTGTCATAATTTATTTAGAATCTACATATTATTTTAAATCAACCTATTCAATGCTTATGCAAGAATAAATAAATAAATATACATACATGGAGTGGATTTGTTTTTGAGGAGAGATAATAAAAGGAAAAGAAGAACAAAGAAAAATAGAAGGATGTAGGTTTAAGAAATAAGAATACATGTGTGAAAATAGAATGAAGAGAATTAAATTAATAGAATGAAGAATAATAAATTAATAGATAGAGAAAAGAAATAAATGCGTAATTAATGGAGAGTGGTGAGAAAAGAAGTGGTGAATTTACTGAAATTAGAAAAAGAAAAGAAAGCTAAATAAACTTGCATGAAATGTGAATGAGCAAAGAAATTATGTATTGGTTTTATTATTAATTATCATAAAATTCGTATACTAAAGTTTTTAACAAAACAATGACTTAACTACTGATTTCTTTTATTATCAATTTTTGAAGCTAATTATTACAAATATACATACAATTTGATAATAAATCACTATTTATCTAATTACAAATAATTGTTTATTAGAAATAAATTTGAAATCATACATAAATAACATCATAATTTTATTTAAAAACTTTTTTTTAATTTAATAATTTAATTTAATAATGGATTTTTTTTAAATTTTGACGCATTTTCTACCAAAATTGCTTAAAATAAAATTTTAAATTGGTTCAGAATTTCCAGGTTGTTACATTCTATTTTCTGTTTACCTATAACGCTTCACGAAACTTAATGCATTCCCTTAGTGAGTGACATTAACGGACGTGGGGTGTCACACGGAGTTTATACAAGGGTTGTATAGTCAATCCTAGGTAAAAATTGCCTAAGATGGATTTACAGAATAGTGCATTTGGTTTGTCCAGTCCCAGGACAACGTGTATGGACAAATGTCTAACAGAGTATATCTAATAGATCGCATAAGTTGAACTCTTCAAGCATATTTACGTTTGGTGGCAGAGGAATTCATTTCTCTTAGCTTTATATACATGGTATTTTTGGAGAAATCAATTTGTGATTTGGCGAGTATGACGATGTGACATTCAAAATAAACGAAGGTGTGATCTATCAAAGATACGTTATGACCTCAGGCCTCATCAACCGGGAAATGACAAAAATCAGGCAGGCAACATAGCTAAGTGGGTTGTACCCAATTAGGGTATATTGTCACCATCTAGAGAATATTCATATTTGTTACTTCTTTCATTTTTGTATCTTCCGGAAATGGTTATGTTGGTATACCAACCATAAGGTGACAATATATTCGGAACATTCAAGCGAAATGAATGGTCGGTCATGTGTGGCCGAGTTGCAAGATGTTCTTGTTGAACTCCAGTGTATCCCATCTAGAGTACACTGATCGGAAGGTGGTTCCATACCTTTTCATAGTTGGAAATCATTCCCCAAAAAGAGCCCGCGGTTTTGATTGTATATTATATATGTGGAGCATGAGATGCAAGCGTTCTGCTAGATTGTTACTTACCTGTAATTAGACACTGTTATAATATTAGAAAAGAATTGATTTGAAAATGTTTTGGGTTATCGTAAGGTAAAAACCATCCATGTTTATGTGTGGGTCGGTCTTACGATTATCATTTCTTTAAAAAAGATTTTGAAAAGTTAAACCGAATGATTGAAGTTTACTCACACCAGTCCCATGACTGACCCAGAGTTTATTTTTGTTTTGTTTGCCCTGAACTCTTGGGCACCCAAATTTGTACGGGCAGCCAACTAGTTAAGATTTTACAGATACCCTTGAAGGAGCTTGGAACATGAGGCTTCAACCTTATTTATATATAGAGTTTATTTCCGCTGTGGTATATATGTTATATCCTCTGATGATGATAAATGTAAGTACAAATACAGTTTTGTATTTCAAAGTTATGTTATATAATATATTTTATTCGTTCCGTAGTGAGATTCATATTTACTCTGATTCTGTTCAGTTGTGATCTTATTCTTCTTCTATTCTAAAAGTATTTCTTTCTATCTCTCACCCTCTAACTTCTGTCTATTAATGATCGAGTATATCCGATACTTGAATATTCGACATTGTGTTTGGTGTCGATTTTTGGGGTCAAAAATGCATATTCGTTACAATAAATCATTTTAATAACATTCGACATCGTCGAATTGTAACCATAAATCCTTATCGATTTATTTCACTCCTATTCATGTTTCGAACATCGAAATAATTTCATCGTCTTCCTTTTTAAATGATTTCCCAATTTTTTCCTTTTTAAGTTCATTCTTATACTCCCTAATTATTTAACAATAATTATTCCACTTTATTTCTAAACATCGTTTATAAATCAAACTACTTGTTTAATATAAATCAAACAAGTTTATTTATTCTAGCCCGACCGACATTCAAATTCTATTTTAAAATAGATTATCCTTTTTAAAACACCAATTTCTTTTAAAATATATTCAATATATTTTACGGTATTTAAATGCCAATTATCCGGGTCAATGTTATTTAAACATCCCAAACCACACAATAATCAATCACTGATTATTGGTCACATCATATAATGCAATATATGAAATACAACAATATAATTGTTGAGGAATCCAGTTGGATTCCTCTAACCTATTTCCCTGCATCCATAGATGTTACTCAACATAAGTAACATCAATTTTATATCAATATGAAATATAAAAAACAAAATTAATATTAAATCAGTGATATATATATATATTAATGTATATATTAATTCAACCAATTTATTTGTAATTCATCCAAACAACCATCACACTATATTCAATCATTTTTTTAATCAATTTTAAAATACGTTTATAAATTTATAGAACTGGACAGAGTTAGTGAGTTTACTCACCTAGGTTGTTGATCACTGAATAACGGTTAACATTCAATAGATCTGGATAGGCGTTTAATTATGCCATAATTTTTCACGAGCTCCAAATCACTCCAAATTTCATGGGCTTGTAGCACTCGTCTTTGTGATCCCAACTGATCCAAATTTTCCCAGCTCTGATAAAATGTGAGTGAATTATCAAAGTTATAGGTTAATACACTATTAAAAATAGAATTAAATTTATATTGATTAAATATATTCGGGCCTCACCCTAAATTCTCGTCTTGTTACCATGCTTTAAAACCCACCCCCGAATCCTTCTTCTTCGTTTAATACCACTGCACCCTGAATCTTTCCAACCAGCCATTATCGCAACCTTTCCGGCCTTTATCTCCTTCACCATGCCATTTTAAAAACTGTAAAGTTCACCACATTCCTTCTCTTGAACCCCTCTTCTTCCTCATATACATATTATATAGCTCGAACACCCCCTGGTTATTGCGGTTTCAAGTCTTCCCCGCAAGCACACCGCAAGTCACGAATAATTTTTTCATGCCATTCTTCATCAAATACATCTCTTGCTCCAGTATAGTAGTTCGCGCGAAAAACAAAAACTAGTCGAAAACTTTGAAACATCCTTTCACCTCTAATTCTTCACGAACCCAACTAAAACCCCCACTAAATTTCACATTTTCTCAAGCTTCTTCTCCTCCAACCAATCGTCTACAGCTCGTATCAGCCTTCCCCAATGCGATCTCCCACAATAAACCATGGCACGGTATAAAGAACGACATTTAAAATCCTAGAATCCCACCAAAATTTTGTAAAACGAAGCACACTCCACCAAAATCACGGCAGCGTCCTGGAACTGATCTCCGATTTCTCCTAAGCCCAACGTTGGCCAGCCCTGAAGATTTCCAACCATCCATTATCACAACCTTTCCTACCTTTATCTCCTTCACCACACCATTTTAAAACCTATAAAATTCACCACATTCCTTCTCTTGAACCCCTCTTCTTCCTTATATACATATTGTATAGCTCGAACACCCCTGGTTATTGTCGTTTAAGGTCTTCCCCGCAAGCACACTGCAAGTCACGAATAATTTTTTTTGTGCCATTCTTCACCAAATACATCTCTTGCTCCAGTATATTAGTTTACGCGAAAAACAGGAACTGGTCGAAAACTTTGAACCATCCTTTCACCTCCAATTCTACATGAACCCAACTAAAACCCCACCAAAATTCACATTTTCCCGAGCTTCTTCTCCTCCACCCAATCGTGTGCAGCTTGCACCATCCTTCCCCGATGCGATCTCCCACAATAAACCATGAAACAATAAAAATAACGACACCTAAAATCCTAAAATCCCACCAAATTTTTGTAAAATGAAACGTCCTCCACCAGAATCACGGCAATGTCCTCGAACTGATCTCCGATTGCTCCTATGCCTAACGTCGACCAACCCTAACAATTGATGTTCAACTTGGAGTTCAAAAAAAACTAACCGCACCCTATAAACGAAGCTCCATCTGCCAACATCTCACAAAGATCAACGTTGAGATTTTATTTTAATTTTAGAATTGTATGGCTTTGTTTTTTTCTTTTTGATTTTCGAAAGCATTAACTTATGGATAAGGCTATTTTGATTGAACCAAATGAAGCAGCATGTCGCGTGTGTTTATATCGGAGGAAAGAGATGGATAAGATCGAGGTCGTTTCCATAGCATGTGGTAGCTCAGTTATCCTATATTTTTACTTAGCCATGAATTGATCATAGAGGATAGTTGATATATGTTGACACACTTTTTGGTAAAAGCTGTCACACTGAATATCTGGATAGCATCGCACTCGGATATGGAGAACATCGTCAGAAGGCAGACAGCGATTTGGTCAAAGTCGCATCACGAACAAAGAAAGGCCCGAAACTCCTATCAGACGACCTCTTTTGGGCCCGAAAACAGCAATTACGGAGCTTAGCTCTGTAACACTTGTAGCTATCTGAATTAGCTTCAGTTTGAGCTTTAGTTTGGCTCAATCGGACTTACGGTTTGAAAGTTATGCTCGTTTCTATGAACGGGTGTAATCTGGCTATCTCCTGGATTGGATCGCTTCTCCTCGGATCGCCCACCTTGGATCGTGGATCGCCAACTCCTCCTGCCTCATGCAGCACCGAAGCATCGATTCCTGGATCGGATCGACCCATTTGGATCGTGGAGCACATGTAGATCACGACCCCGAGACCACGATCCAAGGGATCGCGAGCTCACCCTCTCAGCTGCCCACTCCAGCTCGTCATCACCCTGCTCACTCCCCTCGACCACGACCCATTCGTGGTGCGTACCATGACCACGATCTGATCCCCGCACCTTCTCCTGCGCAGCTTGTTCTGACCTATTCTCAAGGCTATTTTCACTCCAATTTGCATGGATCTTATTACACATGTCACTTGACGATTTGGAGATGATTTTTGGACGTTTTCCACCTCTTTTCGAGATTTTTGGGATGCTTGCCACGTGTCCCGCGATCCGCCTGCTGTAAACAGCTATAAATACACCATTTGGAGGATTTTTCAAGGATCTTTTGGCCATTCTTCTTCACTGCTTCCACCATTACTGAAGTGCAAGGACTTTGCACTTTCCTACAGTCAAATTCTTCTCTTTTCAATACAATTAACACACGGATTGTGTGTCTACATGTAACTGATTCTTGTAATCTGTCAGTATAACAATAAGATTATAAAGTGGACGTAGGCTACATCTACAGCCAAACCACTATAAAAACTTTGTGTGTCTCCTCTTTATTTATTGTTTTCTGCATTTTGTGATTTGTGATCTGCATTTGGGTGTTAGTGCCAATTTTTGGTCTAACATTTTGGCGCGCCAGGTAGGGGGCACACGACAACTTCAACTTCTGCTTGGATTTTTTGGCTATTGGATAAATGGAAATCAAAAGGAAGAAGACAGGAACTTCCGCACATGCTGATGATGCTAACGCTGAAGACTGGAACGAGGCAAGCCAGGAAGCTTCCTCTCATGGAGATCCTTCCGCATACTTGACCAGAGACAAGACGGATGGAGTTCTCACTGAACTGAGAGATCAGATGGCACGGCAAGATGATCTCCTCCAGAAACAACAGGAAATGATCAACCAATTCTTCGCTCGGATGGATGGAAGGCCGAGCAACGCTCAAGCCATTGGAGATGGAGCTACTGAAGCGGCTCGCACAGGCCACCACGATCAGATCGGGTCGGGCCCAGCGACCCGCGACCCGCCAGCACCAGTGCTCGGGGGCATCCCTTTCCATGTTGGAAATGCAAAACGATCGACTCCAGCTCCAGATCGAACGAACACTGGACCGCAAGCTCCCACGCATCAGCAGCAGCCAGCTCATGATAGGGCACTAGATCATGTTCGGATCGCCCCCCCTGTCCACGATCCTTCCTCACGAACTGACCCCCTCGAGCCGTGTCGGGTCGCCCCCCATGATCCACGATCAATGAGTCGCGATCCTCAGGCGACACCTCACCAGCAGCTTCCAACCTCTCCTGCATTCAACGCTGGGGGCACCAGTTCTGATTTTGGCAATATGCAACAAATTTTTGAAGGAAATCGGCTAGCAGATCTCATTCAACGCCTCTCGAGAGGCCGCACCTATCAGAATGATGTGGACAACGTCAATCACAACCTGTTCACATCAGAAATCAGAAATTCTCGCAATCCCCCAGATTTCAAACTTCCACAACTGGAGCCCTACAGAGGCAGGACAGATCGTACCATTCGTCTCATGCGCTACAAACGGCATATGGAAGTTCAATCAGCATCGGAAAATGTCATGGCTAAATGTTTTCCCCTCTTTCTGACTGATATAGCAGCCATGTGGATTCGGCAGCTAGAAACGGAATCGATCAACAGCTGGAATATATTGGTCGCTCGCTTCCTTGAACAGTTTCGAGTCCACATCGCACGACCCAAGAACGTCATGTCACTCACCACAATCAAGCAGAGGCCTAGAGAACTCTGCGTTCATTCCTGGAAAGATTCAACGTTGCAGTAGCATCGGTTGACCGACCTGAACAATCGATGGTACTGATGGCAGCGGTATCCGGCTTTCTGGATAACACGGATTTCAAAAAATCTTTGTATCGAGATCCACCGCGAAACCTCGGCGATTTCTACCTTGAAGCAGACAGATTCCTACGTGAGGAAGACGCAACTTCTAAGAAGAAAACCCTCGAAGTCAACATGCTCAAAGATGGAGAACCATCTGATTATGGAAATGGCAAAGAAAAAGCCGCCGTCCATAATGACCGCAACACTCAGCCCCGGAGAGGGCCCAGATATGAAAAGTACACTGAACTCAATGCCTCACTCTCAGACATCTATCTGGACACAAAAGGTGTTATCTCCTATCCGACGCCTCCCAGGAGGGAGCCATCGCAAAGAGAACGCGATTCTGGAAAGCACTGCATATTCCACGATATGGACGGACATGACACGAATGAATGCAAACATCTTCGTGATTTGATTGAGGAACGGGTTAGACGTGGAGAGCTTCCCGAGTATAGCTTTAGGGACAGACTGTCTTGTCAGGTTTTTGGCAAGTATAGCTCTATCCCGACATGAGTATGGATTATACTCACTACGATGCTTAAGTATGGATTATACTCCGGAACGACGAACGATCTTGTCAGGATTGGGCAAAGGAACTCAATAAAACTCGAGTATGGCTTATGCTCAGTTTGAACTTCATGGTATGGCTTATAGCCGGAAGGTTAGGTCCCTTGCCAGGTTTTGGCAGGATGATTCGAACGTCCCTTGAGTATGGTTTATGCTCAAATAAAAGCCTAAGCATGGTTTATGCTCGAAAGTGTAATCAATTTTACCAGGATTTGACACACCTTTCTGGTCTCTTTTCTTTGCAGGTATGGATTATACTTGCAGCTGGCAGGCCCGGCGTGGCCTTGGATCATCCAGAACACATCTTCCTTCAACCAACAAGATATGTTCTGGGGGGCAAACTTGTTGACACACTTTTTGGTAAAAGCTGTCACACTGAATATCTGGATAGCGTCGCGCTCGGATATGGAGAACATCGTCAGAAGGCCAACAACGATTTGGTCAAAGTCGCATCACGAACAAAGAAAGGCCCGAAACTCCTACCAGACGAACTCTTTTGGGCCCGAAAACAACAATTACACAGCTTAGCTCAGTAACTCTTGTAGATATCTGAATTAGCTTCAGTTTGAGCTTTAGTTTGGCTCAATCGGACTTACGCTTTGAAAGTTATGCCCGTTTCCGTGAACGGGTGTAATCTGGCTATCTCCTTGATCGGATCGCTTCTCCTCGGATCGACCACCTTGGATTGTGGATCGCCAACTCCTCCTGTCTCGTGCAGCACCGAAGAATCGCCTCCTGGATCGGATCGACCCATTTGGATCGTGGATCACATGTAGATCACGACCCCGAGACCACGATCCAAGGGATCGCGAGCTCACCCTCTCAGCTGCCCATTCCAGCTCGTCATCAACCTGCTCGCTCCCTCCGACCACGACCCATTCGTGGTGCGTACCATGACCACGATCCGATCCCCGCACCTTCTCCTGTGTAGCTTGTTCTGACCTATTCTCAAGGCTATTTTCACTCCAATTTGCATGGATCTTATTACACATGTCACATGACGATTTGGAGATGATTTTTGGACGTTTTCCACCTCTTTTCGAGATTTCTGGGATGCGTGCCACGTGTCCCGCGATCCGCCTGCTGTAAACAGCTATAAATACATCATTTGGAGGATTTTTCAAGGATCTTTTGGCCATTCTTCTTCACTGCTTCCAGCATTACTGAAGTGCAAGGACTTTGCACTTTCCTACAGTCAAATTCTTCTTTTTTCAATACAATTAACACACGGATTGTGTGTCTACATGTAACTGGTTCTTGTAATCTGTCAGTATAACAATAAGATTATAAAGTGGACGTAGGCTACATCTACAGCCGAACCACTATAAAAACTTTGTGTGTCTCCTCTTTATTTATTGTTTTATGCATTCTGTGATTTGTGATCTGCATTTGGGTGTTAGTGCCAATTTTTGGTCTAACATTTTGGCGCGCCAGGTAGGGGGCACACGACAACTTCAACTTCTGCTTGGATTTTCTTGGCTATTGGATAAATGGCAATCAAAAGGAAGAAGACAGGAACTTCCGCACATGCTGATGATGCTGACGCTGAAGATACAAGGAAGGAGGCAAGCCAGGAAGCTTCCACTCATGGAGATCCTTCTACATACTTAACCAGAGACGAGATGGATGGAGTTCTCACTGAACTGAGAGATCAGATGGCACGGCAAGACGATCTCCTCAAGAAACAACAGGAAATGATCAACCAATTCTTCGCTCGGATGGATGAAAGGCCAAGCAACTCTCAAGCCATTGGAGACGGAGCCAATGAAGCAGCTCGCACAGGCCACCACGATCAGATCGGGTTAGGCCCAGCGACCCGCGACCCGCCAGCACCAGTGCTCGGGGGCATCCCTCTCCATGTTGGAAATGCACAACGATCGACTCCAGCTCCAGATCGAACAAACACTGGACCACAAGCTCCCACGCATCATCAGCAGCCAGCTCGTGATGGGGCACTAGATCTTGTTCGGATCGCCCCCTGTCCACGATCCTTCCTCACGAACCGACCCCCTCGAGCCGGGTCGGGTCGCCCCCCACGATCCACGATCAACGAGTCGCGATCCCCAGGCGACACCTCACCAACAGCTTCCAACCTCTCCTGCATTTAACGCTGGGCGCACCAGCTCTGATTTTGGCAATTTGCAACAACTTTTTGAAGGAAATCGGCTAGAAGATCTCATTCAACGCCTCTCGAGAGGCCGCACCTATCAGAATGACGTGGACAACGTCAATCACAACCCATTCACATAAGAAATCAGAATTTCTCGCAATCCCCTAGATTTCAAACTTCCACAACTGGATCCCTACAACGGCAGGACAGATCCTACTGTTCATCTCATGCGCTACAAACGGCATATGGAAGTTCAATCAACATCGGAAAATGTCATGGCTAAATGTTTTCCCCTCTTTCTGACTGATATAGCAGCCATGTGGATTCGGCAGCTAGAAACGGAATCGATCAACAGCTGGAATATGTTGGTAGCTCGCTTCCTTGAACAGTTTCGGGTCCACATTGCACGACCCAAGAACGTCATGTCACTCACCACAATCAAGCAGAGGCCTAGAGAAACTCTGCGTTCATTCCTGGAAAGATTCAACGTTGCAGCAGCATCGGTTGACCGACCTGAACAATCGATGGTACTGATGGCAGCGGTATCCGGCGTTCTGGATAACACGGAATTCAAATTTTTTTTTTATCGAGATCCACCGTGAAACCTCGGCGAATTCTACCTTGAAGCAGATAGATTCCTACGTGAGGAAGACGCAACTTCCGAGAAGTAAACCCTTGAAGTCACCATGCTCAAGGATGGAGAATCGTCTGATTCTGGAAATGGCAAAGGAAAAGCAGCCGTCAAGAATGACCGCAACACTCAGCCCCGGAGAGGGCCCAGATATGAAAAGTACACTGAACTCAATGCCTCACTCTCAGACATCTATCTGGACACAAACGGTGTTATCTCCTATCCGAAGCCTCCCAGGAGGGAGCCATCGCAAAGAGAACGCGATTCTGGAAAACACTACATATTCAATGATATGGATGGACATGACACGAATGAATGCAGACATCTTCGTGATTTGATTGAGGAATGGGTTAGACGTGGAGAGCTGCCCGAGTATTTGAAACCACCAACAGCACCTGCGCCTCCATCTACTGCTCCCCGGAGAGGGAATGACCCTGGATCGAGCTCTCGTGGGCTCATCACCAACTGATCTGGATGATATCAGCTTTCGTTTTCAGCATTTCTTCGGATTTAAGATATGTCTCTTTGCTTTCTTTAGGTTTTCCGATTGGCTAAATCGGAGTACACACGTTCGGGGTTAGGATTTAGCTCCAAAGCGTGCTCTGCACTCGATGACAAACCAATCAGGATTTGCTTTGGTTTTGTACTTTGAATTGAATAATGAAGGACTTTCCGAGCATGGATTATGTTTGGCGAATTTAAGTGTCTTGTCTGGTTGTGGCAGGATTCTCAATCTCAATTAAAGTATGGCTTATACTTATCTCGGACCCGTAGGCATGGATTACGCCTAGGGACAGACTGTCTTGTCAGGTTTTGGCAAGTATATCTCTATCCCGACATGAGTATGGATTGTACTCACTACGATGCTTAAGTATGGATTATACTCCGGAACGACGAACGATCTTGTCAGGATTGGGAAAAGGAACTCAATAAAACTCGAGTATGGCTTATGCTCAGTTTGAACTTCCTGGTATGGCTTATACCCAGAAGGTTAGATCCCTTGCCAGGTTTTGAAAGGATGATTCGAACGTCCCTTGAGTATGGTTTATGCTCAAATAAAAGCCTAAGCATGGTTTATGCTCGAAAGTGTAATCAATTTTGTCAGGATTTGACACACTTTTCTGCTCTCTTTTCTTTGTAGGTATGGATTATACTTGCAGCTGGCAGGCCCGGCGTGGCCTTGGATCATCCAGAACACATCTTCCTTCAACCAGCAAGATATGTTCTGGGGGCAAACTTGTTGACACACTTTTTGGTAAAAGCCGTCACACTGAATATCTGGATAGCATCGCGCTCGGATATGGAGAACATCGTCAGAAGGCAGACAACGATTTGGTTAAAGTCGCATCACGAACAAAGAAAGGCCCGAAACTCCTATCAGACGACCCCTTTTGGGCCCGAAAACAGCAATTACGGAGCTTAGCTTGGTAAATCTTGTAGATATCTGAATTAGCTTCAGTTTGAGCTTCAGTTTGGCTCAATCGGACTTACAATTAGAAAGTTATGCCCGTTTCCGTGAAAGGGTGTAATATGGCTATCTCCTGAATCGGATCGCTTCTCCTCGGATCGACCACCTTGGACTGTGGGTCGCCAACTCCTCCTGTCTCGTGCAGCATGGAAGCATCGCCTCCTGGATCGGATCGACCCATTTGGATCGTGGAGCACATGGAGATCACGACCCCGAGACCACGATCCAAGGGATCGCGAGCTCACCCTCTCAGCTGCCCACTCCAGCTCGTCATCACCCTGCTCGCTCCCTCCAACCACGACCCATTCGTGGTGCGTACCATGACCACGATCCGATCCCCGCACCTTCTCCTGTGTAGCTTGTTCTGACCTATTCTCAAGGCTATTTTCACTCCAATTTGCATGGATCTTATTACACATGTCACATGACGATTTGGAGATGATTTTTGGACGTTTTCCACCTCTTTTCGAGATTTTTGGGATGCGTGCCACGTGTCCCGCGATCTGCCTGCTGTAAACAGCTATAAATACACCATTTGGAGGATTTTTCAAGGATATTTTCGCCATTCTTCTTCATTGCTTCCACCATTACTGAAGTGCAAGGACTTTGCACTTTCCTACAGTCAAATTCTTCTCTTTTCAATACAATCAACACACGGATTGTGTGTCTACATGTAACTGATTCTTGTAATCTGTCAGTATAACAATAAGATTATAAAGTGGACGTAGGCTACATCTACAGTCGAACCACTATAAAAACTTTGTGTGTCTCCTCTTTATTTATTGTTTTCTGCATTCTGTGATTTGTGATCTGCATTTGGGTATTAGTGCCAATTATTGGTCTAACATTTTAGCGCGCCAGGTAGGGGGCACACTACAACTTCAACTTCTGCTTGGATTTTTTTGGCTATTGGATAAATGGCAATCAAAAGGAAGAAGACAGGAACTTCCGCATATGCGGATGATGCTGACACTGAAGACACAAGGAACGAGGCAAGCTAGGAAGCTTCCTCTCGTGGTGATCCTTCTGCATACTTGACCAGAGACGAGATGGATGGAGTTCTCACTGAACTGAGAGATCAGATGGCACGGCAAGGTGATCTCCTCCAAAAACAACAGGAAATGATCAACCAATTCTTCGCTCGGATGGATGGAAGGCCGAGCAACGCTCAAGCCATTGGAGACGGAGCCACTGAAGCGGCTCGCACAGACCACCACGATCAGATCGGGACGGGCCCAGCGACCCGCGACCCGCCAGCACCAGTGCTCAGGGGCATCCCTCTCCATGTTGGAAATGCACAACGATCGACTCCAGCTCTAGATCGAACGAACACTGGACCGCAAGCTCCCACGCATCAGCAGCGGCCAGCTCGTGATGGGGCACCAGAACGAGTTCGGATCGCCCCCCTGTCCACGATCCTTCCTCACGAACCGACCCCCACGAGCCGGGTCGGGTCGCCCCCCACGATCCACAATCAACGAGTCGCGATCCCCAGGCAACAGCTCACCAGCAGCTTCCAACCTCTCCTGCATTCAACGCTGGGGGCACCAGCTCTGATTTTGGCAATTTGCAACAACTTTTTGAAGGAAATCAGGTAGAAGATCTCATTCAACGCCTCTCGAGAGGCCGCACCTATCAGAATGACGTGGACAACGTCAATCACAACCCGTTCACATCAGAAATCAGAAATTCTTTCAATCCCCCAGATTTCAAACTTCCACAACTGGAGCCCTACAACGGCAGGTTAGATCCTACCGTTCATCTCATGCACTACAAATGGCATATGGAAGTTCAATCAGCATCGGAAAATGTCATGGCTAAATGTTTTCCCCTCTTTCTGACTGATATAGCAGCCATGTGGATTCGGCAGCTAGAAATGGAATCGATCAACAGCCAGAATATGTTGGTCGCTCGCTACCTTGAATAGTTTCGGGTCCACATCGCACGACCCAAGAACGTCATGTCACTCACCACAATCAAGCAGAGGGATAGAGAAACTCTGCGTTCATCCCTGAAAAGATTCAACATTGCAGCAGCATCGGTTGACCGACCTGAACAATCGATGGTACTGATGGCAGCGGTATCCGGCGTTCTGCATAACACGGAATTCAAAAAATCTTTGTACCGAGATCCACCGTGAAACCTCGGCAAATTCTACCTTGAAGCAAACAGAATCCTAGGTGAGGAAGACGCAACTTCCGAGAAGTAAACCCTCGAAGTCAACATGCTCAAAGATGGAGAACCATCTGATTCTGGAAATGGCAAAGGAAAAGCCGCCGTCAAGAATGACCGCAACACTTAGCCCCGAAGAGGGCCCAGATATGAAAAGTACAGTGAACTCAATGCCTCACTCTCAGACATCTATCTGGACACAAACGGTGTTATCTCCTATCTGAATCCTCCCAGGAGGGAGCCATCGCAAAGAGAACGCGATTCTAGAAAGCACTGCATATTCCATGATATGGACGGACATGACACGAATGAATGCATACATCTTCGTGATTTGATTGAGTAACGGGTTAGATGTGGAGAGCTGCCCGCATATGTGAAACCACCAACAGCACCTGCGCTTCCATCTACTGCTCCCCGGAGAGGGAATGACCCTGGATCGAGCTCTCGTGGGCTCATCATCAACTGATCTGGATGAGATCAGCTTTCATTTTCAGCGTTTCTTCGGATTTAAGATATGTCTCTTTGCTTTCTTTAGGTTTTCCGATTGGCTAAATCGGAGTACACACGTTCGGGGTTAGGATTTGGCTCCAAAGCGTGCTCTACACTCGATGACAAACCAATCAGGATTTGCTTTGGTTTTGTACTTTGAATTGAATAAGGAAGGACTTTCCGAGCATGGATTATGTTTGGCGAATTTAAGTGTCTTGTCAGGTTGTGGCAGGATTCTCAATCTCAATTAAAGTATGGCTTATACTTATCTCGGACCCCTAGGCATGGATTATGCCTAGGGACAGACAGTCTTGTCGGGTTTTGGCAAGTATAGCTCTATCCCGACATGAGTATGGATTTTACTCACTAGGATGCTTAAGTATGGATTATACCCCGGAACGACGAACGATCTTGTCAGGATTGGGCAAAGGAACTCAATAAAACTCGAGTATGGCTTATGCTCAGTTTGAACTTCCTGGTATGGCTTATACCCGGAAGGTAAGGTCCCTTGCCAGTTTGGGCAGGATGATTCAAACGTCCCTTGAGTATGGTTTATGCTCAAATAAAAGCCCAAGCATGGTTTATGCTCGAAAGTGTAATCAATTTTGTCAGGAATTGACACACCTTTCTGCTCTCTTTTCTTTGCAGGTATCGATTATACTTGCAGCTGGCAGGCCCGGCGTGGCCTTGGATCATCCAGAACACATCTTCCTTCAACAAGCAAGACATGTTCTAGGGGGGGAACTTGTTGACACACTTTTTGGTAAAAGCAGTCACACTGAATATCTAGATAGCGTCGCGCTCGGATATGGAGAACATCGTCAGAAGGCAGACAGCGATTTGGTCAAAGTCGCATCACGAACAAAGAAGGGCCTGAAACTCCTATCAGACGACCTCTTTTGGGTCCGAAAACAGCAATTACGGAGCTTAGCTTGGTAAGTCTTTTAGATATCTGAATTAGCTTCAGTTTGAGCTTTAGTTTGGCTCAATCGGACTTACGGTTTGAAAGTTGTGCCCGTTTCCGTTAACGGGTGTAATTTGGCTATCTCCTGGATCGGATCGCTTCTCCTCGGATCGCCCACCTAGGATTGTGGATCGTCAACTCCTCCTGTCTCGTGCAGCACCGAAGCATAGCCTCCTGGATTGGATCGACCCATTTGGATCGTGGAGCACATGCAGATCACGAACCCGAGACCACGATCCAAGGGATCGCGAGCTCACCCTCTCAGCTGCCCACTCCAGCTCGTCATCACCCTGCTCGCTCCCTCCGACCACGACCCATTCATGGTGCGTACCATGACCACGATCCGATCCCCGCACCTTCTCCTGTGCAGCTTGTTCTGACCTATTCTCAAGGCTATTTTCACTCTAATTTCCATGGATCTTATTACACACGTCACATGATGATTTGGAGATGATTTTTGGACGGTTTCCACCTCTTTTCGAGATTTTTGGGATGCGTGCCACGTGTCCCACGATCCGCCTGCTGTAAACAGCTATAAATACACCATTTGGTGGATTTTTCAAGGATCTTTGGGCCATTCTTCTTCACTGCTTCCACCATTACTGAAGTGCAAGGACTTTGCTTTTTCCTACAGTCAAATTCTTCTCTTTTCAATACAATTAACACACGGATTATGTGTCAACATGTAACTGATTCTTGTAATCTGTCAGTATAACAATAAGATTATAAAGTGGACGTAGGCTACATCTACAGCTGAACCACTATAAAAACTTTATGTGTCTCCTCTTTATTTATTGTTTTCAGCATTGTGTGATTTGTGATCTGCATTTGGGTGTTAGTGCCAATTTTTGGTCTAATATTTTGGGGCGCCATGTAGGGGGGCACACAACAACTTCAACTTCTGCTTGGATTTTTTTGGCTATTGGATAAATGACAATCAAAAGGAAGAAGATAGGAACTTCCGCACATGCTGATGATGCTGATGCTGAAGACACAAGGAACGAGGCAAGCCAGGAAGCTTCCTCTCAGGGAGATCTTTCTGCATACTTGACCAGAGACGAGATGGATGGAGTTCTCACTGAACTGAGAGATCAGATGGCACGGAAAGACAATCTCCTCCACAAACAACAGGAAATGATCAGCCAATTCTTCGCTCAGATGGATGGAAGGCCGAGCAACGCTCAAGCCATTGGAGACGGAGCCATTGAAGCGGCTCGCACAGGCCACCACGATCAGATCGGGTCGGGCCCAACGACCCGCGACCCGCCAGCACCAGTGCTCGGGGGCATCCCTCTCCATGTTGGAAATGCACAATGATCGACTCCAGCTCCAGATCGAAAGAACACTGGACCGCAAGCTCCCATGCATCAGCAGCAGCCGGCTCGTGATGGGGCACCAGATCCCGTTCGGATCGCCCCTCCTGTCCACGATCCTTCCTCACGAACTGACCCCCTCGAGCCGGGTCGAGTCGCCCCCCACGATCAACGAGTCCCGATCCCCAGGCGACAGCTCACCAGCAGCTTCCAACCTCTCCTGCATTCAACGCTGGTGGCACCAGCTCTGATTTTGGCAATTTATAACAACTCTTTGAAGGAAATCGGCTAGCAGATCTCATTCAACGCCTCTCGAGAGGCCGCACCTATCAAAATGACGTGGACAACGTCAATCACAACCCGTTCACATCAAAAATCAAAAATTCTCGCAATCCCCCAAATTTCAAACTTCCACAATTGGAGCCCTACAAAGGCAGGACAGATCCTACCGTTCATCTCATGCGCTACAAATGGCATATGGAAGTTCAATCAGCATCGGAAAATGTCATGGCTAAATGTTTTCCCCTCTTTCTGACTGATATAGCAGCCATGTGGATTCGGCAGCTAGAAACGGAATCGATCAACAGCCAGAATATGTTGGTCGCTCGCTTCCTTGAACAGTTTCGGGTCCACATGGCACGACCCAAGAACGTCATGTCACTCACCACAATCAAGCAGAGGCCTAGAGAAACTCTGCGTTCATCCCTGAAAAGATTCAACATTGCAGCAGCATCGGTTGACCGACCTGAACAATCGATGGTACTGATGGCAGCGGTATCCGGCGTTCTGCATAACACGGAATTCAAAAAATCTTTGTACCGAGATCCACCGTGAAACCTCGGCTAATTCTACCTTGAAGCAAATAGAATCCTACGTGAGGAAGACACGCAACTTCCGAGAAGTAAACCCTCGAAGTCAACATGCTCAAAGATGGAGAACCGTCTGATTCTGGAAATGGCAAAGGAAAAGCCGCCGTCAAGAATGACCGCAACACTCAGCCCCGGAGAGGGCCCAGATATGAAAAGTACACTAAACTCAATGCCTCACTCTCAGACATCTATCTGGACACAAACGGTGTTATCTCCTATCCGAAGCCTCCCAGGAGGGAGCCATCGCAAAGAGAACGCGATTCTAGAAAACACTACATATTCAATGATATGGATGGACATGACACGAATGAATGCAGACATCTTCGTGATTTGATTGAGCAACGGGTTAGACGTGGAGAGCTGCCCGAGTATGTGAAACCAACAACAGCAGCTGCGCTTCCATCTACTGCTCCCCGGAGAGGGAATGACCCTGGATCGAGCTCTCGTGGGCTCATCATCAACTGATCTGGATGAGATCAGCTTTCGTTTTCAGCATTTCTTCAGATTTAAGATATGTCTCTTTGCTTTCTTTAGGTTTTCCGATTGGCTAAATCGGAGTACACACGTTCGGGGTTAGGATTTAGCTCCAAAGCGTGCTCTGCACTCGATGACAAACCAATCGGGATTTGCTTTGGTTTTGTACTTTGAATTGAATAAGGAAGGACTTTCCGAGCATGGATTATGTTTGGAGAATTTAAGTGTCTTGTCTGGTTGTGGCAGGATTCTCAATCTCAATTAAAGTATGGCTTATACTTATCTCGGACCCCTAGGCATGGATTATGCCTAAGGACAGACTGTCTTGTTAGGTTTTGGCAAGTATAGCTCTATCCCGACATGAGTATGGATTGTACTCACTAGGATGCTTAAGTATGGATTATACTCCGGAACGACGAACGATCTTGTCAGGATTGGGCAAAGGAACTCAATAAAACTCGAGTATGGCTTATGCTCAGTTTGAACATCCTGGTATGGCTTATACCCGGAAGGTTAGGTCCCTTGCCAGTTTTGGCAGGATGATTCGAACGTCCCTTGAGTATGATTTATGCTCAAATAAAAGCGCAAGCATGGTTTATGCTCGAAAGTGTAATCAATTTTGTCAGGATTTGACACACCTTTCTGCTCTCTTTTGTTTGCAGGTATGGATTATACTTGCAGCTGGCAGGCCCGGCGTGGCCTTGGATCATCCAGAACACATCTTCCTTCAACAAGAAAGATATGTTTTGGGGGGCAAACTTGTTGACACACTTTTTGGTAAAAGCTATCACACTGAATATCTGGATAGCGTCGCGCTCGAATATGGAGAACATCGTCAGAAGGCAGACAGCGATTTGGTCAAAGTCACATCACGAACAAAGAAAGGCCCGAAACTCCTATCAGACAACCTCTTTTGGGCCCGAAAACAGTAATTACGTAGCTTAGCTTTGTAACTCTTGTAGATGTCTGAATTAGCTTCAGTTTGAGCTTTAGTTTGGCTCAATCGGACTTACGGTTTGAAAGTTATGCCTGTTCCCGTGAACGGGTGTAATCTGGCTATCTCCTGGATCGGATCGCTTCTCCTCGGATCGCCCACCTTGGATTGTGGATCGCCAACTCCTCCTATCTCGTGCAATACCGAAGCATCGCCTCTTGGATCGGATCGACCCATTTGGATCGTGGAGTACATGTAGATCACGACCCCGAGACCACGATCCAAGGGATCGCGAGCTCACCCTCTCAGCTTCCCACTCCAGCTCGTCATCACCCTGCTCGCTCCCTCCGACCACGACCCATCCGTGGTGCGTACCATGACCACGATCTGATCCCCGGACCTTCCCTGTGCGGCTTGTTCTGACCTATTCTCAAGGCTATTTTCACTCCAATTTGCATGGATCTTATTACACGTGTCACATGACGATTTAGAGATGATTTTTGGACGTTTTCCACCTCTTTTCGAGATTTTTGGGATGCGTGCCACGTGTCCCGCGATCCGCCTGCTGTAAACAGCTATAAATACACCATTTGGAGGATTTTTCAAGGATCTTTTGGCCATTCTTATTCACTGCTTCCACCATTACTGAAGTGCAAGGACTTTGCACTTTCCTACAGTCAAATTCTTCTCTTTTCAATACAATTAACACACGGATAGTGTGTCTACATGTAACTAATTCTTGTAATCTGTCAGTATAACAATAAGATTATAAAGTGGACGTAGGCTACATCTACAACCAATCCACTATAAAAACTTTGTGTGTCTCCTCTTTATTTATTGTTTTCTGCATTCTGTGATTTGTGATCTGCATTTGGGTGTTAGTCCCAATTTTTGGTCTAACATTTTGGCGCGCCAGGTAGGGGGGCACACAACAACTTCAACTTGTGCTTGGATTTTTTTTGGCTATTGGATAAATGGCAATCAAAAGGAAGAAGACAGGAACTTCCGCACATGCTGATGATGCTGACGCTGAAGACATAAGGAACGAGGCAAGCCAGGAAGCTTCTTCTCATGGAGATCCTTCTGCATATTTGACCAGAGACGAGATAGATGGAGTTCTCACTGAACTGAGAGATAAGATGGCACGGCAAGATGATCTCCTCCAGAAACAATAGGAAATGATCAACCGATTCTTCGCTCGGATGGATGAAAGGCCGAGCAATGCTCAAGCCATTGGAGACGGAGCCACAGAAGCGGCTCGCACAGGCCACCACGATCAGATCGGGTCGGGCCCAGCAACCCGCGACCCGCCAGCACCAGTGCTCGGGGGCATCCCTCTCCATGTTGGAAATGCACAACGATCGACTCCAGCTCTAGATCGAACGAACACTGGACCGCAAGCTCCCACGCATCAGCAACAGCCATCTCGTGATGGGGCACCACATCCCGTTCGGATCGCCCCCCTGTCCACGATCCTTCCTCACGAACCGACCCCCTCGAGCCGGGTCGGGTCGCCCCCACGATCAACGAGTCGCGATCCCCAGGCGACAGCTCACCAGCAACTTCCAAACTCTCCTGCATTCAACGCTGGGGGCACCAGCTCTGATTTTGGCAATTTGCAACAATTTTTTGGAGGAAATCGGCTAGCAGATCTCATTCAACACCTCTCGAGAGGCCGCACCTAACAGAATGACGTGGACAACGTCAATCACAACCCGTTCACATCAAAAATCAGAAATTCTCGCAATCCCCCAGATTTCAAACTTCCACAACTGGAGCCCTACAATGGCAGGACAGATCCTACTGTTCATCTCATGCGCTACAGACGGCATATGGAAGTTCAATCAGCATCGGAAAATGTCATGGCTAAATGTTTTCCCCTCTTTCTGACTGATATAGCAGCCATGTGGATTCGGCAGCTAGAAACGGAATCGATCAACAGTTGGAATATGTTGGTCGCTCGCTTCCTTGAATAGTTTCAGGTCCACATCGCACGACCCAAGAATGTCATGTCACTCACCATAATCAAGCAGAGGCCTAGAGAAACTCTGCGTTCATTCCTGGAAAGATTCAACGTTGCCGCAGCATCGGTTGATCGACCTGAACAATCGATGGTACCGATGGCAGCGGTATCCGGCATTCTGGATAACACGGAATTCAAAAAATCTTTGTACCGAGATCCACCGCGAAACCTCGACGATTTCTACCTTGAAGCAGACAGATTCCTACGTGAGGAAGACGCAACTTCCGAGAAGAAAACCCTCGAAGTCAACATGCTCAAAGATGGAGTACCGTCTGATTCTGGAAATGGCAAAGGAAAAGCCGCCGTCAAGAATGACCGCAACACTCAGCCCCGGAGAGGGCCCAGATATGAAAAGTACACTGAACTCAATCCCTCACTCTCAGACATCTATCTGGACACAAACGGTGTTATCTCCTATCCGAAGCCTCCAAGGAGGGAGCCTTCGCAAAGAGAACGCGATTCTGGAAAGCACTGCATATTCCACGATATGGACGGACATGACCCGAATGAATGCAGACATCTTCGTGATTTGATTGAGGAACGGGTTAGACGTGGAAAGCTGCCCGAGTATGTGAAACCACCAACAGCACCTGCGCTTCCATCTACTGCTCCCCGGAGAGGGAATGACCCTGGATCGAGCTCTCGTGGGCTCATCATCAACTGATCTGGATGAGATTAGCTTTCGTTTTCAGCGTTTATTCGGATTTAATATATGTCTCTTTGCTTTCTTTAGGTTTTCCGATTTGCTAAATCGGAGTACACACGTTCGGGGTTAGGATTTAGCTCCAAAGCGTGCTCTGCGCTCGATGACAAACCAATCAGGATTTGCTTTGGTTTTGTACTTTGAATTGAATAAGGAAGGACTTTCCCAGCATGGATTATGTTTGGAGAATTTAAGTGTCTTGTCAGGTTGTGGCAGGATTCTCAATCTCAATTAAAGTATGGCTTATACTTATCTCGGACCCCTAGGCATGGATTATGCCTAGGGACAGACTGTCTTGTCAGGTTTTGGCAAGTATAGCTCTATCCTGACTTGAGTATGGATTGTACTCACTACGATGCTTAAGTATGGATTATTGATATACACGTAAATGTGTATATTTTATACGCTTATTTATCTTATTTTATCTTTAAAATAACTGATACTGTGTATTTATAGTTGTTTTTTCAGATTGTTGACAAGAATCATGGTTTAGAGCATTTGATGAATAAAGCATGAAGAATTTGCTGAAAAAGAGTGAAGTTAAAATTGCTAAAGCTTGAAGAGTTTAAAGCTTGAAGAACGGTTGCAAATAGAGTTCAGTTGGGTAGATTTGGCTCTCTAAAGACTCATATTGTGTTCACATTGGCTCAATTACAGACCATTTCACTCATGTAGCGTTCACATTAGCTTCTTTGCAAGGCTTCTCATTCATGCACTGCACGCGTTCACATTGGCTCACTTTCAAGGCCTATTACTCTACAACCCCGTTCACACTAGCTTATGTGTTATTTGGGCTAATTCTTTAGTCCCACATTGTGGAATTTGCCAAGTAGTCTTTGTCATATCAGCTATAAATACCATGTATCTCATTCATGTAAAGACATTGGGTTTTATTCTGTAATTCTCTTCTTGGAATAAAATCATTCTTCCTCTGTTCTATTTAGTTTTAGTTTTATTTATGTTCATGTTATTTAATTTCTGTTTTTCTTCTTCTTTAGCTATGTCTAGCTAATCCCCTTTGATTAAGGGGTGATGACGCTAATAGATATGATTCAACATGAATCACATAGCCAATAGATGAGGACTTTATATATGTAGATCTAGATTTGAATCAAGGGTTAGATCTGAACCTTCATATTATGTGTCGTTTAATAGCTATGCTCCTTCACAGGATATATTCGTGTTCGATCTAACAATTATCAGATTTAGATCAAATTTTAGGTTTTTAGAAATTAATTTGTGAATCTGTCCTGATAGTCTATGGTTGTTTAAGAGCTCAGCTCCTGCATAGGCTATGCTTGTCGTTGTTTACTTATTTGTTTCTAAAAATCTATTTATCGTTGATTCGTGTTTGTGACAGAAACATGAATTAGATCTATATTTATTTGTTGGCTATTGATGGGTGTGAATCTAATCTATGTCATTATTCCCTAATTGTTTTCTCTTATTATATAAATCTCTCTTTTTATTTAATTGTTGCTATTTTCTGTGTTTTCAACCAATCAAATACTGGAATAACTTGACCGGATTTATTAATTAAAATATTTTTGGTCCTAGAGTTCGACACCCTCTACAACAATCCTTGTTGTTTAGGAAAGACGAACGGATTTTCAGTTGTTTACAACTGTATAATTTGTTCGCAAACAAATTTTGGCGCCGTTGTCGGGGACCAAAATAATTTTTATTTTTTAATCCTTCGGGTTATAGTTATTTTTAATTTTTATTCTATTTTCTCTGTAGTTTTCTTTAATTAAGTAAAAAGAAAAAAAATTTGCAATTTTTAGTTGATTTATTTCCTTTCATAGCCTTTTCAATTTATTTCTCATTTCAATTCCTTTCCCGTTGTCATTACAATTCCCTCTCTTTCATTCATTTATTTCCAATCTTCTACCAATTTCTTTCCTTTTCACTATTATTACAATAAAAAAATAAAAAAAAATCTTGTTCTCCTTTTTTGTTTCTCCCTCTCTTACTTATATTTCTTCTACCATCACAAATCTCGCTACCACAATCATCGCATCCCTTTTCTAGCCATCACGTCCAATTCATACCCGAATTTCCCAAACCTAACCACAAACCCGCTCAACATTTGACCAAACTTTCACCTGCTTCTGCCTCCTCCACGTCCCTGCCCCTCATAAATTCAACACCACTCAAAACCTTCATACCAATTCCCTCACGCAGCACTTCACGTTCATCACGCCCCAAGCATCTACACCTAACACAACTCCATTGCCAACCTTTACATCAACTATTCTTCTATAACCCTAAACTCTCCCTCAACCACGCTACTGCTGTCACCAAAAGGCCACCCACCACTTGTCCATCAAGATGCAACTAATTTCAGTCCTTTGCCAAAATCACCACACCCGTTCGCCAACCCAAATCCGAAATCTCGAACTCTGAAACTGCAATTGGTTCCCCTGTCGAACCAATCCAAAACCCGCCCTACAAAGCTACAGCACCTGCCCTCTTCATCTTCCAGACCAAATCGCAACCAGACACCATAGCCCCAACGGGTTTTTGAACCTTGCCGAACCCCTGAAAGTCCATCCCCTTCCAGATTTCGAAACCCAAGAAAAGCATCCACCCAATTATCAGTTCGATTCGAACCCTTTTTGAAAAGAAAAAAAATCCGATTTGATTTTTTAATTTATGAGAATTATTTTCTGAAAAAAAAGGAGGGGGGCCAATTTTTGCAAGCTTGAGAAGTAAAAGCTGGTCTCTTGTGTCCTTTTATTGAGTGGGGTCGTGAATTTGATACCTTTCTGAAATTGGCTAGGGGATTTGGTCTAGTATTTGGGAAATGCTTATTGGCTGTGTTTTGTATTAGTGTAGGCTTTGAATTCATTTTTGTTTTCTTTTCTTATAAGGAAGCCACGACGATTTGTTTGTTTTGCCAGATTTTTTGTTGTTTTTTTTTTCCTCTTTCTCTTGCTCCTTTTATTTTTGTTTTCAATTTTTTCCCTTTCCCAATAACCTTTTTTTTGTTTGACTTTCCTTTTGTTTTTGTTTCCAATTTATTCACTTCAAATCAAATCAAAAGGGCAAGTGAAAAAAAAAATCGAAAGCAGGTACGATGGAAATTAGAAAAAGGCCTTAATTTTTTTTTTCGGGCTCCTAGCCCGAACCGTGCCGCAGCACAGTCAAGCAAATAATAGGAGGCAACAACAATAAAAAGCAGCGGACTATTCAGTGTTCGAGCGGTTGCACACCAAGTGGGGTGTGAACGCGCTAGCACGACTCAACTGCACTGGACGGACTACCGATCAAGGTGAGTATTTTCTAACTCTACAGGGACCGCTGTTGCAAATAAAAAAAAATATAGACATTGCTTGTAAAAATCTTCTGCAGGGCATCGGCTTGCTTGTAAAAAAAATTTGTTTTTTTATTTATCTCTGCAAGTGACTGTTCTGAGATTGTTCATTCTATGACTAAAAAAAAAATTGCATTCATCTTAGTTCTGTTTTTATTTTCTAAGGACTTCATTATATTTTGACAATTTGGTTTAGTTCTAATGGATTATTTCTCGGTGTCTAGACTATGGCAGAGTAATAACTGTTCATAAATATTATGGTGATTCGTAAATATTATATCGGTTGTTCCTCTGAAGGTACTTAAACCTTCGGCTGCATTGCTAGGGTGATTCCTGGTGCACCGATAACTCCTGTCCGTTAACTGGCTGAGAAGTCTTTTGTTGAAATAAATCAAACCGTCATTATATAATTCTAGAAATTGTAAATTGCATTAGGTTCATTTAAAAAAATCTTTTGTGTCTAATACTTTTTCTCTAAAAAAAAAATCGCTCAAATTTGTTTTTTCTCGTCTTCCCTTATTCTTCTCGCTAGTGCATGCGTCATTGGACTCGTGATCCTTCAGACAATAGTTTAGTTCGAACAAACATTTCTTTAACCATGGCTGAAGAAAATCCCCCTCGATCTCTTATGGATAGATACTTCCCCGATCGGGTTTCTATTCCTTCTTGCATCATATTGCCCGCCCCAACGGGTAACCACTTTGAAATTCATTCAAATCACATAAATACTCTTCCAAAGTTCGGCAATTTAGAATGTGATGATCCGTATATTTTCTTAACCAAATTTGAACAAGTTTGTGCAACCATGAAATTTCAACAATTAAGTGACGATGGAATCAAACTTAGGTTAATTCCATTTGCACTTACCGATTATGCTGAGAAATGGTTGTATAGCTTGCCTTCAAATACGATTGGAACTTGGGGTGAATTTGTAAACATTTTTCTAAAGAAATTTTACCCTCTGGAAAAAGCATCCAGAATTCGAAACAAAATCGTCAATTTTCATCAATTTGGGGGTGAATCCTTTGCAAAATATTTTGAAAGATTTAAAGAGCTTCTAGTCAAATGTCCACATCACAATTTCGAAAAATGGACTCTTTGTCAAATTTTATACGATGGACTTGAAAATAACTCTCGAACCATGCTCGAATCGATGTGCCAAGGAAATTTTCTAACCCAAGATCACAATGCCGCTTGGCAGTTTCTCAAAAATTTGGCCGAAAAATCAGCTCAATGGGAAAGATCTAATGAGAAATCGATTTATTCCCGATCTAACGCTCATTCGGTAGGATCATCAGTAGCCTTAGAAGCAAAAATAGACGCGATGATATCCAAATTCGATAATGTCCTTTCATCAACTCAAATAAATCAAGCTCAAGCGTCTCAGACATCATGTTACAATTGTAACGATCCTAACCACATAGCTGATCAATGCCCACAATCATTGGAACAACTCAACGCATTTAACAAAGCTAGGAATGACCCATTCTCCCCAACGTACAATCCAGGTTGGAGAAACAATCCTAACTTCTCTTGGACCCAAAACAATGCAAATTCGAATGCGGTTCGACCTCCTTTTCAGTCATTTTTGAATAATCCTTCGAAACCTCCCTTTCAACAAACTCAATTCCAACATCCTATGCCATCTTCTCAAAACCAAGCGCAACAATCTTTTGTTCCCCAAGACGATAAACGATTGACATCACTGGAGAAAACTCTCGAAGAATTGACTAAAGCGACGACTCAAAATCTCCAATCAAATATCAATCTTCAAAATTTATTGACTTCGCACATGCAAAACACGAGTCAATCGATCGCTAAACTTGAAATGCAAATGAGTCAGTTAGCCACTTCGGTGAGCGAACGGGAAAAAGGCACTTTCCCGAGTCAACCCATTCCAAACCCCAACCGTCAAAATCCTAACTCCAACCAAATTCACATCATTCAAGATTCAAACGTTAGTCACTTGAATGAGGTCACGACTCTTAGATCCGGCAAAAAGATTGACAACCATGTGGTCAACCCAAATGCTTTACCGGACGATCTTCCAAACCCTATTGAAAATTCGACCAACTTAGATCAAAACATTGAGCCAATTTCTGACAAGGACCGTCCTCAAACTCAAGTAGCCCAACCTACTAAGTTGTCTACTCCATTTCCTCATAGAATCCGACCTAGGAAAAAGACGGATCAGCTAGACAAAATCCTTGAAATATTTAAGCAAGTTAAAGTGAACATTCCTCTTTTAGATGTTATACAACAAGTTCCACAATACGCAAAATTTCTAAAAGATATGTGCACTCAAAAACGTCATACACATGTACCTAAGAAAGTGTTTCTAGCGGCAACTCTAAGCGAAGTCTTGTCCCTATCGATGCCAGTGAAATACAAAGATCGTGGCTGCTCCACAATATCATGTACTATTGGGGACAAGAAAATCGATAGATGCCTGCTAGTGTTAACTTGCTTCCATATTCCGTCTATCGCCAATTAGGGCTAGGAGAACTGAAACCCACCAAGGTTACCCTTCAGTTTGCTGACCGGTCAATTAAGAAAACTGTGGGCGAAATCGAGGATGTGTTGATCAAAATAGGCGAATTCATCTTTCCGGTTGATTTCATTGTCCTAGAAACTCAACAGGTAAGCAATCCTACAAACCAGATCCCTTTGATTCTAGGACGACCCTTCTTAGCAACCTCTAATGCTCTCATCAACTGTAGAAATGGGTCTATGAAACTCTCTTTCGGTAACATGACTGTCGAGCTAAACATCTTCAGAAACTGAAAACTCTCCTAACTCTTATGTGGACCAGTTTTCTGAAATCCATGCTGTCCACGATAATGAATCTGAGCTCGACCATCTGAATAACGAAATTGAATCAGATTACGAAACTTTGTTTCAAGATACTCCCGAAAATGTCTCTGATTCGATTCCTGTCGAGCCTCTCACAAATGGGTCTATCCCTCAACCAATTTCTTCGATTGAGTCGCCCCCAAAATCTGACCTCAAAGTGCTGCCCAGTCATCTTAAGTACGCTTACTTAGGAGACAATGAAACTTTTCCTGTCATTATCACTTCTGACCTTACTTTAGAGCAGGAACAATTTCTCCTTCCCATCCTTAAGAAAAATAAGGAAGCAATTGGTTGGTCCATGGCTGATATTAAGGGGATTAGTCCTTCGATTGTCCAACATCGAATCCACCTTATAAATGATGCCAAACCCACTCGTGATCCCCAACGTCGAATAAACCCCATCATGAAAGAAGAAGTTCGGGCTGAAATCCTTAAATGCCTTGACAATGGAATCATCTACCCGATTTCCGATAGTCAATGGGTTAGTCCGATTCATGTTGTACCTAAGAAATCAAGGATTACCGTGGCTCAAAATGAAGCTAACGAGCTTATCCCAACCCGCACCCGGACTGGTTGGCGTGTTTGCATTGACTATAGGAAACTTAACACTGTAACACGAAAGGATCATTTCCCTCTGCCATTTATCGATCAAATGTTAGAACGACTAGCCGGTAACGAGTACTATTGTTTCCTTGACGGGTACTCGGGATATAATCAAATCCCTATCGCTCCTAAGGACCAAGAGAAAACCACTTTCACGTGTCCATTTGGTACATTTGCGTACCGACGTATGCCTTTTGATCTCTGTAATGCACCTGCAACCTTTCAGAGGTGCATGATTAGCATTTTTTCTGATATGATCGAGCGATTTTTGGAAATGTTCATGGATGATTTTTCCATCTTCGGGGATTCCTACACTGAGTGTTTACATCACCTGGATCTTGTTCTTAACTATTGCAAAGATAAACATTTAATGCTTAGTTGGGAAAAGTGTCACTTCATGGTTAAACATGGCATTGTTTTGGGACATGTCATCTCTAATAAAGGAATTGAAGTAGACAAAGCTAAAACTGAGGTTATCTCGAATCTTCCCATTCCCAAATCTGTTAAGGACATCCGATCCTTTTTAGGTCATGCTGGTTTTTACCGTCTCTTTATAAAAGATTTCAGCAAAATCACTCGACCCTTGACTAACCTTCTTGTTAAGGATGTTCCTTTCGACTTCAATTCTGACTGCATTTCATCTTTTAAGCGTCTTAAAAATGAACTTGTCTCTGCCCCGATCATTTGCTCTCCTAATTGGAAGCTGCCTTTTGAAATCATGTGTGATGCCTCAAATTTCGCTGTTGGCGCTGTCCTAGGACAACGTATCGATAAGATTCTTCAAGTCATTTACTATGCGAGTAAGACTTTGAACGATGCCCAAATCAATTATACGACCACTGAAAAAGAACTTTTGGCAGTTGTTTTTGCTTTAGAAAAATTCAGGCCTTATCTAGTTGGCTCACACATCATGGTTTATACCGATCATTCTGCACTTAGGTACCTTTTCTCTAAAAAGGATGCTAAGGCTCGTCTCATTCGTTGGATCCTTCTACTTCAAGAATTTGACCTTACCATTAAGGATAAAAAAGGATCCAACAACGTTATTGCGGACCACTTGTCTCGTCTTCCAAATGCCCCGTCTTCTTCTCTTCCGATCAACGAGAATTTCCCCGATGAACAGCTGTTTTCTCTATCCACGGATCCTTGGTTCGCTGACATTGTCAACTACTTAGTCACCAAGCAGACCCCTTCTTTTTGGTCTAAGCAGGATAAACAAAAATTCTTTTCCCAAGTGAAACATTTTTATTAGGACGACCCCTATCTTTTCAAATACTCTCCAGACCAAATTATTCGAAGGTGTGTTCCCGACACTGAAACTCATAGTGTCCTCTCTTTCTGTCATGACCAAGCCTGTGGTGGTCGCTTCGGTCCCAAAAAGACAGCTGAAAAGGTTCTCCAATCGGGTTTCTACTGGCCCAACCTTTTCAAAGACGCGTACGAATTTTGTAAAACTTGTGATCGATGTCAATTCTTAGGGAAAATTTCTAAACGGAATATGATGCCCCTAAACCCTATTCTAGAGGTCGAAATTTTTGATGTGTGGGGTATAGACTTCATGCGACCCTTCCTAATTCTTTTGGGAACCTTTACATTCTCTTAGCTGTTGATTATGTTTCCAAATGGGTCGAAGCTTACCATGCAAAACAAACGATAACAAGGTTGTTGTGCGCTTCTTGAAAGAAAACATCTTTTCTAGGTTTGGCACACCTCGCACAATAATCAGTGATAATGGTACACACTTCTGCAATCGTTCTTTTGAAGCTCTCATGAGAAAGTATTCGATAACCCACAAGTTATCCACTCCTTACCATCCTCAAACATGTGGGCAAGTTGAAATATCTAATAGGCAGATTAAGCAAATCCTTGAGAAAACTGTGAATCGAAATCGTAAAGATTGGTCCCAAAAGTTAACCGACGCTCTTTGGGCTTACCGCACCACTTTCAAAACCAACTTGGGTATGTCCCCTTATCGGTTGATTTTTGGTAAGCCATGCCACTTGCCAGTTGAACTAGAACATAGGGCGTTATGGGCAATAAAAACTTTGAATCTTGATTTAGAGCAAGCAGGAGAACATAGGAAGCTTCAACTTAATGAACTTGATGAAATTCGAAATGATGCCTATGAAAATGAACAAATTTACAAGGACAGAACAAAAGTTTTTCATGATAAATCAATTTTACGTAAAACTTTCATGCTAGGTCAAAAAGTTCTGTTGTATGACTCAAAACTGCATCTATTTCCAGGTAAGCTAAAATCTAGATGGACAGGACCTTACACTGTACGGACTGTTTTTCCGTATGGTGCGGTAGAGACTGAGAATCCAACTGATGGATCATCCTTTAAGGTCAATGGTCAACGCCTTAAACCTTACTTGGAACCAATACCCAACCAAGAGGAAGAGCTCATGGTCCTCCATGAGCCACATTACATTCGGTAAGACGCACTAACCCTCTTTTGTACATATGTAAATAGTCTCTTAATTTATTTTTCCTTTCACTAAGATATATCTGATTAATGACTGTGAGGACACAGTCACACTCAAGTGTGGGGGGAATTTACATTACATCAGCAATCAAATTTTATAAACTAGGTCATTCATTGAACAAGGATTAAATTAAATTCATAAATAACACTTTGGTTCTTGTTTGATAAGTTGAATTTTTGGGTGATGAGAATGAACATTATTTATTCATTGAGTCGTAATGTGTATTTTTAAGATGCTAGCTTGAGACTGTGCAGATGTTAGTCGTGTTCTGGAGTAAGCGTGTCAACCCTTGTTATACGTGTTAGAATGTGCAAGTAAAAAAAATCAAAAAAAAAAAAAATCAAGAAATAAAAATGATTTTGCACTTACATTTGATTGGATTTTCTGAGTTCGTTTTCATGCATAATATTTTCTTTTCACTCTAAATTTCAAAATCGTAAGTTCTAAAATCCACTTGGCCCAATTAAGGAGAAATGACTCATTGTAGCATTCTTCTTCGATACCCCACATTATTCAAACCCAAGTTTTTAGTCGATTTACATCCATGTTTCGACAAGTTTATCTTATATTGGTATACTCAAGAACCTTTGTTTAAAGGTAAAAAAAACATCACTTTTTATACCAATATTACACTACCCACTCCGTACTTGTTTTAAGGTAGGATAACCATATACCACATCTTATTTTATATGGGTTATCTATCTTATGAAACTTTGCTTATCATTCCTTTCAGCTTTTTGTATAACATCAATCCAGACTTGTGTGTTGATTTAGAGTTATAGAAGTAGAGTGACTAGGGCACAAAACTTTCCCTTCATGAAGTGTTGGTTAAGATTGGTTTAGTAGAAGAGGAATCAAATAAAATATTACGATGTCATTCCATTCCATTTCCGCTCATCATTCATCATGCAAATATGAAAAAAAAGTGAAAGAAAAAAAAAGGAAAAAAAAGGAAAAAAGAAAGAAAAGAAAAAAAAATGAAATAAAGAGAGAGTCTCTCTGAATAAGATAGTCATTCATCATTCTTGACTATAAAGCATTCATTTCCATTCCATCCACATCCATCATACCGTACTTAGAAGCGAGGATTGTAGTTGAGGAGATGAAAGGAAACAAAACGTCCATATGTGCCTTAGTATTACTTTATCTTTTGTAGCTTGAAATTCAACTAATACACTTGCCCTCTTATCTAGAATATTTTTAGAACTTACAAAAATTTTCCTTCATCTATGCATAACTCGTATCCAATACATTACAGTTACATTGGTGCAAAATTCTTCAAAAAAAAAAAGAATAAAGAAATGATTGGGTGCATATTGTCGATGTGTAGAACTTTGGTTGACACCACGCTCTTAACCTTCAAGACAATTACAGTGTTATCAAGGAATTACGATTCAGCTTGAAAAATTTTGTTCATTTTTGCACTAATTATGGGATGGAAAATTCGGGGCTAAACCATTTTTATTGAAGTTAGGAGAAATCCTTGGAATATGAAAGACCTTAAATATATTGTTTGATTAATCCGCGTATATAAGACGCTTTGGATTTTGTGGGTAGTATCCGCTGAAAACCCTCACGAGACAACACTCGTCCTACTAGGGACACCGATAGGTTTAACGGCTTGTTGCATACGCTAAATGCAATCGTGTTTCCTACGAAAGTGTGACATATCTTAGTTTAGTTTATTCGAGGACGAATAAAAAATAAGTGTGGGGGTATTTGATATACACGTAAATGTGTATATTTTATCCGCTTATTTATCTTATTTTATCTTTAAAATAACTGATACTGTGTATTTATAGTTGTGTTTTCAGATTGTTGACAAGAATCATGGTTTAGAGCATTTGATGAATAAAGCATGAAGAATTTGCTGAAAAAGAGTGAAGTTAAAATTACTAAAGCTTGAAGAGTTTAAAGCTTGAAGAACGGTTGCGAATAGAGTTCAGTTGGGTAGATTTGGCTCACTAAAGACTCATATTGTGTTCACATTGGCTCAATTGCAGACCATTTCACTCTTGTAGCGTTCACATTAGCTTCTTTGCAAGGCTTCTCATTCATGCACTGCACGCGTTCACACTGGCTCACTTACAAGGCCTCTTACTCTACAACCCCGTTCACACAAGCTTATGTGTTATTTGGGCTAATTATTTAGTCCCACATTGTGGAATTTGCCAAGTAGTCTTTGTCATATCAGCTATAAATACCTTGTATCTCATTCATGTAAAGACATTGGGTTTTATTCTGTAATTCTCTTCTTGGAATAAAATCATTCTTCCTCTGTTCTATTTAGTTTTAGTTTTATTTATGTTCATGTTATTTAATTTCTATTTTTCTTCTTCTTTAGTTATGTCTAGCTAATCCCCTTTGATTAGGGGGTGATGACGCTAATAGATATGATTCAAAATGAATCACATAGCCAATAGATGAGGACTTTATATATGTAGATCTAGATTTGAATCAAGGGTTAGATCTAAACCTTCATATTCTGTGTCGTTTAAGAGCTATGCTCCTTCACATGATTTATTCGTGTTCGATCTAACAATTATCAGATTTAGATCAAATTTTAGGTTTTTAGAAATTAATTTGTGAATCTGTCCTGATAGTCTATGGTTGTTTAAGAGCTCAGCTCCTGCATAGGCAATGCTTGCCATTGTTTACTTATTTGTTTCTAAAAAATCTATTTATCGTTGATTCGTGTTTGTGACAGAAACATGAATTAGATCTATATTTATTTGTTGGCTATTGATGGGTGTGAATATCATCTGTGTCATTATTCCCTAATTGTTTTCTCTTATTATATAAATCTCTCTTTTTATTTAATTGCTGCTATTTTCTGTGTTTTCAACCAATCAAATACTGGAATAACTTGACTGGATTTATTAATTAAAATATTTTTGGTCCCAGAGTTCGACACCCTCTACAACAATCCTTGTTGTTTAGGAAAGACGAACGGATTTTACAGTTGTTTACAACTGTATAATTTGTTCGCAAACAATTATACTACGGAACGACGAACGATCTTGTCAGGATTGGGCAAAGGAACTCAATAAAACTCGAGTATGGCTTATGCTCAGTTTGAACTTCCTGGTATGGCTTATACCCGGAAGGTTAGGTCCCTTGCCAGGTTTTGGCAGGATGATTCGAACGTCCCTTGAGTATGGTTTATGCTCAAATAACCGCCCAAGCATGGTTTATACTCGAAAGTGTAATCAATTTTGTCAGGATTTGACACACCTTTCTGCTCTCTTTTCTTTGCAGGTATGGATTATACTTACAGCTGGCAGGCCCGGCGTGGCCTTTGATCATCCAGAACACATCTTCCTTCAACCAGCAAGATATGTTCTGAGGGGAAAACTTGTTGACACACTTTTTGGTAAAAGCTGTCACACTGAATATCCGGATAGCATCGCGCTCGGATATGGAGAACATCGTCAGAAGGCAGACATCGATTTGGTCAAAGTCGCATCACGAACAAAGAAAGGCCCGAAACTCCTATCAGACGACCTCTTTTGGGCCAGAAAACAGCAAGTACGGAGCTAGGCTCCGTAAAACTTGTAGCTATCTGAATTAGCTTCAGTTTGAGCTTTAGTTTGGCTCAATCGGACTTACGGTTTGAAAGTTATATCCATTTCCTTGAACGGGTGTAATCTGGCTATCTCCTGGATCGGATCGCTTCTCATTGGATCGCCCACCTTGGATCGTGGATCGCCAACCCCTCCTGTCTCGTGCAGCACCGAAGCATCGTCTCCTGGATCGGATCGCCCCATTTGGATCGTGGAGCATATGTAGATCCTAACCCCGAGACCACGATCCAAGGGATCGCGAGCTCACCCTCTCAGCTGCCCACTCCAACTCGTCATCACCCTGCTCGCTCCCTCCGACCACGACCCGTTCGTGGTGCGTATAATGAACACGATCCGATCCCCGCACCTGCTCCTGCGCAGCTTGTTCTGACCTATTCTCAAGGCTATTTTCACTCCTATTTGCATGGATCTTATTACACATGTCACATGACGATTTGGAGATGATTTTTGGACGTTTTCCACCTCTTTTCGAGATTTTTGGATGCATGCCACGTGTCCCGCGATCCGTTTGCTGTAAACAGCTATAAATAAACTATTTAAAGGATTTTTCAAGGATATTTTGGCCATTCTTCTTCACTGCTTCCACCATTACTGAAGCGCAAGGACTTTGCACTTTCCTACAGTCAAATTCTTCTCTTTTCAATACAATTAACACACGGATTGTGTGTCTACATGTAATTGATTCTTGGAATCTGTCAGTGTAACAATAAGATTATAAACTGGACGTAGGCAACATCTACAGCCGAACCACTATAAAAACTTTGTGTGTCTCCGCTTTATTTATTGTTTTCTGCATTCTGTGATTTGTGATCTACATTTGGGTGTTAGTGCCAATTTTCGGTCTAACATTTTGGCGCGCCAGGTAGGGGGCACACGACAACTTCAACTTCAGCTTGGATTTTTTGGCTATTGGATAAATGGCAATCAAAAGGAAGAAGACAGGAACTTCCGCACATGCGGATGATGCTGACGCTGAAGACACAAGGAACGAGGCAAGCCAGGAAGTTTCCTCTCATGGAGATCCTTCTGCATACTTGACCAGAGACGAGATGGATGGAGTTCTCACTGAATTGAGAGATCAGATGGCACGACAAGACGATCTCCTCCAGAAACAATAGGAAATGATCAACCAATTCTTCGCTCGGATGGACGGAAGGCCGAGCAACGCTCAAGCCATTGGAGACGGAGCCACTAAAGCGGCTCGCACATGCCACCACGATCAGATCGGGTCGGGCCCAGCGACCTGCGACCCGCCAGCACCAGTGCTCGAGGGCATCCCTCTCCATGTTGGAAATGCACAACGATCGACTCCAGCTCCAGATCGAACGAACACTGGACCGCAAGCTCCCACGCATCAGCAGCAGCCAGCTCGTGATGGGGCACCAGATCCCGTTCGGATCGCCCCCGCTGTCCACGATCCTTCCTCACGAACCGACCCCCTCGAGCCGGGTCGGGTCGCCCCCTACGATCCACGATCCGCGAGTCACGATCCCCTGGCGACAGCTCACCACCAGCTTCCAACCTCTCCTGCATTCAACGCTCGGGGCACCAGCTCTGATTTTGGCAATTTGCAACAACTTTTTGAAGGAAATCGGCTAGCAGATCTCCTTCAACGCCTCTCGAGAGGCCGCCCCTATCAGAATTACATGGATGACGTCAATCACAACCTGTTCACATCAGAAATCAGGAATTCTCGTAATCCCCCAGATTTCAAACATCCATAACTGGAGCCCTACAATGGCAGGATAGATCCTACCGTTCATCTCATGTGCTACAAACGACATATGGAAGTTCAATCAGCATCGAAAAATGTCATGGCTAAATGTTTTCCCCTCTTTCTGACTGATATAGCAGCCATGTGGATTCGGCAGCTAGAAACAGAATCGATCAACAGCTGGAATATGATGGTCGCTCGCTTCCTTGAACAGTTTCGGGTCCACATCGCACGACCCAAGAACGTCATGTCACTCACCACAATCAAGCAGAGGCCTAGAGAAACTCTTCGTTCATTCCTGGAAAGATTCAACGTTGCAGCAGCATCGGTTGACCGACCTGAACAATCGATGGTACTGATGGCAGCGGTATCCGGCGTTCTGGATAACACGGAATTCAAAAAATCTTTGTACCGAGATCCACCACGAAACCTCGGCGAATTCTACCTTGAAGAAGACAGATTCCTACGTGAGGAAGACGCAACTTCTAAGAAGAAAACCCTCGAAGTCAACATGCTCAAAGATGGAGAACCGTCTGATTATGGAAATGGCAAAGGAAAATCCACCGTCAAGAATGACCGCAACACTCAGTCCCGGAGAGGGCCCAGATATGAAAAGTACACTGAACTCAATGCCTCACTCTCAGACATCTATCTGTACACAAACGGTGTTATATCCTACCCGAAGCCTCCCAGGAGGGAGCCATCGCAAAGAGAACGCGATTCTGGAAAGCACTGCATATTCTATGATATGGACGGACATGACACGAATGAATGCAGACATCTTCTTGATTTGATTGAGGAACGGGTTATACGTGGAGAGCTTCCCGAATATGTGAAACCATCAACAGCACCTGCGCTTCCATCTACTGCTCCCCGGAGAGGGAATAACCCTGGATCTAGCTCTCATGGGCTCATCATCAACTGATCTGGATAAGATCAGCTTTCGTTTTCAGCGTTTCTTCAGATTTAAGATATGTCTCTTTGCCTTCTTTAGGTTTTCCGATTGGCTAAATCGGAGTACGCATGTTCGGGGTTAGGATTTAGCTCCAAAGCGTGCTCTGCACTCGATCACAAACCAATCAGGATTTTCTTTGGTTTTGTACTTTGAATTGAATAAGGAAGGACTTTCCGAGCATGGATTATGTTTGGCGAATTTAAGTGTCTGGTCAGGTTGTGGAAGGATTCTCAATCTCAATTAAAGTATGGCTTATACTTATCTCGGATCCCTAGGCATGTATTATGCCTAGGGACAGACTGTCTTGTCAGGTTTTGGCAAGTACAGCTCTATCACGACATGAGTATGGATTGTACTCACTATGATGCTTAAGTATGGATTATACTATGGAACGACGAACGATCTTGTCAGGATTAGGCAAAGGAACTCAATAAAACTCGAGTATGGGTTATGCTCAGTTTGAACTTCCTGGTATGGCTTATACCCGGAAGGTTTGGTCCCTTGCCAGGTTTTGGCAGGATGATTCGAACGTCCCTTGAGTACGGTTTATGCTCAAATAAACGCCCAAGCATGGTTTATGCTCGAAAGTGTAATCAATTTTGTCAGGATTTAACACACCTTTCTGCTCTCTTTTCTTTGCAGATATGGATTATACTTGCAGCTGGCAGGCCCGGCGTGGCCTTGGATCATCCAGAACACATCTTCCTTCAACCAGCAAGATATGTTTTGGGGGGCAAACTCGTTGACACACTTTTTGGTAAAAGCTGTCACACTGAATATCTGGATAGCATCGCGCTCGGATATGGAGAACATTGTCAGAAGGCAAACAGCGATTTGGTTAAAGTTGCATCACGAACAAAGAAAGGCCCGAAACAACTATCAGACGACCTCTTTTGGGCCCGAAAACAGCAATTACGGAGTTGGGCTCCGTAACTTTTGTACCTATCTAAACTAGCTTCAGTTTGAGCTTTAGTTTGGCTCAATCGGACTTACGGTTTGAAAGTTATGCCCGTTTCCGTGAACGGGTGTAATCTGGCTATCTCCTGGATCGGACCGCTTCTCCTCGGACCGCCCACCTTGGATTGTGGATCGCCAACTCCTCCTGTCTCGTGCAGTACCGAAGCATCGCCACCTGGATCGGATCGACCCATTTGGATCGTGGAGCACATGTGGATCACGACACCGAGACCACGATCCTGGTGATCGCGAGCTCACCCTCTCAGTTGCCCACTCCATCTCGTCATCACCCTGCTCGCTCCCTCAGACCACGACCAATTCGTGGTGCGTACCATAAACACGATCCGATCCCCGCACCTGCTCCTGTGCAGCTTATTCTGACCTATTCTCAAGGCTATTTTCAGTCCAATTTGCATGGATCCTATTACACATGTCACATGACGATTTGGAGATGATTTTTGGACGTTTTCCACCTCTTTTCGAGATTTTTGGGATGCGTGTCACATGTCCCGCGATCCGCCTGCTGTAAACAGCTATAAATACACCATTTGGAGGATTTTTCAAGGATCTTTTGGCCATTCTTCTTCACTGCTTCCACCATTACTGAAGTGCAAGGACCTTGCACTTTCCTACAGTCAAATTCTTCTCTTTTCAATACAATTAACACACGGATTGTGTGTCTACATGTAACTGATTCTTGTAATCTGTCAGTATAACAATAAGATTATAAAATGGACGTAGGCTACATCTACAGCCGAACCACTATAAAAAATTTGTGTGTCTCCTCTTTATTTATTGTTTTCTGCATTCTGTGATTTGTGATCTCCATTTGGGTGTTAGTGCCAATTTTTGGTCTAACATTTTGGCGCGCCAGGTAGGGGGCACACGACAACTTCAACTTCATCTTGGATTTTTTTGGCTATTGGATAAATGGCAATCAAAAGGAAGAAGACAAGAACTTCTGCACATGTGGATGATGCTGACGCTGAAGACACAAGGAACGAGGTAAGCCAGGAAGCTTCCTCTCATGGAGATCCTTCTGCATACTTGACTAGAGACGAGATGGATGGAGTTCTCACTGAACTAAGAGATCAGATGGCATGGAAAGACGATCTCCTCCAGAAACAATAGGAAATGATCAACTAATTCTTCGCTCGGATGGATGGAAGGCCGAGCAATGCTCAAGCCATTGGAGACGGAGCCAATGAAGCGGCTCGCACAGGCCACCACGATCAGATCGGGTCGGGCCCAGCGACCCACGACCCGCCCGCACCAGTGCTCGGGGGCATCCCTCTCCATGTTGGAAATGCACAATGATTGACTCCAGCTCCAGATCAAACGAACACTGGACCTCAAGCTCCCACGCATCAGCAGCAGCCAGCTCGTGATGGGGCACCAGATCCTGTTCGGATCGCCCCCCGTCCACGATCCTTCCTCACGAACTGACCCCCTCGAGCAGGGTCGGGTCTCCCCCCACGATCCATGATCAACGAGTCGCGATCCCCAGGCGACAGCTCACCAGCAGCTTCCAACCTCTCCTGCATTCAACGTTGGGGACACCAGCTCTGATTTTGGCAATTTGCAACAACTTTTTGATGGAAATCGTCCAGCAGATCTCATTCAACGCCTCTCGAGAGGCCGCACCTATCAGAATGACGTGGACAACGTCAATCACAACCCATTCACATCAGAAATCAGAAATTCTCGCAATCCCCCAGATTTCAAACTTCCACAACTGGAGCCCTACAACGGCAGGACAGATCCTATCGTTCATCTCATGCGCTACAAATGGCATATGGAAGTTCAATCAGCATCGGAAAATGTCATGGCTAAATGTTTTCCCCTTTTTCTGACTGATATAGCAGCCATGTGGATTCGGCAGCTAGAAACGGAATCGATCAACAGCTGGAATATGTTGGTCGCTCGCTTCCTTGAACTGTTTTGGGTCCACATCGCACGACCCAAGAACGTCGTATCACTCACCACAATCAAGAAGAGGCCTAGAGAAACTCTGCGTTCATTCCTGGAAAGATCCAACGTTGCAGCAACATCGGTTGACCGACCTGAAAAATCGATGGTACTGATGGCAGCGGTATCCGGCGTTATGGATAACACGGAATTCAAAAAATCTTTGTACCGAGATCCACCGCGAAACCTCGGCGAATTCTACCTTGAAGCAGACAGATTCCTATGAGAGGAAGACGCAACTTCCGAGAAAAAAACCCTCGAAGTCAACATGCTCAAAGATGGAGAACCGTCTGATTCTGGAAATGGCAAAGGAAAAGTCGCCGTCAAGAATGACCGCAACACTCAGCCCCGGAGAGGGCCCAGATATGAAAAGTACACTGAACTCAATGCCTCACTCTCAGACATCTATCTGGACACAAACGGTGTTACCTCCTATCCGAAGCCTCCAAGGAGGGAGCCATCGCAAAGAGAACGCGATTCTGGAAAGCACTGCATATTCCATGATATGGACGGACATGACACGAATGAATGCAGACATCTTCGTGATTTTATTGAGGAACGAGTTAGACGTGGAGAGCTGCCCGAGTATGTGAAACCACCAACAGCACCTGCGCTTCCATCTACTGCTCCCCGAAGAGTTACTGGCCCTGGATCTAGCTCTCGTGGGCTCATCATCAACTGATCTGGATGAGACCAGCTCTCGTTTTCAGCGTTTCTTCGGATTAAAGATATGTCTCTTTGCTTTCTTTAGGTTTTCCGATTGGCTAAATCGGAGTACACACGTTCGGGTTAGGATTTAGCTCCAAAGCGTGCTCTGCACTCGATGACAAACCAATCAGTATTTGCTTTGGTTTTGTACTTCGAATTGAATAAGGAAGGACTTTCCGAGCATGGATTATGTTTGGCGAATTTAAGTGTCTTGTCAGGTTGTAGCAGGATTCTCAATCTCAATTAAAGTATGGCTTATACTTATCTCGGACCCCTAGGCATGGATTATGCATAAGGACTGTCTTGTCAGGTTTGGGCAAGTATAGCTCTATCCCAACATGAGTATGGATTGTACTCACTACGATGCTTAAGTATGGATTATACTACGGAACGACGAACGATCTTGTCAGGATTGGGCAAAGGAACTCAATAAAACTCGAGTATGGCTTATGTTCATTTTGAACTTCCTGGTATGGCTTATACCCGGAAGGTTAGGTCCCTTGCCAGGTTTTGGCAGGATGTTTCGAAAGTCCCTTCAGTATGGTTTATGCTCAAATAAACGCCCAAGCATGGTTTATGCTCGAAAGTGTAATCAATTTTGTCAGGATTTGACACACCTTTCTGCTCTCTTTTCTTTGCAGGTATGGATTATACTTGCAGCTGGCAGGGCCGGCGTGGTCTTGGATCATCCAGAACACATCTTCCTTCAACCAGCAAGATATGTTCTGGGGGGAAACTTGTTGACACACTTTTTGGTAAAAGTTGTCACACTGAATATCTGGATAGCATCGCGCTCGGATATGGAGAACATCGTCAGAAGGCAGAGAGCGATTTGGTCAAAGTCGCATCACGAACAAAGAAAGGCCCGAAACTCCTATCAGATGACCTCTTTTGGGCCCGAAAACAGCGATTACAGCGTTAAGCTTTATAACTCTTGTAGCTATCTGAATTAGCTTCAGTTTGAGATTTAGTTTGGCTCAATCGGACTTACGGTTTGAAAGTTATGCCCGTTTCCGTGAACGGGTGTAATCTGGCTATCTCCTGGATCGGATCGCTTCTCCTCGGATCGCCCACCTTGGATCATGGATCGCCAACTCCTCCTGTCTCGTGCAGCACTGAAGCATCGTCTCTTGGATCGGATCGCCCCATTTGGATCGTGGAGCACATGTAGATCCTGACCCCGAGACCACGATCCAAGGGATCGCGAGCTCACCCTCTCAGCTGCCCACTCCAGCTCGTCATCACCGTGCTCACTCCCTCCGACCATGACCCGTTCGTGGTGCGCACAATGACCACGATCCGATCCCCGCACCTGCTCTTGTGCAGCTTGTTCTGGCCTATTCTCAAGGCTATTTTCACTCCAATTTCCATGGATCTTATTATACATGTCACATGATGATTTAGAGATGATTTTTGAACGTTTTCCACCTCTTTTCGAGATTTTTGGAATGCGTGCCACGTGTCCCGCGATCCGCCTACTGTAAACATCTATAAATACACCATTTGGAGGATTTTTCAAGGATCTTTTGGCCATTCTTTTTCACTGCTTCCACCATTACTGAAGTGCAAGGACTTTGCACTTTCCTACAGTCAAATTCTTCTCTTTTCAATACAATTAAAACACAGATTGTGTGTCTACATGTAACTGATTCTTGTAATCTGTCAGTATAACAATAAGATTATAAAGTGGACGTAGGCTACATCTACAGCCGAACCACTATAAAAACTTTGTGTGTCTCCTCTTTATTTATTGTTTTCTGCATTCTGTGATTTGTGATCTGCATTTGGGTGTTAGTGGCAATTTTTGGTCTAACATTTTGGCGCGCCAGGTAGGGGAGCACACGACAACTTCAACTTCTGCTTGGATTTTTTTGGCTATTGGATAAATGGTAATCAAAAGGAAGAAGACAGGAACTTCCGCACATGCGGATGATGATGACGCTGAAGACACAAGGAACGAGGCAAGCCAGGAAGCTTCCTCTCATGGAGATCCTTCTGCTTACTTGACCAGAGATGAGATGGATGGAGTTCTCACTGAACTGAGAGATCAGATGGCACGGCAAGACGATCTCCTCCAGAAACAATAGGAAATGATCAACCAATTCTTCGCTCTGATGGATAGAAGGCCGAGCAACGCTCAAGCCATTGGAGACGGAGCCACTGAAGCGGCTCACACAGGCCACCACGATCAGATCGGGTCGGGCCCAGCGACCCGCGACCCGCCAGCACCAGTGCTCGGGGGCATCCCTCTCCATGTTGGAAATGCACAACGATCGACTCCAGCTCCAGATCGAATGAACAATGGACCGCAAGCTCCCACGCATCAGCAGCAGCCAGCTTATGATGGGGCACCAGATCCCGTTCGGATCGCCTCCCCGTCCACGATCCTTCCTCACGAACCGACCCCCTCGAGCCGGGTCGGGTCTCCCCCCACGATTCACGATCCGCGAGTCGCGATCCCTAGGCGACAGCTCACCAGAGCTTCAAACCTCTCTTGCATTCAACGCTGGGGGCACCAGCTCTAATTTTGGCAATTTGCAACAACCTTTTGAAGGAAATCGGCTAGCAGATCTCATTCAACGCCTCTCGAGAGGCCGCACCTATCAGAATGACGTGGACGACGTCAATCACAACCCGTTCACATCAGAAATCAGGAATTCTCGCAATCCCCCAGATTTCAAACTTTCACAACTGGAGCCCTACAACGGCAGGACAGATCCTACCGTTCATCTCATTCGCTACAAACGGCATATGGAAGTTCAATCAGCATCGGAAAATGTCATGGCTAAATGTTTTCCCCTCTTTCTGACTGATATAGCAGCCATGTTGATTCGGCGGTTAGAAACGGAATCGTTCAACATCTGGAATATGTTGGTCGCTCGCTTCCTTGAACAGTTTCGGGTCCACATCGCACGACCCAAGAACGTCATGTCACTCACCACAATCAAGCAGAGGCCTAGATAAACTCTGCGTTCATTCGTGGAAAGATCCAACGTTGCAGCAACATCGGTTGACCAACCTGAAAAATCGATGGTACTGATGGCAGCGGTATCCGGCGTTCTGGATAACACGGAATTCAAAAAATCTTTGTAAGGAGATCCACCGCGAAATCTCGGCGAATTCTACCTTGAAGCAGACAGATTCCTACGTGAGGAAGACGCAACTTCCGAGAAGAAAACCCTCGAAGTCAACATGCTCAAAGATGGAGAACCGTCTGATTCTGGAAATGGCAAAGGAAAAGCCGCCGTCAAGAATGATCGCAACACTCAGCCCCGTATAGGGCCCAAATATGAAAAGTACATTGAACTCAATGCCTCACTCTCAGACGTCTATCTGGACACGAACGGTGTTATCTCCTACCCGAAGCCTCCCAGGAGGGCCATCGCAAAGAGAACGCGATTCTGGAAAGCACTGCATATTCCACGATATGGACGGACATGACACGAATGAATGCAGACATCTACGTGATTTGATTGAGGAACGGTTTAGACGTGGAGAGCTGCCCGAGTATGTGAAACCACCAACAGCACCTGCGCTTCCATCTACTGCTCCCCGGAGAGGGAATGACCTTGGATCGAGCTCTCGTGGGCTCATCATCAACTGATCTGGATGAGATCAGTTTTCGTTTTCAGCGTTTCTTCGGATTTAAGATATGTCTCTTTGCTTTCTTTAGGTTTTCCGATTGGCTAAATCGGAGTACACACGTTCGGGGTTAGGATTTAGCTCCAAAGCGTGCTCTGAACTCGATGACAAACCAATCAGGATTTGCTTTGGTTTTGTACTTTGAATTGAATAAGGAAGGACTTTCCGAGCATGGATTATGTTTGGCGAATTTAAGTGTCTTGTCAGTTTGTGGAAGGATTCTCAATCTCAATTAAAGTATGGCTTAAACTTATCTCGGACCCGTAGGCATGGATTATTCCTAGGGATAGACTGTCTTGTCAGGTTTTGGCAAGTATAGCTTTATCCCGACATGAGTATGGATTGTACTCACTAGGGGTCTTAAGTATGGATTATACTCCGGAACGATGAACGATCTTGTCAGGATTGGGCAAAGGAACTCAATAAAACTCGAGTATGGCTTATGCTCAGTTTGAACATCCTGGTATGGCTTATACCCGGAAGGTTAGGTCCCTTGTCAGGTTTTGGCAGGATGATTCGAACATACCTTGAGTATGGTTTATGCTCAAATAAACGCCCAAGCATGGTTTATGCTCGAAAGTGTAATCAATTTTGTCAGGATTTGACACGCCTTTCTTCTCACTTTTCTTTGCAGGTATGGACTATACTTGCAGCTGGCAGGCCCGGCGTTGCCTTGGATCGTCCAGAACACATCTTCCTTCAACCAGCAAGATATGTTCTCGGGGGCAAACTTGTTGACACACTTTTTGGTAAAAGCTGTCACACTGAATAGCTGGATAGCATCGCGCTAGGATATGGAGAATATCGTCAGAAGGCAGACATCGATTTGGTCAAAGTCGCACCACGAACAAAGAAAGGCCTGAAACTCCTATCAGACGACCTATTTTGAGCCCGAAAACAGCAATTACGGAACTGAGCTTTGTAATTCTTGTAGCTATCTGAATTAGCTTCAGTTTGGGCTTTAGTTTGGCTCAATCGGACTTACGGTTTGAAAGTTATGCCCGTTTCCGTGAATGGTTGTAATCTGACTATCTCCTGGATCGGATCGCTTCTCCTCGGATCGCCCACCTTGGATCGTGGATCGCCAACTCCTCCTGTCTCGTGCAGCACCGAAGCATCGCCTCCTGGATCGGATCGCCCCATTTGGATCGTGGAGCACATGTAGATCACGACCCCGAGACCACGATCCAAGGGATCGTGAGCTCACCCTCTCAACTGCCCACTCCAGCTCGTCATCACCCTACTCGCTTCCCCCGACCACGACCCGATCGTGGTGCGTACCATGACCACGATCCGATCCCCGCACCTGTTCCTGCACAGCTTGTTCTGACCTATTCTCAAGGCTATTTTAACTCCAATTTGCATGGATCTTATTACACATGTCACATTACGATTTGGAGATGATTTTCGGACATTTTCCACCTCTTTTTGAGATTTTTGGGATGCGTGCAACGTGTCCCGCGATCCGCCTGCTGTAAACAGCTATAAATACACCAGTTGGAGGATTTTTCAAGGATCTTTTGGCCATTCTTCTTCACTGCTTCCACCATTACTGAAGTGCAAGGACTTTGCACTTTCCTACAGTCAAATTCTTCTCTTTTCAATACAATTAATACACGGATTGTGTGTCTACATGTTACTGATTCTTGTAATCTGTCAGTATAACAATAAGATTATAAAATGGACATAGGCTACATCTGCAGCCGAACCAGTATAAAAACTTTGTGTGTCTCCTCTTTATTTATTGTTTTCTGCATTCTATGATTTGTGATCTGCATTTGGGTGCTAGTGCCAATTTTTGGTCTAACATTTTGGCGTGCCAGGTAGGGGGCACACGACAACTTCAACTTCTGCTTGGATTTTTTTGGCTATTGAATAAATAGCAATCAAAAGGAAGAAGACAGGAATTTCCGCACATGCTGATGATGCTGACGCTGAAGACACAAGGAACGAGGCAAGCCAGGAAGCTTCCTCTCATGGAGATCCTTCTGCATACTTGACCAGAGACGAGATGGATGGAGTTCTCACTGAACTAAGAGATCAGATGGCACGTCAAGACGATCTCCTCTAGAAACAACAGGAAATAATCAACCAATTCTTCGCTCGGATGGATGGAAGGCCGAGCAACGCTCAAGCCATTAGAGACGGAACCACTAAAGCGGCTCGCACAAGCCACCACGATCAGATCGGGTCGGGCCCAGCGACCCGCGACCCGCCAGCACCAGTGCTCGGGGGCATCCCTCTCCATGTTGGAAAGGCACAACGATCGACTTCATCTCCAGATCGAACGAACACTAGACCGCAAGCTCTCACGCATCAGCAGCAGCCAGCTTGTGATGGGGCACCAGATCCCGTTCGGATCGCCCTCCCTGTCAACGATCCTTCCTCACGAACCGACCCCCTCGAGCCGGGTCGGGTCGCCCCCCACGATCCACGATCCGCGAGTCGCGATCCCCAGCGACAGCTCACCAGCAGCTTCCAACCTCTCCTGCATTCAACGCTGGGGGCACCAGCTCTGATTTTGGCAATTTGCAACAACTTTTTGTAGGAAATCGGCTAGCAGATCTCATTCAACGCCTCTCGAGAGGCCGCACCTTTCAGAATGACGTGGACGACGTCAATCACAACCCGTTCACATCAAAAATCAAGAATTCTCGCAATCCTCCAGATTTCAAACTTCCACAACTGGAGCCCTACAACGGTAGGACAGATCGTACCGTTCATCTCATGCGCTACAAACGGCATATGGAAGTTCAATCAGCATCGGAAAATGTCATGGCTAAATGTTTTCCCCTCTTTCTGACTGATATAGCAGCCATGTGGATTCGGCAGTTAGAAACGGAATCGATCAACAGCTGGAATATGTTGGTCGCTCGCTTCCTGGAATAGTTTCGGGTTCACATCGCACGACCCAAGAACGTCATGTCACTCACCACAATCAAGCAGAGGCCTAGAGAAACTCTGCGTTCATTCCTGGAAAGATTCAACGTTGCAGCAGCATCGGTTGACCGACCTGAACAATCGATGGTACTGATGGCAGCGGTATCCGGCGTTCTGGATAACACGGAATTCAAAAAATCTTTGTACCGAGATCCACCGCGAAGCCTCGGCGAATTCTACCTTGAAGCAGACAGATTCCTACGTGAGGAAGACGCAACTTCCGAGAAGAAAACCCTCGAAGTCAACATGCTCGAAGATGGAGAACCGTCTAATTCTAGAAATGGCAAAGGAAAAGCAACCTTCAAGAATGACCGCAACAATCAGCCCCGGAGAGGGACCAGATATGAAAAGTACACTGAACTCAATGCCTCACTCTCAGACATCTATCTGGACACAAATGGTGTTATCTCCTACCCGAAGCATCCCAGGAGGGAGCCATCGCAAAGAGAACGCGATTCTGGAAAGCACTGCATATTCCACGATATGGATGGACATGACACGAATGAATGCAGACATCTTCGTGATTTGATTGAGGAACAGGTTAGACGTGGAGAGCTGGCCGAGTATGTGAAACCACCAACAACACCTGCGCTTCCATCTACTGCTCCCCGGAGAGGGAATGACCATGGATCGGGCTCTCGTGGGCTCATCATCAACTGATCTGGATGAGATCAGCTTTCGTTTTCAGCGTTTGTTCGGATTTAAGATATGTCTCTTTGCTTTCTTTAGGTTTTCCGATTGGCTAAATCGGAGTACACACGTTCGGGGTTAGGATTTAGCTCCAAAGCGTGCTCTGCACTCGATGACAAACCAATCAGGATTTGCTTTGGTTTTTTACTTTGAATTGAATAAGGAAGGACTTTCCGAGCATGGATTATGTTTGGCGAATTTAAATGTCTTGTCAGGTTGTGGCAGGATTCTCAATCTCAATTAAAGTATGGCTTATACTTATCTCGGACCCCTAGGCATGGATTATGCCTAGGGACAGACTGTCTTGTCAGGTTTTGGCAAGTATAGCTCTATCCCGACATGAGTATGCATTGTTCTCACTAGGATGCTTAAGTACGGATTATACTCCGGAACGACGAACGATCTTGTCAGGATTGGGCAAAGGAACTCAATAAAACTCGAGTATGGCTTATGCTCAGTTTGAACTTCCTGGTATGGCTTATACCCGGAAGGTTAGGTCCCTAGTCAGGTTTTGACAGGATGATTCGAACATCCCTTGAGTATGGTTTATGCTCAAATAAACGCCCAAGCATGGTTTATGCTCGAAAGTGTAATCAATTTTGTCAGGATTTGACAAACCTTTGTGCTCTCTTTTCTTTGCAGGTATGGATTATACTTGCAGCTGGTAGGCCCGGCGTGGCCTTGGATCGTCCAGAACACATCTTCCTTCAACCAGCAAGATATGTTCTGGGGGGCAAACTTGTTGACACACTTTTTTGGTAAAAGCTGTCACACTGAATAGCTGGATAGCATTGCGCTTTGATATGGAGAACATCGTCAGAAGGCAGACAGCGATTTGGTCAAAGTCGCATCACGAACAAAGAAAGACCCGAAACTCCTATCAGCCGACCTCTTTTGGGCCCGAAAATAGCAATTACGGAGCTAAGCTCCGTAAAACTTGTAGCTATCTGAATTAGCTTCAGTTTGAGCTTTAGTTTGGCTCAATCGGACTTACGGTTTGAAAGTTATGCCTATTTCCGTGAACGGGTGAAATCTGGCTATCTCCTGTATCGGATCGCTTCTCCTCGGATCGCCCGCCTTGGATCGTGGATCGCCAACTCCTCCTGTCTCGTTCAGCACCGAAGCATCGCCTCCTGGATCGGATTGCCCCATTTGGATCGTGGAGCACATGTAGATCACGACCCCGAGACCACGATCCAAGGGATCGCGAGATCACCCTCTCAGCTGCCCACTCCAGCTCATCATCACCCTGCTCGCTCCCTCCGACCACGACCCGTTCGTGGTGCGTACCATGACCACGATCCGATCCCCGCACCTTCTCCTGCGCAGCTTGTTCTGACCTATTCTCAAGGCTATTTTCACTCCAATTTGCATGGATCTTATTACACATGTCACACGACGATTTGGAGATGATTTTTGGACGTTTTCCACCTCTTTTTGAGATTTTTGGGATGCGTGCCACGTGTCCCGCAATCCGCCTGCTGTAAACAGATATAAATACACCATTTGGAGGATTTTTCAAGGATCTTTTGGCCATTCTTCTTCACTGCTTCCACCATTACTGAAGTGCAAGGACTTTGCACTTTCCTACAGTCAAATTCTTCTTTTTTCAATACAATTAGCACACGGATTGTGTGTCTACATGTAACTGATTCTTGTAATCTATCAGTATGACAATAAGATTATAAAGTGGACGTAGGCTACATCTACAGCCGAACCTCTATAAAAACTTTGTGTGTCTCCTCTTTATTTATTGTTTTCTGCATTCTGTGATTTGTGATCTGCATTTGAGTGTTAGTGCCAATTTTTGGTCTAACATTTTGGCGCGCCAGGTGGGGGGCACACAACAACTTCAACTTCTGCTTGGATTTTTTTGGCTATTGGATAAATGGCAATCAAAAGGAAGAAGGCAGGAACTTCCGCACATGCTGATGATGCTGACGCTGAAGACACAAGGAACGAGGCAAGCCAAGAAGCTTCCTCTCATGGAGATCCTTCTTCATACTTGACCAGAGACGAGATGGATGGAGTTCTAACTGAACTGAGAGATCAGATGGCACGGCAAGACGATCTACTTCAGAAACAACAGGAAATGATCAACCAATTCTTCGCTCGGATGGATGGAAGGCCGAGCAACGCTCAAGCCATTGGAGACGGAGCCACTGAAGAGGCTCGCACAGGCCACCACGATCAGATCGGGTCGGGCCCAGCGACCCGCGACCCGCCAGCACCAGTGCTCGAGGGCATCCCTCTCCATGTTGGAAATGCACAACGATCGACTCCAGCTCCAGATCGAACGAACACTGGACAGCAAGCTCCCACGCATCAGCAGCAGCCAGCTTGTGTAGGGGCACCAGATCCCGTTCGGATCGCCCTCCCCCCTGTCCACGATCCTTCCTCACGAACCGACCCCCTCGAGCCGGGTCGGGTCGCCCCCCACGATCCACGATCCGCGAGTCGCGATCCCCAGGCGACAGCTCACCAGCAGCTTCCAAACTCTCCTGCATTCGACGCTGGGGGAACCAGCTATGATTTTGGCAATTTGCAACAAATTTTTGAAGGAAATCGGCTAGCAGATCTCATTCAACGCCTCTCGAGAGGCCGCACCTATCAGAATGATGTGGACGACGTCAATCACAACTCGTTCACATCAGAAATCAAGAATTCTCGCAATCCTCCAGATTTCAAACTTCCACAACTAGAGCCCTACAACGGCAGGATAGATACTACCGTTCATCTCATGCGCTACAAACGACATATGGAAGTTCAATCAGCATCGGAAAATGTCATGGCTAAATGTTTTCCCCTCTTTCTGACTGATATAGCAACCATGTGGATTCGGTAGTTAGAAACGGAATCGATCAACAGCTGGAATATGTTGGTCGCTCGCTTCCTTGAACAGTTTCGGGTCCACATCGCACAACCCAAGAACGTCATGTCACTCACCACAATCAAGCAGAGGCCTAGAGAAACTCTGCGTTCATTCCTGGAAAGATCCAACGTTGCAGAAGCATCGGTTGACCGACCTGAACAATCGATGGTATTGATGGCAGCGGTATCTGACGTTCTGGATAACACGGAATTCAAAAAAAAATTGTACCGAGGTCCACCGCGAAACCTCGACGAATTCTACCTTGAAGCAGACAGATTCCTACGTTAGGAAGACGCAACTTTCGAGAAGAAAACCCTCGAAGTCAACATGCTCAAAGATGGAGAACCGTCTGATTCTAGAAATGGCAAAGGAAAAGCCGCCGTCAAGAATGAACGCAACACTCAGCCCCGGAGAGGGCCCAGATATGAAAAGTACATTGAACTCAATGCCTCACTCTCAGACATCTATCTGGACACAAACGGTGTTATCTCCATCCCGAAGCCTCCCAGGAGGGAGCCATCGCAAAGAGAACGCGATTCTGGAAAGCACTGCATATTCCACGATATGGACGGACATGACACGAATGAATGTAGACATCTTCGTGATTTGATTGAGGAACGGGTTAGACGTGGAGAGCTGCCCGAGTATGTGAAACCACCAACAGCACCTGCGCTTCCATCTACTGCTCCCCGGAGAGGGAATGACCATGGATCGAGCTCTCATGGGCTCATCATCAACTGGTCTGGATGAGATCAGCTTTCGTTTTTAGCGTTTCTTCGGATTTAAGATATGTCTCTTTTCTTTCTTTAGGTTTTCCGATTGGCTAAATCGGAGTACACACGTTCGGGGTTAGGATTTAGCTCCAAAGCGTGCTCTGCACTCGATGACAAACCAATCAGGATTTTCTTTGGTTTTGTACTTTGAATTGAATAAGGAAGGAATTTCCGAGAATGGATTATGCTTGGCGAATTTAAGTGTCTTGTCAGGTTGTGGCAGGATTCTCAATCTCAATTAAAATATGGCTTATACTTGTCTCGGACCCCTAGGCATGGATTATGCCTAGGGACAGACTGTCTTGTCAGGTTTTGGCAAGTATAGCTCTATCCCAACATGAGTATGGATTGTACTCACTAGGATGCTTAAGTATGGATTATACTCCGGAATGACGAACGATCTTGTCAGGATTGGGCAAAGGAACTCAATAAAACTCGAGTATGGCTTATGCTCAGTTTGAACTTCCTAGTATGGCTTATTCCCGGAAGGTTAGGTCCCTTGTCAGGTTTTGGCAGGATGATTCGAACGTCCCTTGAGTATGGTTTATGCTCAAATAAACGCTTAAGCATGGTTTATACTCGAAAGTGTAATCAATTTTGTCAGGATTTGACACACCTTTCTGCTCTTTTTTCTTTGCAGGTATGGATTATTCTTGCAGCTGGCAGGCCTGGCGTGGCCTTGGATCATCCAGAACACATCTTCCTTCAACCAGCAAGATATGTTCTGGGGGGCAAACTTGTTGGCACACTTTTTGGTAAAAGATGTCACACTGAATAGCTAGATAGCATCGCGCTAGGATATGGAGAACATCGTCAGAAGGCAGACAACGATTTGGTCAAAGTCGCATCACGAACAAACAAAGGCCCGAAACTCCTATTAGACGACCTCTTTTCGGCCCGAAAACAGTAATTACAGAGCAAAGCTCCGTAACTTTTGTAGCTATCTGAATTAGCTTCAGTTTGAGCTTTAGTTTGGCACAATCGGACTTATGGTTTGAAAGTTATGCATGTTTACGTGAACGGGTGTAATCTGGCTATCTCCTGGATCGGACCGCTTCTCCTCGGATCGCCCACCTTGGATCGTGGATCGCCAACTCCTCCTGTCTCATGCAGCACCGAAGCATCGCCTCCTGGATCGGATCGCCCCATTTGGATCATGGAGCACATGTAGATCACGACCACGAGACCACGACCCAAGGGATTGCGAGCTCTCCCTCTCAGCTGCCCACTCCAGCTCGTCATCAACCTGCTCGCTCCCTCCGACCACGACCCGTTCGTGGTGCGTACCATGACCACGATCTGATCCCCGCACCTGCTCCTGCGCAGCTTGTTCTGACCTATTCTCAAGACTATTTTCACTCCAATTTGCATGGATCTTATTACACATGTCACATGACGATTTGGAGATGATTTTTGGACGTTTTCCACCTTTTTTGAGATTTTTGGGATGCGTGCCAGGTGTCCCGCGATCCGCCTGCTGTAAACAGCTATAAACACACCATTTGGAGGATTTTTCAAGGGTCTTTTGGCCATTCTTCTTCACTGCTTCCACCATTACTGAAGTGCAAGGACTTTGCACTTTCCTACAGTCAAATTCTTCTCTTTTCGATACAATTAACACACGGATCGTGTGTCAACATGTAACTGATTCTCGTAATCTGTCAGTATAACAATAAGATTATAAAGTGGACGTAGGCTTCATCTACAGCCGAACCACTATAAAAACTTTGTGTGTCTCCTCTTTATTTATTGTTTTCTGCATTCTGTGATTTGTGATCCGCATTTGGATGTTAGTGCCAATTTTTGGTCTAACATTTTGGCGCGCCAGGTGCGGGGCACACGACAACTTCAACTTCTGCTTGGATTTTTTTGGCTATTGGATAAATGGCAATCAAAAGGAAGAAGACAGGAACTTCCGCACATGCTGATGATGCTGACGCTGAAGACACAAGGAACGAGGCAAGCCAGGAAGCTTCCTCTCATGGAGATCCTTCTGCATACTTGACCAAAGACGAGATGGATGGAGTTCTCACTGAACCGAGAGATCATATGGCACGGCAAGATGTTCTCCTCCAGAAACAATAGGAAATGATCAACCAATTTTTCGCTCGAATAGATGGAAGGCCGAGCAACGCTCAAGCCATTGGAGACGGAGCCACTGAAGCGGCTCGCACAGGCCACCACGATCAGATCGGGTCGGGCCCAGCAACCTGCGACCCACCAGCACCAGTGCTCGGGGGCATCCCTCTCCATGTTGGAAATGCACAACGATCGACTCCAGCTCCAGATCGAACGAACACTGGACCGCAAGTTCCCACGCATCAGCAGCAGCCAGCTTGTGATGGGGCACTAGATCCCGTTCGGATTCCCCCCTGTCTATGATCCTTCCTCACGAACCGAACCCCTCAAGCCGGGTCGGGTCGGCCCCCATGATCCACGATCCGCGAGTCGCGATCCCCAGGCGATAGCTCACCAGCAGCTTCCAACCTCTCCTGCATTCAACGCTGGGGGCACCAGCTCTGATTTTGGCAATTTACAATAACTTTTTGAAGGAAATCGGCTAGCAGATCTCATTCAATGCCTCTCGAGAGGCCGCACCTGTCAGAATGACGTGGACGACGTCAATCACAACCCGTTCACATCAGAAATTAGGAATTCTCGCAATCCACCAGATTTCAAACTTCCACAACTGGAGCCCTACAATGGCAGGACAGATCCTACTGTTCATCTCATGCGCTGCAAACGGCATATGGAAGATAATCAGCATCGGAAAATGTCATGGCTAAATGTTTTCCCCTCTTTCTGACTGATATAGCAGCCATGTGGATTTGGCAATTAGAAACAGAATCGATCAACAGCTGGAATATGTTGGTCGCTCGCTTCCTTGAACAGTTTCGGGTCCACATCGCACGACCCAAAAACGTCGTGTCACTCACCACAATCAAGCAGAGGCCTAGAGAAACTCTGCGTTCATTCCTGGAATGATCCAACGTTGCAGCAGCATCGGTTGACTGACCGGAACAATCGATGGTACTGATGGCAGCGGTATCCAGCGTTCTGGATAACACGGAATTCAAAAAATCTTTGTACAGAAATCCACCGCGAAACCTCGGCGAATTCTACCTTGAAGCAGACAGATTCCTATGTGAGGAAGATGCAACTTCCGAGAAAAAACCCTCGAAGTCAACATGCTCAAAGATGGAGAACCGTATGATTCTGAAAATGGCAAAGGAAAAGCCACCATCAAGAATGACCGCATCACTCAGCCCCGGAGAGGGCCCATATATGAAAAGTACATTGAACTCAATGCCTCACTCTCAGACATCTATCTGGACACAAACGGTGTTATCTCCAACCCGAAGCCTCCCAGGAGGGAGCCATCGCAAAGAGAACGCGATTCTGGAAAGCACTGCATATTCCACGATATGGACGGACATGACACGAATGAATGCAGACATCTTCATGATTTGATTGAGGAACAGGTTAGACGTGGAGAGCTGCCCGAGTATGTGAAACCACCAACAGCACCTGCGCTTCCATCTACTGCTCCCCGGAGAGGGAATGACCCTGGATCGAGCTCTCGTGGGCTCATCATCAACTGATCTGGATGAGATCAGCTTTCGTTTTCAGCGTTTCTTCGGATTTAAGATATGTCTCTTTGCTTTCTTTAGGTTTTACGATTGGCTAAATCGGAGTACACACGTTCAAGGTTAGGATTTAGCTCCAAAGCGTGCTCTGCACTCGATGACAAACCAATTAGGATTTGCTTTGGTTTTGTACTTTGAATTGAATAAGGAAGGACTTTCCGAGCATGGATTATGTTTGGCGAATTTAAGTGTCTTGTCAGGTTGTGGCAGGATTCTTAATCTCAATTAAACTATGGCTTATACTTATCTCGGACCCTTAGGCATGGATTATGCCTAGGGACAGACTGTCTTGTCAGGTTTTGGCAAGTATAGCTCTATCCCGACATGAGTATGGATTGTACTCACTAGGATGCTTAAGTACGGATTGTACTCCGGAACGACGAATGATCTTGTCAGGATTGGGCAAAGGAACTCAATAAAACTCGAGTATGGCTTATGCTCAGTTTGAACTTCCTGGTATGGCTTATACCCGGAAGGTTAGGTCCCTTGTTAGGTTTTGGTAGGATGATTCGAACGTCCCTTGAGTATGGTTTATGCTCAAATAAACGCCCAAGCATGGTTTATGCTCGAAAGTGTAATCAATTTTGTCAGGATTTGACACACCTTTCTGCTCTCTTTTGTTTGCAGGTATGGATTATACTTGCACCTGGAAGGCCCGGCGTGGCCTTGGATCGTCCAGAACACATCTTCCTTCAACGAGCAAGATATGTTCTAGGGGCAAACTCGTTGACACACTTTTTGGTAAAAGCTGTCACACTGAATAGCTGGATAGCATCGCGCTAGTATATGGAGAACATCGTCAGAAGGCAGACAACGATTTGGTCAAAGTCGCATCACGAACAAAGAAAGGACCGAAACTCCTATCAGACGACCTCTTTTCGGCCCAAAAACAGCAATTACAGAGCTAGGTTCTATAACTCTTGTAGCTATCTGAATTAGCTTCAGTTTGAGCTTTAGTTTGGCTCAATCGGACTTATGGTTTGAAAGTTATGCACGTTTCCGTGAACGGGTGTAATCTGGCTATCTCCTGGATCCGATCGCTTCTCCTCGGATCGCCCACCTTGGATCGTGGATCGCCAACTCCTCCTGTCTCATGCAGCACCAAAGCACCGCCTCCTGGATCAGATCGCCCCATTTGGATCGTGGAGCACATGTAGATCACGACCCCGAGACCACAATCCAAGGGATCGCGAGCTCATCCTCTCAGCTGCCCACTCCAGCTCGTCATCACCCTGCTCGCTCTCTCCGACCACGACCCGTTCGTGGTGCATACCATGACCACGATCTGATCCCCGTACCTGCTCCTGCGCAGCTTGTTCTGACCTATTATCAAGGCTATTTTCACTCCAATTTGCATGGATCTTATTACACATGTCACATGACGATTTGGAGATGATTTTTGGACGTTTTCCACCTTTTTTCGAGATTTTTGGGATGCATGCCACGTGTCCCGCAATTCGCCTGCTGTAAACAACTATAAATACACCATTTAGAGGATTTTTCAAGGATCTTTTGGCCATTCTTCTTCACTGCTTCCACCATTACTGAAGTGCAAGGACTTTGCACTTTCCTAGAGTCAAATTCTTCTCTTTTCAATACAATTAACACACGGATTGTGTGTCTACATGTAACTGATTCTTATAATCTGTCGGTATAACAATAAGATTATAAAGTGGACGTAGGCTACATCTACAGCCGAACCACTATAAAAACTTTGTGTGTCTCCTCTTTATTTATTGTTTCCTGCATTCTGTGATTTTTGATCTGCATTAGGGTGTTAGTGCCAATTTTTGATCTAACATTTTGGCGCGCCAGGTAGGGAGGCACACGACAACTTCAACTTCTGCTTGGATTTTTTTGGTTATTGGATAAATGGAAATCAAAAGGAAGAAGACAGGAACTTTCGCACATGCTGATGATGCTGACGCTGAAGACACAAGGAACGAGGCAAGCCAGGAAGCTTCCTCTCATGGAGATCCTTCTGCATACTTGACCAGAGACGAGATGGATGGAGTTCTCACTGAACTGAGAGATCAGATGGCACGGCAAGACGATCTCCTCCAGAAACAACAGGAAATGATCAACCAATTCTTCGCTCAGATGGATGGAAGGCCGAGCAACGCTCAAGCCATTGGAGATGGAGCCACTAAAGCGGCTCGCACAGGCCACCACGATCAGATCGGGTCGGGACCAGCGACCCGCGACCCGCCAATACCAGTGCTCGGGGGCATCCCTCTCCATGTTGGAATTGCACAACGATCGACTCTAGCTCCAGATCGAACGAACAATGTACCGCAAGCTCCCACACATCAGCAGCAGCCAGCTTGTGATGGGGCACCAGATCCCGTTCGGATCGCCCCCCGTCCACGATCCTTCCTCACGAACCGACCCCCTCGAGCTGGGTCGGGTCGCCCCCCACGATTCACGATCCGCGAGTCGCGATCCCCAGGCGACAGCTCACCTGCAGCTTCAAACCTCTCTTGCATTCAACGCTGGGGGCACCAGCTCTGATTTTGGCAATTTGCAACAACCTTTTGAAGGAAATCGGCTAGGAGATCTCATTCAACGCCTCTCGAGAGGCCGCACCTATCAGAATGACATGGACGACGTCAATCACAACCCGTTCACATCGGAAATCAGGAATTCTCGCAATCCTCCAGATTTCAAACTTTTACAACTGGAGCCCTACAACGGCAGGACAGATCCTACCGTTCATCTCATGCGCTACAAACGGCATATGAAGGTTCAATCAGCATCGGAAAATGTCATGGCTAAATGTTTTCCCCTCTTTCTGACTGATATAGCAACCATGTGGATTCAGCAGTTAGAAACGGAATCGATCAACAGCTGGAATATGTTGGTCGCTCGCTTCCTTGAACAGTTTCGGGTCCACATCGCACGACCCAAGAACGTCATGTAACTTACCACAATAAAGAAGAGGCCTAGAGAAACTCTGCGTTCATTCCTGGAAAGATCCAACGTTGCAGCAACATCGGTTGACCGACCTGAACAATCGATGGTACTGATGGCAGCGATATCCGACGTTCTGGATAACACGGAATTCAAAAAATCTTTGTACCGAGATCCACCGCGAAACCTCGGCGAATTCTACCTTGAAGCAGACAGATTCCTACGTGAGGAAGACGCAACTTCCGAGAAGAAAACCCTCGAAGTCAACATGCTCAAAGATGGAGAACCTTCTGGTTTTGGAAAAGGCAAAGGAAAAGACGTCGTCAAGAATGATCGCAACACTCAGCCCCGGAGAGGGCCCAGATATGAAAAGTACATTGAACTCAATGACTCACTCTCAGACGTCTATCTGGACACAAACGGTGTTATCTCCTACCCGAAGCCTCCCAGGAGGGAGCCATCGAAAAGAGAACGCGATTCTGGAAAGCACTGCATATTCCACGATATGGACGGACATGACACGAATGAAGCAAACATCTTCGTATTTTGATTGAGGAACGGGTTAGACATGGAGAGCTGCCCGAGTATGTGAAACCACCAACAGCACCTGCGCTTCCATCTACTGCTCCCCGTAGAGGGAATGTAACACCCCACACCCGCTACGGTCACTCACTAAGGGAATGCCATAACATCGTTGGAGTATTGTAAGTGAATATAGAACATAAAAATTACAACAAGACAGATATAAGTAATACTTGAGAATTTAAAACATCATTTCATTCCAGCTGAAAGTAATACATGTTTGGTTACACCAAAACCATAAATAGGAGTCAAGTACATAATATCCATCCTGATAAAAACAAAAGTACATAATCCCACTACATAACCTAATAGCCATAATAGAAAAGATAAACTGAGCTTTACATCCACGGTCCAAGCTCCAAAAGATAAATAAAGCAGTCTGATCAAAGCCCACTAGTGCTAGGCCCACTCTGAAAACCTGACGGTTCGAAAAAGATAAAGAAACAATGGGGTCAGACATAAGTCTGAGTGAGTCCTATAACCCTAACAATACAATCATTAAAGTAATTAGGGTATGATATAAAGAAGGTACGGTACCTCTGGGGATAATGACTACACTAAGTAGCGAACTGAACACAGGATGTACTAAGATAACCGGAAAGACGCATTTATCCACCCAAGGATAATTACTAGATTGCACCACCCCAGATCTACCCACCCAAGGGTAATTCCTACACTGCACCACACCAGTTCTACCCACCCAAGGGTAATTCCTACTTAAAGGTTGATCCCACTAAGAGTACTTAGTAATTTTACCTAGTAGTTTCGTGTACCCCTAGCTGACTACATAGGTGTCGTCTGCCCCTATCTCCACTAGGTGTACCCAGTAATTTTTAATAGTAGTTTCGTGTACCCCTAGCTGACTACATAGGTGCCGTCTGCCCCTATCTCCACTAGGTGTACCCAGTAATTTTTAATAGTAGTTTCGTGTACCCCTAGCTGACTACATAGGTGTCGTCTGCCCCTATCTCCACTAGGTGTACCCACTACTCCCCAAGCAATCGGCTCCCTACCGTAGATACCCGTGCTGGCCCCACAATGGGGTGTATCACTCCCCAAAGTGGCAACCCGATACAACAAATGGTGCACGGCTTATATCTACACGATGCAATAACGTCTTACCTACCAGCCCAGGTCCACACACGCATATGAAACCCGTTGGACTCGCGTTGCCACCGCTACCCCGTTTTGGCCTCTTATAGTCAAGCCCAATATGCGTGTCCCGTCCTCGACTTGGGTCGAGCCCACAAAGATACGTTTGGGATATTGGTTGAAATGGGCCCCCACAAGCTACTACTTAAGCTTGTCATTTTATCTAGTGCATCCCACTTAACCCCTTTTATAATCATGCCCCCTTACATGTTAAGGTTTGGTTAAGTCATCTAATTATATTTCAATTGCCACTTAAGGCCCCCACAAGCTACTACTTAAGCTTGTCATTTAATTATATTTCAATTGCCACTTAAGGCACCCACTAGATTTCCACATGCCACCCAAGGCACTTACTTGATTCCCACATGCCACCCAAGGCACTTACTTAACCCTTTAATCATGTTTAATTACATGTTCCACTTTGGTTAAGTATTCTAATCGTATTTTCTATTGCCACCCAAGGCAACCCACTAGTTTCCTCATGCCACCCAAGGCACCCCCACTAGTTACTACATGCCATCCAAGGCACCCACTTAACCCCTCATACCCCTCTACATGCTAATTTGGTTAAGTGTTTCTTAATTAATTAAGATCGTAACCTTTGTAAAGACCTCTCACATTAGACTGTCTTTTATGGCAGCTGGATATGCCGGTTGGTTCCGGGCAGCCTTACACCATAACAGAGTCTAACCTCGTGTCTTTACACTTGTCACGTATTTAGTTTATGACTAAGACCTCTCACATTGGGCCAATCATTTGTAGCCGCTGGATTTGCCGGTCGGTTCCGGGCAGTCTTATGCTACAAACGGGTCCAACCTCGTGTCTTAGTAGATTAATTACACCTAATTAATCACCCCTATAATTTGTATTAATTATCCCTAATTAATTACAAATATTTAAGAATATGGGTAGACCTAACTCAATAGGTAAATTCCCAATTCCATAATATGGGTAGACCTAACTTAATAGGTAAATTCCCAATTATGTCCATCCACTTTACGGTATGTTTAATCATACCCACTTCACACAATTTTATGTGTTCATTAATTTTTACCCCATCGTCCCCACGTAAATACGTTAACATGACATACTTCAAAAGAGAAGATTCATCATACACACAATGGGTTCAACTTAGCATATCATTAGCATTATCATGGGTTTAAAAGGTGTCAACTTGTATATATGACCATAAACCCAACTTGCATAAATAACCAACCCAAACTTGCATGAATCACATATGTCATAAAGATGGTAACTTGCTTAAATGTTCATGTCATAGACCTATCATAAAGGTGTCAACTTGTATACATGTCATAGGTCTAAAAGGGATGAACTTGCACATGTACTTATGTCATACATAGAGGCAAAGTTGCATATGAACTTGCATCATAACTCGCATATGAACTTGCATCATAACTTGCATATGAACTTGCATCATAACTTGCATATGAACTTGCATCATAACTTGCATATCAACTTGCATCATAACTTGCATATGAACTTGCATCATAACTTGCATCATAACTTGCATATGAACTTGCATCATAACTTGCATAAAACCAAACACTTAGCATGCATAAAACCAAATACTTAACATGCACAAAACCAAATACTTAGCATGCATAAAACCAAATACATATCTTGCATAACATGTTACATATAAACTTGCATATAATCTCACATATAGTTTGCATAACATGTTACATATGCATCAATGTTCAACATAGTGTTTTGCATAGTGAGCATCATAAAACATAGCATTAAACTTGCATATAGCATAAAACTTGCAAAACACACAACATACACTATACTAAACTTGCATAAGCACATTTATCCACAAACATAGCCATATCTTATCATATCCTATCATAATCAATTTAACAATTGATTATTAAGGCTATAGAACTCACCACTAAACTCCAATAAGCAAACCCTTGCCAAAAATCACCCAAAAACTATAGCCTTGAACATAAAGCTTGCAACTTGATGATGAATGCAAGCTAATGATCACTCATACAGCTCAAAGATGCTTGTATGAACATGAAAGCCTTCATAGAAATAGTTTAGAAATAGGATGGAGGCTAGGGTTTTGAGTGGAGGCCATGATCATAGAAAATTTTGGCATAGTTTAGTTAGGAGATAGGATTATGATCATTTAGGGCTAGCTTAGGGTCTTATTTATAGGATTAGGCAAGTGTTTTAGGCCATTAGATTAACCCTAAATTAGATTAGGGCCATCAGATCTCGGAAGCTTCCAGAAACCAGCCCCAAAACACAGCCCAAACACTAAAATGGTGCACCAGGCCAAACTGGCCGAGCACCCTCTGTCGACACCCAAGTCGACAGGGCTGTCGACTTGGTCCTAGCAAAGTCGACTGCCCAGTCGACAGGGCTGTCGACTTGGGTAGCTAGGCGGGAATTTTCCCCGCCTGCGCCCAATGGCCCCAATTTTGAAATTTGAACCTGAATTTTAAATCTGTTTTGAACTTTGAATTTTCTGTAAATTCATTGGGCCATAACCGGGCCATACGGACTCCGATTCTCGAAAACTCGGACTCTATTTCGCGTATTTTTCCGAGACGAACGCAATGACGCAGCCCGTTTCCCCCAATCCTCACATCTGAGATTATTTATTCTGCAATTAGTGAATTTTAGCATTAACCGAAATTCGGGGTGTTACAGGGAATGGCCCTGGATCGAGCTCTCGTGGGCTCATAATCAACTGATGTGGATGAGATCATCTTTCGTTTTCAGCGTTTCTTCGGATTTAAGATATGTCTCTTTGCTTACTTTAGGTTTTCCGATTGGCTAAATCGGAGTACACACGTTCGGGGTTAGGATTTAGCTCCAAAGCGTGCTCTGCACTCGATGACAAACCAATCAGGATTTGCTTTGGTTTTGTACTTTGAATTGAATAAGGAAGGAATTTCCGAGCATGGATTATGTTTGGCGAATTTAAGTGTCTTGTCAGGTTATGGCAGGATTCTCAATCTCAATTAAAGTATGACTTAAACTTATCTCGGACCCCTAGGCATGGATTATGCCTAGGGACAGACTGTCTTGTCAGGTTTTGGCAAGTATAGCTCTATCCCGACATGAGTATGGATTGTACTCACTAGGATGCTTAAGTATGGATTATACTCCGGAACGACAAACGATCTTATCAAGATTGGGCAAAGGAACTTAATAAAACTCGAGTATGGCTTATGCTCAGTTTGAACTTCCTGGTATGGCTTATACCCGGAAGGTTAGGTCCCTTGTCAGGTTTTGGCAGGATGATTCGAACGTCCCTTGAGTATGGTTTATGCTCAAATAAATGCCCAAGCATGGTTTATGCTCGAAAGTGTAATCAATTTTGTCAGGATTTGACACACCTTTCTGCTCCCTTTTCTTTGCAGGTATGGATTATACTTGCAGCTGGCAGGCCCGGCGTGGCCTTGGATCGTCCAGAACACATCTTCCTTCAACCAGCAAGATATGTTCTCGGGGGCAAACTTATTGACACACTTTTTGGTAAAAGCTGTCACACTGAATAGCTGGATAGCATCGCGCTAGGATATGGAGTATATCGTCAGAAGGCAGACAGCGATTTGGTCAAAGTCTCACCACGAACAAAGAAAGGACCGAAACTCCTATCAGATGACCTATTTTGGGCCCGAAAAGAGCAATTACGGAGCTGAGCTTTGTAATTCTTGTAGCTATCTGCATTAGCTTCAGGTTGGGCTTTAGTTTGGCTCAATCGGACTTACGGTTTGAAAGTTATGCCCGTTTCCGTGAACGGGTGTAATCTGGCTATCTCCTGGATCGGATCGCTTCTCCTCGGATCGCCCACCTTGGATCGTGGATCGCCAACTCCTCCTGTCTCGTGCAGCACCGAAGCATCGCCTCCTGGATCGGATCGCCCCATTTGGATCGTGGAGCACATGTAGATCACGACCCCGAGACCACGATCCAAGGGATCGCGAGCTCACCCTCTCAGCTGCCCACTCCAGCTCGTCATCACCCTGCTCGCTCCCTCCGACCACGACCCGTTCGTGGTGCGTACCATGACCACGATCCGATCCCCGCACCTTCTCCTGCGCAGCTTGTTCTGACATATTCTCAAGGTTATTTTCACTCCAATTTGCATGGATCTTATTACACATGTCACATGATGATTTGGAGATGATTTTTGGACGTTTTCCACCTCTTTTTGAGATTTTTGGGATGCGTGCCACGTGTCCCGCGATCCGCCTGCTGTAAACAGCTATAAATACACCATTTGGAGGATTTTTCAAGGATCTTTTGGCCATTCTTCTTCACTGCTTCCACCATTACTGAAATGCAAGGACTTTGCACTTTCCTACAGTCAAATTCTTCTCTTTTCAATACAATTAACATATGGATTGTGTGTCTACATGTAACTGATTCTTGTAATCTGTCAGTATAACAATAAGATTATAAAGTGGACGTAGGCTACATCTACAGCCGAACCACTATAAAAACTTTGTGTGTCTCCTCTTTATTTATTATTTTCTGCATTCTGTGATTTGTGATCTGCATTTGGGTGTTAGTGCCAATTTTTGGTCTAACATTTTGGCGCGCCAGGTAGGGGGGCACACGACAACTTCAACTTCTGCTTGCATTTTTTTGGCTATTGGATAAATGGCAATCAAAAGGAAGAAGACAGGAACTTCCGCACATGCTGATGATGCTGACGCTGAAGACACAAGGAACGAGGCAAGCCTGGAAGCTTCCTCTCATGGAGATCCTTCTGCATACTTGACCAGAGACGAGATGGATGGAGTTCTCACTGAACTGAGAGATCAGATGGCATGGCAAGACGATATACTCCAGTAACAACAGGAAATGATCAACCAATTCTTCGCTCGGATGGATGGAAGGCCGAGCAACACTCAAGCCATTGGAGACGGAGCCACTGAAACGGCTCGCACAGGCCACCATGATCGGGTCGGGTCGGGCCCAGCGACCCGCCAGCACCAGTGCTCGGGGGCATCCCTCTCCATGTTGGAAATGCACAACGATCGACTCCAGCTCCAGATCGAACGAACACTGGACCGCAAGCTCCCACGCATCAGCAGCAGCCAGCTTGTGATGGGGCACCAGATCCCATTCGGATTGCCCCCCCCCCCCCCCGTCCACGATCCTTCCTCACGAACCGACCCCCTCGAGCCGGGTCGGGTCTGTTGGATATAGATTAACCCTAGAGAGGGGGTGAATAGGGTTTATGACAGTTTTTCACTGAATTAAAAATTTGACAGGATAATAAATAATAATCAGAACACAGAATATAGCAGAAACAGAAATACAGAAAATAAATCACACACAGATATACCCAGCTTCGGCAAAACCCTGCCTACTGCTGCATTTCTAAGGTTTCTACTAGGTGATAGAACAGATCCCGCATACAAGACCATGTACACTCACGACTCTCGCTCCTATTCTAACCCAACACTTAAATCCGTAGACTAACCAATATCCACTCGGTCAGATTTCCCTGTTTACAACCCCGTAACCAGTAACCCAGATTTTACAGACTCTGTCAACTGTTAGTCAACACCCTGACTGATTCCCCTAGTTTTTAGGGACACTAGAAAAACTGTTCAGACGTTTTACAACAATACAAAATTAAAAACAAATAAAAACTAGAACAAGAAAACCCTAGAAAATTAAAAGAGTTATCCCTTTTTAAATAAGCTTGGTCTCGTTTTGACTAGGTCGGCCCTCCCTTCTTTTTGTGTTGCATCCTCCTTTCATTTTGTTTGGCCGATCTCACTTTTGCTCTAGAAAACAAGAGAATGGCGGCGGCTCTATGACACTCTAGGGTTTTCCAATTCTTCCCAAATTCGATCGATTGCTTGTGAAAAATTTGAATCTATGATGGCTTAATAGCTTGCGGCTTGCTTCTCTTCGATTTGGGAATTTACTCAATTGAAAAACTCAGAGAAACTGTGAGTACTCTGAATACGTTTTTCTCTGTATTTTTGTTGTATGAATTTGATGCACTTTTGCCGATGATGATTTGGTGTATGATATAGGATTAGAAAATCCTTGACAGCCTCTGATTTCGTATACATTGACTTGGCCTGATTTTTCGTAGCTTTCCCCTTTTGGTTTTTCATAACTTCGACTTTTATTTGAATTTATTTCCACGGCTATGAGTGAAATTGCTTGATTGAATTGTGATAAAAACTTGCCAAGTATATTTTGAAGAAAAATCCATTTGCAAACCAAAACTGATTCTTGAATGTTGAAAACCACTTGAGCTCCTGTATGTAAATTCTGGAAACCATTAAATTTTCTCTTGCCAAAACTAGAAATATTTGAATTGTTACTCGCCCAAAAAATGCATCTTGATTTCAGAAACATATTTCCCACTGTAATTGATCCTTGCCAAATATGAATTGATAAATTGCTAAATATTAGTGTATGCCATATATCAGTTTGATGCTGTCCATTTCTGAATGATTCAAAAATTGGAAATTAAAATTCTTTCACTCTAACCAGTTGCCAAAAATGTCTTGAGCAAATTCTTTGCTGATTGATAGTCATGCCGAGTTTAGAAAAAGAATTTAATCAAGCCTTGAATTTTTTTCTCTGGAAATATTTCTTGCTAAATATTGTTTATTACATTCCAAAAAAAACTTTGCTGCACTTACTTAAATTGCTTGATAATACCCATGAATATTTGTTCTTCACCATTTATTTGTGATGTCATGAATACAGACATTTCTAGAAATTTATGCCAAAATTATTTCATTTTTGGAAACAAAGTTTCCCATATATTACTGCACTCATTTATGTGCTTGCTGGAACGTGAACTCCATCATGTTTTCTCTCACTCGTTTCTTGCCATGCATTGATAGGTTGATTTCTGAAAAAGTTTGAAGTTCTTCACTTGTTAAAACACTTTGTAACCATGCTCGGTAGGAATGGAAATAATCCTTTTTCAATATCATTCAAATATAGGCTTGCTTTTGTTTGACTGTCTAGAGAAAAAAAACTGCATATCTCTTAAATGCACTGTTTTGTTTTGCTGCACCATACATTTTGCTGACAATTAAACACTGTTAATTGCCATGAGTCATTCTTTTGATTTTGTGCTTTCTTGCCTTGAATGTAACTGCATAGATTTGGTGATGTATGAAATTTAAAGCTGTCTTAACTGTTTTATCTGCCATTTCCATGTATAACTCGAGCATATTAGCTTGTGCCTTCTATTGTTGATGCTTCACTTGACTGTTGCACCATTACTCTTGTTGTGTACATTGAAGAATGAGAAAGCTTGCATTCACATGTTTGCACCATCTACTTGTTTGTTGTCTTGTGCATGTTCCATTTTCATACTTTGCAGATCCATGTTATTAACTTGTCCACACAGTTTTGTTGACATATTTTTGAGCTTTGAGCACACTTGTATGATACTGAACACATACATGTCAACTTGAAACAAGAATGCCACTGTGTACACTTTTGTCTTCATGCAGTACTGTGTATATACTGTAGTACACCTTGTTCATAATCATATATATGCATGTACTTACACATTGTGTATCAATGCTTCACCCATTTGCACCTTGCTGCTAACTTTTGAAAATGCTATGTAGTTGACATCACTTGCACTTGAACCTAAATGCCCACATGCTCCTATGCGGATTCATATGGTTGAGCTCGACCACACTATATACTCCACAATGTATCATTGCTATATAACCTTGTTGTAGCACCATTCATGAATGTTTCTGATCCGGCTATGTTGTGCTTGTGCTGCCATACATTTTTCATTTTTCTGATCTGAGATTTTGCACTACCATTTCTCTTTTGATTTTAACTTGTCTTGTATATGAGACCCTGAAAAAGAAATCAGCAGACAAACTGTACTGTGTTGAGGCTGGTCAGAATCAGATGAGGTGATGCTGGTTCTGATCAGCAAACCAATATGGCTATGGCGAGGCTGATCAAGTCAGAAAAAATGATGAGGAAAACACCAGAAAACTGAGGCAAATAAAATTTTAAAATTTAAAATTTATATTCGCATATATTCAGTTTAAAATCTCGTTGCAGTGTACTGTGTGTGTTTCTGTTTTATGTGACAGGTATGAAGACGATGACTGAACTGGATTGACTGGACATGTTGAGAGCAGTGAAGACTGGACTGACAGAAGATGAAGTGCGTAACAGTGTGTCCATCAGTAAAAGTATATGAGTCAGTGAATGAGTCAATGCTAATGAAACAAATGTTGTAGTGAGGAGTTGTGTATGAAAATGTGAATTGTACTGAATATTGTAATAAACAAATTCTATTTGAAATAAAATATCATTTCATTGTTGTCAAACAGACTTGTCTATTCTATTCTGTTTATTTACAAGTACAAATATTCTGTGAAGTGTTTAAATAGTGGAGTTGAAAAAACTGTATTGTTGAATGTTGAAATAAAATATTCAATTTAAATAAAATACTGTATGAATATATGAATGTCTATACAGTCGTATTTTATTTAAATATAAATATAATATTCCAGACTATGTTGAGTATATAGAACAGTACGAATTCAAACACATTAAAAATATATATTTATTTGGTTGTTATCATCAAACAAAAAACATATAATAGTGTATACGACTACGTCATATACAACAATCTTCCCCTTTTGATGATGACAAACCAATAAAAGATTTTGAGCACAATAAATGTGTTTGACAGTGAATATTGAACTCCCCCTATTTATTAGCTTCCCCTACAAAAGATACTCCCCCTACAACTGTGCATGAGTGAAATAAATAAATTTTCAAAATTAAAAAATATTTATTGAATATTCACTCATAAATCAAAATCTAATCCATTACTCCAGATACTCCACCTTTTGTTATCATCAAAAGGATATAGAATTCTAAAATATAGATGAAGAATTGACTAATATAATTTCAGCCTAAGAAGAAGAATGGTCGTCATAAATCTTAATCAGTCAAACGAAAATCATAATATACTGAGAACCGGTGGCATATTTCACATTATAGATAATGATGGATTTACGATGAGATTTATATAACGGAGAGAGTTTTTAAAAAAAAATCAATTATTTCCAAGGATTTTTATTAAAGGTGGAGCACAAAAACAGTGATGGATTTGGACTATAATTATAAATTCAACTTAAGTGATAAAATCGTATAATCTCAAATCCCAATAGCTATCAATCAACAAATCATAATACGTCATAAGATATTAACACATTTCACAAATAGAAAATGGATCGATAGGCTGGTTTTTATACTCAGAGGGGAATTTCAAATTTATTTCAATTTTATTTTTTATTTTCTTTTATTTTTTATTAAAAGCACACTGACCACGCATAACCAGAGCTTGGATTTTTAAATGGAGTCAGTCGCAACTTAAATTATAAGTTGTCTCATAACCATGCATAACCAGAACTTGGATTTTTAAATGAGATTAGAGACACACTTATGTATTAATTATATTTTTATCATTTTCAGCTTTTAAAAGGAAAAACTCCTCGTTATATAAAACCTATATGGATGATAGAAACGTGGTAGGTACAGAAATGGTTTGTGAAATAAATTTCTAAATTAATCATATTATGAAATATGCTCGACTGTACCGGGATTATTGAAAATTTTCAATTATCACTAATTCTGAATAATAATATAGTCCCATTTCTATCACACATAATTTTCACTGTTTTAAAACAAGATGATTAAAAAAAACTCTCCACATTAAAAAAATGATGGATGGCAGAATGATGATAGGTAATGAAGATGATCGTGAAATAATTGCCAGTTCAAAGATATTATAATAAACATTCAACCATCATGAAAAAATTTAAATCAAATCCTCTCTTGTTGTGAAATATACTGCAGTCACAATTTCATCACAATTTCAAATTCTGATAATATGTTTTGATGAATTATAAATACAGTTCAATTCGGATATTGATTTCAATTTCTGAATGAATAATCAATAAATAATTTTAAAATTGAAAATCAATTACAAGAGGAAATTAAACAGATTTATAAAAAAATTTGAATCTATACAGGGTGATAATTAAAAAAAAACAGATACCAATTGTAGTTTCCTTTATGGAGGAATTTAATTACACCCTGATGGACTATCATGGACATCTCAGACCAAAGACAAACCCAGCCAGACAAAATTATCACGTTTATTTATATAAGGGGAAAAAATGTATGGATATATACAAGGTGAAAAATTGAATCTCAGTACAGATGGGTGAAACAAATATAAGGCGCTTCTGATACCACTTGGTGTCTCTATTTACGAGGAATTTTAACATGATACTGAACAAGAATGTCATAGACAAAAAAATTATTAAGTACCAAGCCCAAACAGACAGATAATAGATTATGCACATGTATCAGAGCAGCAAGCATGTGATTCCAGAACAAACATTTTTCAAAATAGTATCAGAGCAACACAGAACATAGTTTCAAATCATACTTGTCAAGATGATGGCCACATATGATGATTCATGATCTAATGATTAAAATACTGTTTACTTGAAATCATTTGAGGAATATGAAAATATCAGAATTTAATGAATCAATCACACCAGATTATAAATTTTTGATTTGAGACATGTGTGAGATTCAATAAATAAATAATTTCAAATGATTTTAAACCAACAAATAATTAGATCAAATAATCATGAAATAAGAGTGAATTTCAAGACCTGATTTTCAAAGGAATTTTTCACAAAATTTCTAAGAATGATTTCAGATCATTTACATCAAATAATTAAGAGATATTCATGATCCATAAATAAATAATTTATTTGAAATCACTTGAATCAATGTCAAGTTTGAGATATAATGAATTATTCACACAAGATTGATTATTTCAAATTCAAGAGGTGTGTGATATTCAAAATATCAGGAATTTCAGATGATTTCAAACAGACATATTCTAACCATAATGATCAGGAATAAAGATGGAATTCAGGATGTATCACTGATTCAAGCCAATCCGAAAATCAATGAAATTATCACAACTGATAAATAGTAGAGTGCTGTAATGAGTATAATATTTTCAGCTTTTCTAAAATGAATTAGAATAAACTCAGAACAGCAAAGGTGTGTGAAATTTCATTAAATATTCAGATCTTCAAAAAATTTAGAATTCAAATTAACAGTGTTCAAGATATGACATGAATGCAGCACTGTTATGAATTCAAGAATAAAATGAACTTCTAAACAATTGCAGATAATTACAAGATTAAATTCAGAATCTGGAAATGATTATAAACAAGAGAGTTTTATTCAAATAAAATGAATTTCCAGAAAATCATGAGAACTGCAATTGGAAGTTTAAGAAGCACAAAATAAACAAAGAGATATGGCAGTGACAAATCAAATAAAAACAAATAGAAGAAAATAAAATAGAAAGGGGTAGAAGAAGCAGAAATAAACAATGAAAAAAAATATTTACAAGGATGAGGTTATAAATCATACCTGATTCACAGAAGACGTTGTGGATCTCTAACTCATCAGACTTGGCTAAGGAACAGTAGATGATTCAATGATGTGAAGCAGTTTGAATCAGTTTCTCTTTTCAGCACAGTTGTTCCTCAGCCTCCTTTGGTAGCTAACTGTTTAGAGGATTGAGTGGTCTAACAAAAGCAGTAAAACCACTCACAGTTGTATTTGTTCGTTTTGGTACCCAAACCTGTTTATATAACAAACCATTCGAATTTACCTTTGTACCCTTAGGAACCCAACTCTGTTTGAACTTAACAAAGCCCGTTTTATTTCGTTTTGGGATCGAAGAATGTATAGATGGTTTATTATAAAACAAGTTCTCATTCCAGGTGCGACTTAAAAATCTCTCTGAATTTTCAAAATTCAAATTTTCAGAATGACCCTTCTTGAAGCAATTTGAAGAAAAATCACAAGAATTCAATTTTTCAAAATCATTTGTTTTTCCAAAACCAAGACCATGTTTATTTCCAATAGAAATTTGGTTTTTCAACAACATATTCAAAGATTTTTCACTATTAGAGAAACGTTTTAGACTCAACTCAAGATTGCTGATCTTGGACTTAAGATCGGAATTTTCTTTCATTAGGTTCGAGCAACGATTAATGCTGGTTTTCCTTCTCTCAGTATCATTTTCTTTTAAAAACCAATTTTCATTTTCAAGCAGTTTGATTTTGGTGTTTGACTCAAGGATTTCAGATTCAAATTTAATTTGTTTTTCAAATTCAAGTTTCTTGAGATTTTCAATCTCTTTTTCAAGCTCACTCAAAATCATATCCGTCTTCAACAAACTATTATTTTCAGCAATTTCATGTTTGGAATTTTTAATAGCCTTAAAATTGATAAATTCTTTTTGTAAACAATTGTTTGTACTTTTTAACTCAATCTCGTTATCTTTTAAAATAAGAATTTTTTTCTTCAAGCTTTTGAATGTTTTTGTTGAGATAAACGAGATCAGTTTTTAATTTCAAACAATTCTCACAATCAGAATTATCTAATTTTATGACGTTTGTAAATTCTGATTCCAAACAGTTGATTTTGCTATTCAATTCGTGATTTTTAGATTTTAAAGATTTGATTTTACGATTGAGTTTATCAATGATTTTTGTTAAATCAGTACACATATAAACCAACTCTTCATATGAGAAGCTTTAAGTTTCATTGTCTGTTGAGTCGCCATTGTCTGATCTACTTGAATTTTCATTTGTTTCTTCTCCTGGGCATAGATCTGAATCTAAGTTGTCCATTTTGGATTTTGAGCTGCTGTTGTCAACCTTTCCATACTTCGTATTGAGAAAATTCCATATTTCCTGCGCAGTCAAGCAATGAGAAATGAGGTTATATTGGATATCATCAATATAAGAATACAAAGTGTGAATAGCACAAGAATTAAATCCAATATCGTTTCTATTGACCATATCATAACCATTAATAACAGTATCCCAACATTTAATATCAATAGATTTTAAATATAATTCCATTTCTAATTTGCAATTTAAAAAATCTGTACCATTGAAAATAAATGGAATACGACTGGACTGATTCTCAGAAGACTGACAACTAAGATCCATGACTCTAGGGTTAATGAAATAACATGGCTCTGATACCACTCGTTGGATCTAGATTAACCCTAGAGGGGGGTGAATAGGGTTTATGACAGTTTTTCACTGAATTAAAAATTTGACAGGATAATAAATAATAATCAGAACACAGAAAATAGCAGAAACAGAAATACAGAAAATAAATCACATACAGATATACCCAGCTTCGGCAAAACCCTGCCTACTGCTTCATTTCTAAGGTTTCTACTAGGTGATAGAACAGATCCTGCATACAAGACCATGTACACTCGCGACTCTCGCTCCTATTCTAACCCAACGCTTAAAACTGTAGACTGACCGATATCCACTCGATCAGATTTCCCTGTTTACAACCCCGTAACCAGTAACCTAGATTTTACAGACTCTGTCAACTGTTAGTCAACACCCTGACTGATTCACCTAGTTTTTAGGGACACTAGAAAAACTGTTCAGACGTTTTACAACAATACAAAATTAAAAACAAATAAAAACTAGAACAGGAAAACCCTAGAAAATTAAAAGAGTTATCCCTTTTTAAATAAGCTTGGTCTCGTTTTGACTAGGCCGGCCCTCCCTTCTTTTTGCGTTGCATCCTCCTTTCATTTTGTTTGGCCGATCTCACTTTTGCTCTAGAAAACAAGAGAATGGCGGCGGCTCTGTGACACTCTAGGGTTTGCCAATTCTTCCCAAATTCGATCGATTGCTTGTGAAAAATTTGAATCTCTGATGGCTTAATAGCTTGCGGCTTGCTTCTCTTCGATTTGGGAATTTACTCAATCGAAAAACTCAGAGAAACTGTGAGTACTCTGAATATGTTTTTCTCTGTATTTTTGTTGTATGAATTTGATGCACTTTTGCCGATGATGATATGGTGTATGATATAGGATTAGAAAATCCTTGACAGTCTCTAATTTCGTATACATTGACTTGGCCTGATTTTTCGTAGCTTTCCCCTTTTGGTTTTTCATAACTTCGACTTTGATTTGAATTTATTTCCACGGCTATGAGTGAAATTGCTTGATTGAATTGTGATAAAAACTTGCCAAGTATATTTTGAAGAAAAATCCATTTGCAAATAAAAACTGATTCTTGAATGTTGAAAACCACTTGAGCTCCTGTATGTAAATTCTGGAAACCATTAAATTTTCTCTTGCCAAAACTAGAAATATTTGAATTGTTACTCGCCCAAAAAATGCATCTTGATTTCAGAAACATATTTCCCACTGTAATTGATCCTTGCCAAATATGAATTGATAAATTGCTGAATATTAGTGTATGCCATATATCAGTTTGATGCTGTCCTTTTCTGAATGATTCAAAAATTGGAAATTAAAATTCTTTCACTCTAACCAGTTGCCAAAAATGTCTTGAGCAAATTCTTTGCTGATTGATGGTCATGCCGAGTTTGGAAAAAGAATTTAATCAAGCCTTGAATATTTTTCTCTGGAAATATTTCTTGCTAAATATTGTTTATTACATTCCAAAAAAAACTTTGCTGCACTTACTTAAATTGCTTGATAATACCCATGAATATTTGTTCTTCACCATTTATTTGTGATGTCATGAATACAGACATTTCTGGAAATTTATGCCAAAATTATTTCATTTCTGGAAACAAAGTTTCCCATATATTACTGCACTCATTTATGTGCTTGCTGGAACGTGAACTCCATCATGTTTTCTCTCACTCGTTTCTTGCCATGCATTGATAGGTTGATTTCTGAAAAAGTTTGAAGTTCTTCACTTGTTAAAACACTTTGTAACCATGCTCGGTAGGAATGGAAATAATCCTTTTTCAATATCATTCAAATATAGGCTTGCTTTTGTTTGACTGTCTAGAGAAAAAAAACTGCATATCTCTTAAATGCACTGTTTTGTTTTGCGGCGCCATACATTTTGCTGACAATTAAACACTGTTAATTGCCATGAGTCATTCTTTTGATCTTGTGCTTTCTTGCCTTGAATGTAACTGCATAGATTTGGTGTTGTATGAAATTTAAAGCTGTCTTAACTGTTTTATCTGCCATTTCCATGTATAACTCGAGCATATTAGCTTGTGCCTTCCATTGTTGATGCTTCACTTGACTGTTGCACCATTACTCTTGTTGTGTACATTGAAGAATGAGTCGGCTTGCATTCACATGTTTGCACAATCTACTTGTTTGTTGTCTTGTGCATGTTCCATTTTCATACTTTGCAGATCCATGTCATTAACTTGTCCACACAGTTTTGTTGACATATTTTTGAGCTTTGAGCACACTTGTATGATACTGAACACATACATGTCAACTTGAAACAAGAATGCCACTGTGTACACTTTTGTCTTCATGCAGTACTGTGTATATACTGTAGTACACCTTGTTCATAATCATATATATGCATGTACTTACACATTGTGTATCAATGCTTCACCCATTTGCACCTTGCTGCTAACTTTTGAAAATGCTGTGTAGTTGACATCACTTGCACTTGAACCTAAATGCACACATGCTCCTATGCGAATTCATATGGTTGAGCTCGGCCACGCTATATACTCCACAATGTATCATTGCTATATAACCTTGTTGTAGCACCATTCATGAATGTTTCTGAGCCGGCTATGTTGTGCTTGTGCTGCCATACATTTTTCATTTTTCTGATTTGAGATTTTGCACTACCATTTCTCTTTTGATTTTAACTTGTCTTGTATATGAGACCCTGAAAAAGAAATCAGCAGACAAACTATACTGTGTTAAGGCTGGTCAGAATCAGATGAGGTGATGCTGGTTCTGATCAGCAAACCAATATGGTTATGGCGAGGCTGATCAAGTCAGAAAAAATGATGAGGAAAACACCAGAAAACCGAGGCAAATAAAATTTTAAAATTTAAAATTTATATTCGCATATATTCAGTTTAAAATCTCGTTGCAGTGTACTGTGTGTGTTTCTGTTTTATGTGACAGGTATGAAGACGATGACTGAACTGGATTGACTGGACATGTTGAGAGTAGTGAAGACTGGACTGACAGAAGATGAAGTGCGTAACAGTGTGTCCATCAGTAAAAGTATATGAGTTAGTGAATGAGTCAATGCTAATGAAACAAATGTTGTAGTGAGGAGTTGTGTATGAAAATGTGAATTGTACTGTATATTGTAATAAACAAACTCTGTTTGTAATATAATATCATTTCATTGTTGTCAAACAGACTTGTCTATTCTATTCTGTTTATTTACAAGTACAAATATTCTGTGAAGTGTTTAAATAGTGGAGTTGAAAAAACTGTACTGTTGAATGTTGAAATAAAATATTCAATTTAAATAAAATACTGTATGAATATATGAATGTCTATACAATCATATTTTATTTAAATATAAATATAATATTCCAGTCTGTGTTGAGTATATAGAATAGTACGAATTCAAACACATTAAAAATATATATTTATTTGGTTGTTATCATCAAAAAAAAACATATAATAGTGTATACGACTACGTCATATACAACAGGGTCGCCCCCACGATCCACGATCTGCGAGTCGCGATCCCCAGGCGACAGCTCACCAGTAGCTTCCAACCTCTCCTGCATTCGACGCTGGGGGAACCAGCTCTGATTTTGGCAATTTGCAACAACTTTTTGAAGGAAATCGGCTAGCAGATCTCATTCAATGCCTCTCGAGAGGCCGCACCTATCAGAATGACGTGGACGACGTCAATCACAACCCGTTCACATCAGAAATCAAGAATTCTCGCAATCCTCCAGATTTCAAACTTCCACAACTAGAGCCCTACAACGGTAGGACAGATCCTACCGTTCATCTCATGCGCTACAAACGGCATATGGAAGTTCAATCAGCATCGGAAAATGTCATGGCTAAATGTTTTCCCCTCTTTCTGACTGATATAGCAGCCATGTGGATTCGGCAGTTAGAAACGGAATCGATCAACAGTTGGAATATGTTGGTCGCTTGCTTCCTTGAACAGTTTCGGGTCCACATTGCACAACCCAAGAACGTCATGTCACTCACCACAATCAAGCAGAGGCCTAGAGAAACTCTGCGTTCATTCCTGGAAAGATCCAACGTTGCAGCAGCATCGGTTGACCGACCTGAACAATCGATGGTACTGATGGCAGCGGTATCCGGCGTTCTGGATAACACGGAATTCAAAAAATCTTTGTACCGAGATCCACCGTAAAACCTCGGCGAATTCTACCTTGAAGCAGACAGATTCCTACGTGAGGAAGACGCAACTTCCGAGAAGAAAACCATCGAAGTCAACATGCTCAAAGATGGAGAACCGTCTGATTTTGGAAATGGCAAAGGAAAAGCCGCCGTCAAGAATGACCGCAACACTCAGCCCCGGAGAGGGCCCAGATATGAAAAGTACATTAAACTCAATGCCTCACTCTCAGAAATCTATCTGGACACAAACGGTGTTATCTCCTCCCCGAAGCCTCCCAGGAGGGAGCCATCGCAAAGAAACGCGGTTCTGGAAAGCACTGCATATTCCACGATATGGACGGGCAAGACACGAATGAATGCAGACATCTTCGTGATTTGATTGAGGAACGGGTTAGACGTGGAGAGCTGCCCGAGTATGTGAAACCACCAACAGCACCTGCGCTTCCATCTACTGCTCCCCGGAGAGGGAATGACCCTGGATCGAGCTCTCGTGGGCTCATCATCAACTGGTCTGGATGAGATCAGCTTTCGTTTTCAGCGTTTCTTCGGATTTAAGATATGTCTCTTTGCTTTCTTTAGGTTTTCCGATTGGCTAAATCGGAGTACACACGTTCGGGGTTAGGATTTAGCTCGAAAGCGTGCTCTGCACTCGATGACAAACCAATCAGGATTTGCTTTGGTTTTGTACTTTGAATTGAATAAGGAAGGACTTTCCGAGCATGGATTATGTTTGGCGAATTTAAATGTCTTGTCAGGTTGTGGCAGGATTCTCAATCTCAATTAAAATATGGCTTATACTTATCTCGGATCCCTAGGCATGGATTATGCCTAGGGACAGACTGTCTTGTCAGGTTTGGCAAGTATAGCTCTATCCCGACAAGAGTGTGGATTGTACTCACTAGGAAGCTTAAGTATGGATTATACTCCGGAATGACGAACGATCTTGTCAGGATTTGGCAAAGGAACTCAATAAAACTCGAGTATGGCTTATGCTCAGTTTGAACTTCCTGGTATGGCTTATTCCCGAAAGGTTAGGTCCCTTGTCAGGTTTTGGCAGGATGATTCGAACGTCCCTTGAGTATGGTTTATGCTCAAATAAACACCCAAGCATGGTTTATGCTCGAAAGTGTAATCAATTTCGTCAGGATTTGACACACCTTTCTGCACTTTTTTCTTTGCAGGTATGGATTATACTTGCTGCTGGCAGGCTCGGCGTGGCCTTGGATCGTCCAGAACACATCTTCCTTCAACCAGCAAGATATGTTTTGGGGGCAAACTTGTTGGCACACTTTTTGGGAAAAGTTGTCACACTGAATAGCTGGATAGCATCGCGCTAGGATATGGAGAACATCGTCAGAAGGTAGACAACGATTTGGTCAAAGTCGCATCACGAACAAAGAAAGGCCCGAAACTCCTATCAGACAACCTCTTTTGGGCCCAAAACAGCAATTACGGAGCTAAGCTCCGTAACTTTTGTAGCTATCTGAATTAGCTTCAGTTTGAGCATTAGTTTGGCTCAATCAGACTTATGGTTTGAAAGTTATGCCTGTTTCCGTGAACGGGTGTAATCTGGCTATCTCCTGGATCTGATCGCTTCTCCTCGGATCGCCCACCTTGGATCGTGGATCGCCAACTCCTCCTGTCTCGTGCAGCACCGAAGCATCGCCTCCTGGATCGGATCGCCCCTTTTGGATCGTGGAGCACATGTAGATCACGACCCCGAGACCACGATCCAAATGGATCGTGAGCTCACCCTCTCAGCTGCCCACACCAGCTCGTCATCACCCTGCTCGCTCCCTCCGACCACGACCCGTTCGTGGTGCGTACCATGACCACGATCCGATCCCCGCACCCGCTCCTGCGCAGCTTGTTCTGACCTATTCTCAAGACCATTTTCACTCCAATTTGCATGGATCTTATTACACATGTCACATGACGATTTGGAGATGATTTTTGGACGTTTTCCACCTCTTTTTGAGATTTTTGGGATGCGTGCCACATGTCCCGCGATCCGCCTGCTGTAAACAGCTATAAACACACCATTTGGAGGATTTTTCAAGGGTCTTTTGGACATTATTCTTCACTGCTTCCACCATTACTGAAGTGCAAGTAGTTTGCACTTTCCTACAGTCAAATTCTTCTCTTTTCGATACAATTAACACACGGATTGTGTGTCAACATGTAACTGATTCTTGTAATCTGTCAGTATAACAATAAGATTGTAAAGTGGACGTAGGCTACATCTACAGCCGAACCACTATAAAAACTTTGTGTGTCTCCTCTTTATTTATTGTTTTCTGCATTCTGTGATTTGTTATCTGCATTTGGGTGTTAGTGCCAATTTTTGGTCTAACATTTTGGCGCGCCAGGTGCGGGTCACACGATAACTTCAACTTCTGCTTGGATTTTTTGGCTATTGGATAAATGGCAATCAAAAGGAAGAAGACGGGAACTTCCGCACATGCTGAAGATGCTGACTCTGAAGACACAAGGAACGAGGCAAGCCAGAAAGCTTCCTCTCATGGAGATCCTTCTGCATACTTGACCAGAGACGAGATGGATGGAGTTCTCACTGAACTGAGAGATCAGATGGCACGACAAGACGATCTCCTCCAGAAACAACAGGAAATGATCAACCAATTTTTCGCTCGTATGGATGGAAGGCCAAGCAACACCCAAGCCATTGGAGACGGAGCCAATAAAGCGGCTCGCACAGGCCACCACGATCAGATCGGGTCGGGCCCAGCGACCCGCGACCCGCCAGCACCAGTGCTCGGGGGCATCCCTCTCCATGTTGGAAATGCACAACGATCGACTCCAGCTCCAGATCGAACGAACACTGGACCGCAAGATCCCACGCATCAGCAGTAGCCAGCTTGTGATGGGGCACCAGATCCCATTCGGATTCCCCCCTGTCTACGATCCTTCCTCACGAACCGACCCCCTCGAGCCGGGTCGGGTCGCCCCCCATGATCCACGATCCGCGAGTCGCGATCCCCAGGCGACAGCTCACCGGCAGCTTCCAACCTCCCCTGCATTCAACGCTGGGGGCACCAGCTCTGATTTTGGCAATTTGCAACAACTTTTTGTAGGAAATCGGCTAGCAGATCTCATTCAACGCCTCTCGAGAGGATGCACCTATCAGAATGACGTGGACGACGTCAATCACAACCCGTTCACATCAGAAATCAGGAATTCTCGCAATCCTCCAGATTTCAAACTTCCAAAACTGGAGCCCTACAACGACAGGACAGATCCTACTGTTCATCTCATGCGCTACAAACAGCATATGGAAGTTCAATCAGCATCGGAAAATGTCATGGCTAAATGTTTTCCACTCTTTCTGACTTATATAGCAGCCATGTGGATTCGGCAGTTAGAAACGGAATCGATCAACAGTTGGAATATGTTGGTCGCTCACTTCCTTGAACAGTTTCGGGTCCACATCGCACGACCCAAGAACGTCATGTCACTCACCACAATCAAGCAGAGGCCTAGAGAAACTCTGCGTTCATTCCTGGAATGATCCAACGTTGCAGCAGCATCGGTTGACCGACCTGAACAATCGATGGTACTGATGGCAGCGGTATCCGGCGTTCTGGATAACACGGAATTCAATAAATCTTTGTACCGAAATCCACCGCGAAACCTCGGCGAATTCTACCTTGAAGCAGACAGATTTCTACATGAGGAAGACGCAACTTCCGAGAAGAAAACCCTCAAAGTCAACATGCTCAAAGATGGAGAACCGTCTGATTCTGGAAATGGCAAAAGAAAAGCCGCCGTCAAGAATGACCGCATCACTCAGCCCCGGAGAGGGCCCAGATATGAAAAGTACATTGAACTCAATGCCTCACTCTCAGACATTTATCTGGACACAAACAGTGTTATCTCCAACCCGAAGCCTCCCAGGAGGGAGCCATCGCAAAGAGAACGCGATTCTGGAAAGCACTGCTGTTGGCTAGCTTTTTGACCAAGCCACCCAGGTTCATTCACAAGAAGAAAGTATGAAACCACATTCCCTAAGTACATGAAGGAACGGATCGCACCATTCACTTGCCCCTCATCGGATCGCCCCTTATCGGATCGCACCTCATCGGATCGCGCCTCAACGGATCGCCCCCATTTCATCAGCGAAACGACACCTCTATGCGATTCGATCCGTACATGCATTATTGCCCAGTATAGACCGATCCGATCCCCTGATGCACGGCGAAGCCTCTGACCCGTTCAAACACGAGCTAGTCTTCAGCGATCTGAGACGCACGGATCCAGCGACACGTGTCCCTAACCGTCATTTTGACTGATTCTCCCCATTTGCTCGATCCGATTTTCAAGGGGATCGCGACACCTGTCCACAACGGCTAATTTGACTATTTCTTCAACGGCAGCGATGCGATCCGATGTTCTCGGGATTCGTGCCACGTGTTACCACGATCCGCCTGACAAAATCAGCTATAAATAGCCCAGAGTTTGGCATTTTTGAGGATCTTTTTGGCAATATTAAGGACTGATTCCGCCATTATTGTCATACTACCATTTCTTATCAGTTCTATTACTAGATTACTGAGAGAAATCACAATTGTAAAAGTGAGATAGAGAGAAATCATTGATTGTACCAGCATTCAAAGTATAATCAATAACATATAAAGTGGACGTAGGCTCATTAACGCCGAACCACTATAAATTATGTGTGTTATTTTATTTTTCTCTATTCTTCAGTTAAAACTCTATAAGATTCAGAACAATTTGGGTGTTAGGTCCAGATTTTGGTCTAACATTTTGGTGCTTTCACTGAGAAAACAGTCCTAAAGCTTCACTATTCAGTTCTTTGAAGATTCCAGCGACTCGGATATCATGGCTGGAAAGAGATCTAAGGAATTACGAGCTTCACGAACCAATGAAACCACGAATGAAGCAGTCGAAGAAAGTGTGCAAGAGCTAGGCAATGAGGGAACTTTGGATCGCGGAGCGCAGGGGGCGAACCGATCCGATGAAGACGCCACGTTCTGAGTCGACGAAAACGAGGCGATCCGGACTGCTGAAGGGGTTGTTACTCGATCCCGAGGTAACGCCTCGAATCCTCCGCGTACCATGGCCACGAACCGATCCCAGGGGAGCGCTGCGAGCCACCATCATCGATCCATAGCGATCCGAATTGATGATCGGACTACAACTCGACCTGGAAAGGAGCCTATGACTCGCTCCTACCGTCCTGGCCCCTCCGCTCGACCTGGCTCAAGCTCTTTGTGCATAAGAGAAAGTGATGATGATCAATATGACCCTGCTGCTCCCATTACTGAGACGGGTCTCTCTCGCTTTTCCGAAATGTGGGAGAGACTGTTTGATGAATTGGCTGCCCAAAGGCAGGAAAGCTCCGTTCTGCGACAAAATTTAACCGCTATGGATAGAAGTCTTAATGATCTCGTAAGGCAAAGGACGCCGCCAGCTCGTCCTCTCACTCCAGGATATTCTTCTTCGTCAGAGGAATCGCCGAGACCTCCACGGCGACCATATGAGAGAGCCGAAAACATAGAGCAGCTTCGGTTCGGGACCCTGCCGTCACGAGAAGAAGAGGCACTGGGTGCAGGGCCCTCAAACCGTAATGTGAACGATCACGCCGCAACTCCCAGAGCTCGAGGTGTGGACAGTCCTGTACAGAACAGACTACCTCAGCCCCGTCTCCGCGCACATGCTCATGGTAACAGGGGGCAACGAAGCCCTATCTGAGCCCCGGATTTTGTGACTGCTCCCGGAAGAGAGATTAGAGAACCCCGCCGAGCAAGAAGCACTGACCCTGAACCTCCGCTGACCAGTGCAAATGTTGCAGCCATGATTCATCAAATTTTGGCAGATAGCCGTGGACAACGGAATGAAGATTGGGGAATCGACCGCAGTCACACCCCTTTCACTGATGATATTTTGGATGCGACTTTCCCGAGGCGTTTCAACATGCCACAGATGAACTGATAGGCGGGTAGGTCTGATCCCGTCCAGCATCTGATGAGATATTCTTGGTCAATGACCGCTGTCGCAGCTTCTGACGCTGTCAAGTGCAAAGCATTTCCCATATTCTTTGAGGATGTAGCATTGTTATGGTTTACTCGCTTACCAGCAAGATCGATTTCTAGCTTCAGGGGGTTAAGTGAAAAGTTCGTATAACAATTCCGCATCTATGCACAAAAGACAAAGAGTGTGATTGACTTGTTCCTTGTCAAGCAGCGACCAGGCGAGAGTTTGAGGGTGTACCTAGACCGTTTCAACCTGGCCGCTACTGAAGTTAAAGATCCCCATGAGCCAACCGTTGTCGCAGCTCTGATTGATGGAGTAGATAAAGACACTGAATTTGGGAGATACCTGGCAGGTAAGCCACCCCATACTAGAGAGTTATTCTATGAAAAAGCTAACGTACATTTACGCCGAGAAGAAGTATATGCTAACCGAAAGGCAAAAACTGCCGATAAGGAGGAAACACAGAGCAATGTCGCCATTAAGCAGACAGGAGACAGCTCGGGGAAAGTCGAGGTTAATGTCGGAAATCGGAATCAGGTTGATCGTCAGTCAGGGAACAACGATAATAATGGTAATGGCAACAACCGGAAGAGGAACCGAGGGAACGACTCCCAGAGAAGGACTTGTCCCAGGTCCTTTGAGAGTTATACGCCAATAAATGATACTCTGGAAAATATCTTCATGGATTCATACAACGTCCTCCAGAATAAGAGGCCACCTCCCAGAGAGTCGACGGAGAAAGAACGTGAAACAGGGAAATTTTGTCTCTTTCATAAGATTCATGGCCATTCGACAAATGAATGCCGTCACCTAAGAGATGTAGTCGAGAGGCTTCTTCGAGAAGGAAAATTAGATGAATACAGAGTAACGCCCAGAGATAGGGGGCAAGCAGTACAGGCCCCAAATCAGAACCAGAATCAACTTGCTGCCAGGCCAACTGCCCAGCAAAAGGGAAAGAACATCGTTATCAATACCGTAATTGGAGGACTTTATCTCGCCGGACATAGTTCCAAGGCATTGGATCAATATGTCAATGCAACCAAGCAACACCTCGAGGTAAGGGAGTGTAGCAACCCCGAGGACAATATCCCGGTAAAGCAACAAAAGATGATGACCGACGATGTCGTTTTCCGCGAACGAGAAAGCATTTGAGTCTATGCTCCGACTGAAGATCCATTTGTAATCATAGTACCTATTGGACCAGCCACTATTCATAAGGTTTTAGTGGACAACGGGAGTTCCGTCAACATTCTTTTCAAAAGGACATTCGACCAGATGAACCTCGAAATAAAAGACTTGAAGCCCTGTCAAGGATGGATCCGTGGATTTAACGGAGCATCCACCGCTCCAATGGGTTATGTAGAGTTACTAGTTACGCTTGGGGAAGGAGAACGCCAGAGAGTGAGAATCCTTCCCTTCGTGGTTTTGGATGTTGAATCACCCTACAATGCCTTCTTGGGCCGACCGGCCCTCGCAAAGTTTAGAGCCTGTATAGCCCCCTGGTGCTTATTATTGAAATTCCCCATAGAAGCTGGCATTGGTATTGTCAGAGGAGATCAGGTTGCCGCACGAGCATGTTATATTGCCGAACTAAAGTTACTTCGCAATGGAGGGGACATAGAAACCAAGGGCGCTTCTCCCCCTACAAGGGTGGAGACCTTATAGCAACTAAAGAGGATAACCGTTGGAGAGTCGCCCAGAGAGTTGCCCGAGGATATAGATCCCAGAGAGGACCAAGAACCTGGGGGAAGAATGGCGACTCCCAACGAGACGACTGTGGATGTACCAATCGATGATAGTGACCCAGATAAGGTCCTTAAGATTGGATCCCAGTTAAATCCGAATCTCGCTAAAGAACTGACGGATTTCTTAAAAAATAACTTGGATGTATTTGTTTGGACCCACGCAGACATGTGCGGGATATCCCCATCAATCATGAGCCATTCATTAAATATTAACCCTAAACATCCTCCTGTAAAGCAAAAAAGGCGAATGTTGGGCCTAGAGAGGTCCGCTGCCTTGAAAGAAGAGGTTGGAAAGCTAAAGAGTAATGGATTTATCAGAGACTCGATGTACCCAGACTGGATTTCAAATCCAGTCCTGGTAAAGAAGGCCAAGGGGAAGTGGCGAACGTGTATCGACTTCTCGGATTTGAACAAAGCCTGCCCAAAAGATAGTTTCCCGTTACCCCGGATTGACCAGTTGGTGGACTCGACGAAGGGTCATGAACTTCTCTCATTTATGGATGCTTACTCAGGATATAACCAGATTCCGATGCATGTTCCAGATCAAGAACACACTAGTTTTTATCACGGATCTGGGATTATATTGCTATGTAGTGATGCTCTTTGGCTTGAAGAATGCAGGCGCTACATATCAACGTTTAGTCAACAGAATGTTCTATAACCAGATCGGGAAAACAATGGAAGTATACGTCGACGATATGTTGGTTAAGTCCAAGCAATCTTCCCATCACACTACGGACTTGGCAGAGATGTTCGGCATTCTTCGAAAGTACGGAATGAAACTCAACCCAACAAAATGTTCATTCGGTGTCGCCTTCGGAAAATTCTTGGGGTTCATTGTCAGTTCCCGTGGGATTGAGATTAATCCAGACCAGATCGCGGCAATCAGAGACATTCAGGAACCTAGGCAAATTAAGGATGTGCAAAGCCTTGCAGGAAAAGTAGCCGCACTAAGCAGATTTATCTCCAGGGCTACGGATAAGTGCATCCCATTCTTCGAATTAATAAAGCAGGGAAAACGCCACTTCAAATGCACGCCCGACTGCGTAGAAGCATTTCAGATCTTACTAAGGCACTTGGAGAAACCTTCGATATTATCTAAGCCAATGGATCACGAGGACTTATTCGTGTATCTGGCAATGTCATCCCATGCGATCAGCTCAGCGTTGGTAAGAGAAGAAGATAAGGTCCAAAGACCTGTGTATTACGTGAGCAAAAAATTGACGACAGCAGAGCGTAATTATCCAAGGATAGAAAAGTTGGCGTATAGTTTACTGATCGCCTCTAGAAAGCTTCGACATTATTTTTAGGCGCATCCCATTACCGTATACACCGATCATCCACTCAAGCAAGTCCTACAGAGACCAGAGGCGTCTGGAAGATTACTCAAATGGAACATTGAGTTAAGTCAATTTGATCTGAACTTTCAGCCCAGACGGTCAATTCGGGGGCAAGTGATAGCCGACTTCATAGCAGAGTTTACCGTCCCGGAGGAGGATATAGCAAACGAATAAGTTGATACCTCAAAGTTACTTCTCGATCCCAATGCCTGGAGATTGTATACTGATGGCGCTAGGAATGACGAAAGATCCGGCGCTGGAATAGTGCTTGAAACTCCCAAGAAACGATTGATATCCTATGCTATCCGGATGGAGTTTCACGCCACTAACAACGACTCCGAATATGAAGCCCTGATAGCCGGATTAAGGATCGCAAAGGAATTAGAGGTCACAAAGTTGAACATCTTTTGCGACTCCAAGTTAGTTGTGAACCAGGTTACTGGAAAATTCCAAGCTAAAAGTGCAAGATTGATTTTATACTTGAAGAAAGTGAAGGAGTTGCTGAACGATTTTGATCACTACAGCATATCTCACATTCCGCGGTCAGAGAATCAGCAGGCGGATAAGTTGGCAAAGATGGCTAGTTCCGACGATCCTGAAGAGACCGGGCTAGCCCCCGTTGAAGTACTTCGGTCCCCTAGTATAGATCAAATGGAAATCGATCTAATACTAGAGACGGAACCAGAAAGGGAGTCGTGGATGACCCCTCTAAAGAATTTCTTGATGAATGGAGCGCTTCCGAACAAGAAAAGCGAGAGGCGTAAAGTAATTCGTAAAGCTGCCCGATACGTTCTGCAAGGCGGAGTTATTTACAAACAAGGATTTTCGATGCCCCTCCTCCGGTGTATAGCTCACGATGACATCAAGCGTGTGCTGCAGGAGGTACACGAAGGCGAATGCGGCGATCACACTGGAGGGCAAACTTTGGCAAAAAAGGTGTTACGGCATGGTTATTTCTGGCCTACCATAAACAAGGATGCGGCAAGATATGCACGATGGTGTGATGCATGCCAGAGATTTTCAAAAATACCTAGAGCACCTCCTAATCAGTTAAAAACAATGATGAGCCCATGGCCTTTCGCTATGTGGGGAATTGATATCATTGGAAGTCTCCCCATAGTAAGGGGCGAAGCAAAGTTCGCTATTGTGGCCGTGGATTATTTCACTAAGTGGGTCGAGGCTGAACCACTAACTACAATCACAACCAAACGAGTGATCAATTTTATCGTTAGAAACATCATCTGTCGATTTGGGATTCCAAAGATTGTGATAACGGATAACGGAACTCAGTTCGATAGCACTGAATTCAGAAATTTCTGCCAAAAATACCACATTGAGAATCAGTACACCTCTGTGGCACACCCGCAATCGAACGGACAAGTCGAAGCGGCGAATAAAGTGATTAAGTCCATTCTGAAAAGAAAACTGAAGCGGGCCAGAGCCATGCGGGCTGATGAATTGCCCTTGGCACTATGGGCCTACAGGACAACATATAAATCGGTAACAGGACATACCCCCTTCTCCCTTGCTTTTGGAACGGAAGCGGTCATCCCGGTTGAGATAAAGGTACCTTCTCACCGGGTGGCTTATTATGATCCGATGACCAATAATGAATTGCTCCTTGAGTCCCTGGATATGATCGAAGAAAAGAGGGATGAAGCAGACCTGCGTGCCTTGAGATGCAAACAACAGGTCGCTCGATATTACAACAAAAAGGTTCGAGCCCGAACCTGGGAACCCGGAGACTTGGTTCTGAAACGTGTCTTTCCACCCCCAACTCATATGGGAGCGAAGTGGGAAGGACCGTACTCCATTCTGAGCAAGCTTGATAATGGAACCTTCAAGCTGGCAACCGTAGATGGAAAGGAAATCCCCAGAGTGTGGAATGCCCAACATTTATGGCTATGCTTAACATGAAAGTTTCAAATCTATTCTTTTGCTTTGTTGAAAACCATGTACAAGGCACGAATTGCTTAGAATAGTCTGATTCCTTAAAGAAAAAAATTATAAAGTGGACGTAGGTCATGATTCAACCTAACCACTACAAAAATATTGTGTGTCATTTACCTTTATTGCACCTTTATTTATCTGCCTGTTTATTTTTATGGAAATCGCTGTGAATAATCCAATGATCCCAGAAGCATATAATCATAAATGCCTTCCATCAGAATGGAATGTAATCACAAGTCAAAATTCTGAGGATACAGTAAAGTAAATTATATCGTTGATAGCGCTCTAACTCTCCAGAGCAGAGAGGGACATAACGGACATGAAGCCGATGTCCATAAGTCATGGCGGTGTACCATGATCGGAACCGCCTCGACGGAACTCTAACTCTCCAGAGAGAGAGAGAGTATAAAAGCGTCTCTGATTGAGCGCTGAGAAAGAGCTCCTTCCCCGCTGAAGGATCGGGGAGCGAATGAATCGATTAACTCGAACTCTAACTCTCCAGAGAGAGAGAGAGAGAGAGTACAAAAGCGTCTCTGATTGAGCGCTGAGAAAGAGCTCCTTCCCCGCTGAAGGATCGGGGAGCGAATGAATCGCTGAGCTCGAACTCTAACTCTCCAGAGAGAGAGAGAGAGTATAAAAGCGTCTCTGATTGAGCGCTGAGAAAGAGCTCCTTCCCCGCTGAAGGATCGGGGAGCGAATGAATCGTTGGGCTCGAACTCTAACTCTCCAGAGAGAGAGAGAGTATAAAAGCGTTTCCGATTGAGCGCTGAAAAAGAACTCCTTCCCCGTTTAAGGATCGGGGAGCGGTTGAATTACTGAGCTCGAACTCTAACTCTCCAGAGAGAGAGAGAGAGAGTATAAAAAGCGTCTCAGAGTAAGCGCTGAGAAAGAACTCCTTCCCTGCTGAAGGAACTAGGACCAACTGAACTATTGAATTTGAACTCTAACCCCGGCCACCGCCAGGAGAGTATAAAGGAGTCTATGGTTAAGCACTGAGAAAGGTGCCAGAAATTCAGTACCACAAGAACAGTTATCCTATGAAATTCTCTAAGTACCCCATATTCAGAAATAGGGGGCAACCTGCAAATAATGCTAATCAATCTTTAATAAGCCCTAGTTAAGCGCTACATTAACGATTGATTTGGGGCCATATGCGTATACACATGAACTTTAATGCAGCAATGCAACACGAAAATTTTTCTTTCTGTTGTTTGACTGATTTGTAATTATAATTAGATGGTCGATGACTAAACATGGAAAGTTTATTTGAATACAGGTACACAATGATGCAAAAAGAGATAAACTTTCATTTATATACTGCAAACCTACAAAGTGAAAAACAACCTAGAAAGGAAAGTGTGGACCAGTCTCATAATTACATTTCTTGACCAGTGGAAAACCTAAAGACAAAATATAAACAAGCAACAATATCCTATTTACGCTTTGGCCTCTTCTCCTGCTTCTGTTTCTCCAGCTTCGCCTTGTCGGCATCGGATTGATCCCCTTTCTTCCTCTTCCTTTTTTCTATGAGAGGAACATCCGACTCTTCAGAAGATTCCTCTTCCACCTCCTTTCTCTTCCTTTTATCAGAAAGGGAAGCCGGGAAATCATCAGGATTCGCAAAATGAAGCTGTCTGCTGATGGATTTGGGATGGATTTTCAAAATCATCGCGGTTTTGGGATCAAATTATGCGATAGGGACTATGTCCAAAGCCTCTTCTCCCACCTTCTTCGAAGCCATCTCTTTTTCCTGCCTAGCTTTGTTGCTGGCCAAAGTTTCGTCGTCATCGTCGTTGGTCTCTTTGGCACCAATAATATCTTCCTCATCCTCTACATGGCGCCCATCCATGTCTTTCAAGGCCTCGATGGTTTCAGCATCCTTAGGAACATCAGTACTAGGTGCTAGGATGCTTTTCTCTGCTGTTGTGTCCTCAGCCTGCTTTGATATATCAATACCGGCACTTGGCGAGACGACCTCCATCTCCGCCTCTTTCCCTTTCTCAACATCCTTGTCGACGGGCTCGCCACCTGTATTATGAGGAACAAATGTTACTAGTTCAATTGGTTGCCCTACCAGGCGACGACAATTCACAATTGCTTTGACGAATTGTGGAGAAAAAAGGGAGATACCTCCCGCAGATCCTCCTTCTTGGGTAGGTGCAGAAGCCCCAACAACTACAGGAGTTAGGCCCAAAGGGATTAGTGGATCATCAGGATGGTACTCCTCAACTCCGGAGGTCTTGGGCTCCACGGCTGAACTCGAACCTTCGTCAGCTTTGCCTTTACCCTTTGCCAGGGCCCTCTCCTTTTCCATCTCCGCTTGAATCAGACGACGACCCTCTGCCAGGTCCTCGGGCTCGTTATCCCTCAAGATGCTCTTCACCAACTCATCTTCATCAATTTCTTTGACTCCTAATCTCTGCTTCTCACCCTCAACAATGGCATCCCATAAATTGGCTAAAGTAACGTGGTAATCCGGATCCACGAGATGTTGCGGGTTTTGAGAACTTGGCCAAGGAAGTCAAAAATCATCTCTTCAAACCCCTCGATATCCTTCTCTCTCTCGAGGAGCTTGTTGTAAGAAGCAGTGGCCATTTCGATGGCACTTTCAACATTCGTTTCAGCGAGAGCCGCCCGTCTCTCCGCATCCGCGACTTGATCATGTAAAATCACCTTTTCCGCTTCAGCCAGAGCTAAGCTTTCTTTCAAACTTGCTTTTTCTGCCTCCTAAGTAGCTCTCTCAGCTTCAAAATGGCCTTGTGCTGTCTTCAACTCAATGTTGGCCATTTTGAGATCTTCAACCTCCTTCTTTAAGGCCATTTTCTCTTGGCTATTGGAGTCAAGTTCCGAATGAAAGCGTTTCTTAGCATTCTCCAACTCGGTCTTATAATTTTCGGCATCTCTCCGCGCTAAGGCGAGTTGGGATTGAGCATCTTCTAGGTCCTTCTCCATCTTTGTCCTGGCCCTTTCGTTGTTATCAAGTTTCGCCTTAGATCTATGTGCTTCTATTTCAAGCGTTCGAATGACTTCTGAAAGGTTAACTGCATGTTTTTCATCATCTCATACTGCCTGGCTACGTGGCGGATGTGCCCGACAACTTCATTATCCCAGTTCTTACGGACCGGTTCCAAGGCTGGAACAAACTTCGTCCTTTCGAAGAAAATGTCTGAGAATTGTTCCCGCAGCTTTTCCAGCCTACCTTGAATCTCGGGACCATGGATGTAGTCCCGTGACCCGGGGGCAGCCAACTTTGGCTGGCTGGAAGGGACGATGTCACTCCTCTCCTTTTCAGACTCTTTGATTGGATCTTTGCCTTTATCTTTAGATTCGTGATGCCTTTTTGACGACCTGCTGTGAGAAGGTGCACTCTTTGGAGGAGTTAACTCTTTAGGAAGTTTCTTTTCCCTGCAGGAACTACCGGATAGCTGGGGAGCTTGGCAGATGTCGATTTCGGTGGAGACCGGGGTTGCGAGGAAGTCGGCTTGTGAGAAGGACCGCGAGAGCGCTCAGTACTCGGATGAAGACTGGGTGTGCCCTCACGACGAGAACGATAAGAATAAGATCGCCTACGGGACATCTTTCCTGCAAAAAAGAAAAGAGCATATTAAAACTTTGAATACTGACGATATAAGAGTGCGGGGTCAGATAGTGTGTGTGATTTGTGCATCCCATATAATTACCCCTAACAGACCCGGGCCTGAAGACGGGCTCATCTGACTAGTTTCTTGTTCTCTAGTTAGAGCGATGGTCTCCTCAGAAGCAGGGAAGAATGGCTCCCCTTCAACTGTATATACATCGTCGGGCAGAGGAATTTTGCTCAGCTCTTTGAATAGCTGTTCGTCTGTCAAGTCTTCGGGAGCAGCGGGTTCGATTGGAGTAGAAACTGGGATTTCCTTGGACTTGTCACCGCGGGCCTCATCCCCTCTGTATATGTTCAGGTCCTCATCGTCTTGGATGACTATCGGGGAAGGACTCTTGCGAAATTTAGTTGTTTCTACTACTTGTGATGTTCCCTCTCCCTCCGTTGGAGGCACGTATCTATAAGGTTTGCCGCCAGCGCCAAGTCCAAATCTTATATCTAGAAGACGATGCTTATGAAGATTCTCGTCAGTGATGCACTTTTTGATCCTTAGAAAGTCGGATCTGCTTTGCAAAAGAATAGACAATCGATTATTGTATAACAGACCCTCCGTTTTCGGGAAGACGTGATCTGTTTAAAACAAAGAAAAAGGGGGGAGAATGTTAATGCTTCGGCTTCTTGAACAAGGTATTCAGTCAAAAGATTAAAATTTACTTGATTTAAGCCATCTTCTTGAGCATCCGGCCTGTTTCTTTATATAGAACCAATCAGACTTAGGATCCCCTATATTATTGTATCCGTCATACAGAACCTTCCTATTGGCCACCGATTCAAAGAAAGAGAAATTTGGAGTTGCCGAGGAGCGATGCTTGAAAAGAAAGAAGAATGTCAAATCTCTAAATGTGAGTTCGGTATGTAGGATCTCCGCGTATGCAACGTATAGGGTGTATAGAGATGCATAGGCATTAGGATGAAGCTGCATCGGAGCGATACCCAGTCGTTTTGAAGTCTCGATGACGATTGAAGGAAACGGAGGAATAGCTCCTACTAAGCACATGGTTCGACTGACAGCCATATACCCTTCCGGAGCTAAGTGGGGTCTATCTTCGCTACCGGGTGTCATCACGTCATCCCAAGGGATCCCATGTCTCAGGCAGATTCTTTTAAGCTTTATATCATCGAGTTTAGATGCTAAAGAATCGGAAAATTTCTCTATCCTGAGCGCGCCAGGAATCTCGTCGGGAGCTCGCCTGTCTATCTCAGACTCTTCACTAGATGAAGTACTTCCAGACGGATCCGATTCCGTTGCCTCGTATTCAGATCCAGAATCTTCGCCTCCTGGGTTAATTGGAGGGATCTTGGGGTTGTATTGCTCAGGAACCTCGGACTCCATTTCTGTAACGGATCTTGAAGAAGATTGATTATCCGACATTATTGTTAGGTGAGAAAACTTGAAAAATGAGATTAAAACTACCCGTCCCCCGTGTGTGCAAATGCCGGTGTGTGTGCTTGTGCATGCATTAAAGAAAAGCGTAAAGGCTGATGAGATCGTCAAAATATTGGTCGTTTTATGCTGTTAAGTTATGCACTTGGTCAGTCCAGAATGTTCGTCATGAAGGGTCTAGCCTAACTGTCCATTAGTGTATTGGAATTAAATTGCATTGCTTATTCTACAAGTTCTTTGGAGCATTCACTCTTCGTTTCGTGAAAACCCTTTCGGATCGTGGGGTGTGGATCGGATCTTGGCGCGATCACGGGTTCGCGAGGCCAGCCTGGACCAGCAATAGAGGCGCTAACTCCAGGAAGTATTTCGGATCGGATCGCTATAATCTCGTAGCGATCCGTGTCCCCGCCACCTCGTTACGATCCGCTGCTTGCTCTTCTCCCATCCTCACAAGCATCTCCACGATCTGATTCACCACTTCACCATTTCCTCCACGATCCGAAGCTCTAGTATCCCCACGAGTCGACCTGGTCATCTCTTCCATCTTCTTCCTCAACTCTCCCCTTCGCACCAGGCACACTCACGTCCATTCTCACCAAATCTTATAAAATCTCGTTGTCCATACTCTATAAACTAGTGCGAACACGGTAGAAATTCAAGAGAAATCATCTAGTTACCTTTTTAAAAGTTTGAAATCGGGCGGAAATTTGGAAATCGAGACTAAGGTTTTTTCCCTCGGTGAGATAGAGATACGATACGAAAGCGAGAAGAAGGAAGAAAGTGGAGAGGAGGGTCGACTTATATAGGCAAAAGGGCGACCGTTTGTCTCCCCTTTTTTGTCTTATTTGATCCGCGAAAATAGACGGGCCGCGAACCAAAAGCCCACCACGTCTCGAAGAGAAGCCCATCTCATTCCGTTCCGTGAAGAGGCCCAAGTGCTCACCAAAGAACGAGGCGAATAGCTTGCTAACGGACCACGACTCGAGCATGCGATCCGAATCGATAAATGACCGATAGATCCAGTGATGAAGACTCTGAAAGATCCCAGAAAAGGAATTGCTCAATGATTTGTGTCTCGTTGTGAAAAGACGATTCGATAGCTTCGAAGCATGTTCCATCATCGATAAAACATACTTCGATTGGGCAAAATGTTGACTAGCTTTTAGACCAAGCCACCCAGGTTCATTCACAAGAAGAAAGTATGAAACCACATTCCCTAAGTACATGAAGGAACGGATCGCACCATTGACTCGCCCCTCATCGGATCGCCCCTTATCGGATCGCACCTCATCGGATCGCGCCTCAACGGATCGCCCCCATTTCATCAGCGAAACGACACCTCTATGCGATTCGATCCGTACATGCATTATTGCCCAGTATAGACCGATCCGATTCCCTGATGCACAGCGAAGCCTCTGAACCGTTCAAACACGAGCAAGACTTCAGCGATCCGAGACGCACGGATCCAGCGACACGTGTCTCTAACCGTCATTTTGACTGATTCTCCCCATTTGCTCGATCCGATTTTCAAGGGGATCGCGACACCTGTCCACAACGGCTAATTTGACTATTTCTTCAACGGCAGCGATGCGATCCGATGTTCTCGGGATTCGTGCCACATGTTATCACAATCCGCCTGACAAAATCAGCTATAAATAGCCCGTAGTATGGCATTTTTGAGGATCTTTTTGGCAATATTAAGGACTGATTCCGCCATTATTGTCATACTACCATTTCTTATCAGTTCTATTACTAGATTACTGAGAGAAATCACAATTGTAAAAGTGAGCTAGAGAAAAATCATTGATTGTACCAGCATTCAAAGTATAATCAATAACATATAAAGTGGACGTAGGCTCGTTAACGCCGAACCACTATAAATTCTGTGTGTTATTTTCTTTTTCTCCATTCTTCAGTTAAAACTCTATAAGATTCAGAACAATTTGGGTGTTAGGTCCAAATTTTGATCTAACAACTGCATATTCCACGATATGGACGGACATGACACGAATGAATGCAGACATCTTCGTGATTTGATTGAGGAACGGGTTAGATGTGGAGAGTTGCCCGAGTATGTGAAACCACCAACAGCACCTGCGCTTCCATCTACTGCTCCCCGGAGAGGGAATGACCCTGGATCGAGCTCTCGTGGGCTCATCATCAACTGATCTGGATGAGATCAGCTTTCGTTTTCAGCGTTTCTTCGGATTTAAGATACGTCTCTTTGCTTTCTTTAGGTTTTACGATTGGCTAAATCGGAGTACACACGTTTGGGGTTAGGATTTGGCTCCAATGCGTGCTCTGCACTCGATGACAAACCAATCAGGATTTGCTTTGGTTTTGTACTTTGAATTGATTAAGGAAGGACTTTCCGAGCATGGATTATGTTTGGCGAATTTAAGTGTCTTGTCAGGTTGTGGCAGGATTCTTAATCTCAATTAAAGTATGGCTTATACTTATCTCGGACCCTAGGCATGGATTATGCCTAGGGACAGACTGTCTTGTCAGGTTTTGGCAAGTATAGCTCTATCCCGACATGAGTATGGATTGTACTCACTAGGATGCTTAAGTATGGATTATACTCCGGAACGACGAACGATCTTGTAAGGATTGGGCAAAGGAACTCAATAAAACTCGAGTATGGCTTATGCTCAGTTTGAACTTCCTGGTATGGCTTATACCCGGAAGGTTAGGTCCCTTGTCAGGTTTTGGCAGGATGATTCGAACGTCCCTTGAGTATGGTTTATGCTCAAATAAACGCCCAAGCATGGTTTATGCTCGAAAGTGTAATTAATTTTGTCAAGATTTGACACACCTTTCTGCTCTCTTTTGTTTGCAGGTATGGATTATACTTGCAGCTGGCAGGCCCGGCGTGGCCTTGGATCGTCCAGAACACATCTTCCTTCAACCAGCAAGATATGTTCTAGGGGGCAAACTTGTTGACACACTTTTTGGTAAATGCTGTCACACCGAATAGCTGGATAGCATCGCGCTAGTATATGGAGAACATCATCAGAAGGCAGACAGCGATTTGGTCAAAGTCGCATCACGAACAAAGAAAGGCCCAAAACTCCTATCAGACGGCCTCTTTTGGGCCCGAAACAGCAATTACAGAGCTATGCTCTGTAACTCTTGTAGCTATCTGAATTAGATTCAGTTTGAGCTTTAGTTTGGCTCAATCGGACTTACGGTTTGAAAGTTATGCACGTTTCCGTTAACGGGTGTAATCTGGCTATCTCGTGGATCTGATCGCTTCTCCTCGGATCGCCCACCTTGGATCGTGGATCGCCAACTCCTCCTGTCTCGTGCAGGACCGAAGCATCGCCTCCTGGATCGGATCGCCCCATTTGGATCGTGGAGCACATGTAGATCATGACCCCGAGACCACAATCCAAGGGATCGCGAGCTCACCCTCTCAGCATCCCACTCCAGCTTGTCATCACCCCGCTCGCTCCCTCCAACCACGACCCGTTCGTGGTGCGTACCATGACCACGATCTGATCCCCGCACCTGCTCCTACGCAGCTTGTTCTGACCTATTCTCAAGGCTATTTTCACTCCAATTTGCATGGATCTTATTACACATGTCACATGACGATTTGGAGATGATTTTTGGACGTTTTCCACCTTTTTTCGAGATTTTTGGGATGCGTGCCACGTGTCCCGCAATTCGCCTGCTGTAAACAGCTATAAATACACCATTTGAAGGATTTTTCAAGGATCTTTTGGCCATTCTTCTTCACTGCTTCCACCATTACTGAAGTGCAAGGACTTTGCACTTTTCTACAGTCAAATTCTTCTCTTTTCAATACAATTAACACACGGATTGTGTGTTTACATGTAACTAATTCTTGTAATCTGTCAGTATAACAATAAGATTATAAAGTGGACGTAGGCTACATCTACAGCCGAACCACTATAAAAACTTTTTGTGTCTCCTCTTTATTTATTGTTTTCTGCATTCTGTGATTTGATATCTGCATTTGGGTGTTAGTGCCAATTTTTGGTCTAACATTTTGGCGCGCTAGTAGGGGGGCACACGACAACTTCAACTTCTACTTGGATTTTTTTGGCTATTGGATAAATGGCAATCAAAAGGAAGAAGACAGGAACTTCCGCACATGCTGATGATGCTGACGCTGAAGACACAAGGAACGAGGCAAGCCAGGAAGCTTCCTCTCATGGAGATCCTTCTGCATACTTGACCAGAGACGAGATGGATGGAGTTCTCACTGAACTGAGAGATCAGATGGCACGGCAAGACGATCTCCTCCAGAAACAACAGGAAATGATCAACCAATTCTTCGCTCGGATGGACGGAAGGCCGAGCAACGCTCAAGCCATTGGAGACGGTACCACTGAAGCGGCTCGCACAGGCTACCACGATCAGATCGGGTCGGGCCCAGCGACCCGCGACCCGCCAGCACCAGTGCTCTGGGGCATCACTCTCCATGTTGGAAATGCACAACGATCGACTCCAGCTCCAGATCGAACGAACACTGGACCGCAAGCTCCCACGCATAAGCAGCAGCCAGCTCGTGATGGGGCACCAGATCCCGTCGGATCGCCCCCCTGTCCACGATCCTTCCTCACGAACCGATCCCCTCGAGCCGGGTCGGGTCGCCCCCCACGATCCACGATCCGCGAGTCGGGATCCCCAGGCGACAGCTCACCAGTAGCTCCAACCTCTACTGCATTCAACGCTGGGGGCACCAGCTCTGATTTTGGCAATTTGCAACAACCTTTTGAAGGAAATCGGCTAGTAGATCTCATTCAACGCCTCTCGAGAGGCCGCACCTATTTGAATGACGTGGACGACGTCAATCACAACCCATTCACATCAGAAATCAGGAATTCTCGCAATCCCCCAGATTTCAAAATTTCACAACTGGAGCCCTACAACGGCAGGACAGATCCTACCGTTCATCTCATGCGCTACAAACGGCATATGGAAGTTCAATCAGCATCGGAAAATGTCATGGCTAAATGTTTTCCCCTCTTTCTGACTTATATAACAGCCATGTGGGTTCGGAAGCTAGAAACGGAATCGATCAACAGGTGGAATATGTTGGCGCTCGCTTCCTTGAACAGTTTCGGGTCCACATCGCACGACCCAAGAACGTCATGTCACTCACCACAATCAAGCAGAGGCCTAGAGAAACTCTGCGTTCATTCCTGGAAAGATCCAACGTTGCAGCAGCATCGGTTGACCGACCTGAACAATCGATGGTACTGATGGCAGCGGTATCCGGCTTTCTGCATAACAGGGAATTCAAAAAATCTTTGTACCGAGATCCACTTCGAAACCTCGGCGAATTCTACCTTGAAGTAGACAGATTCCTACGTGAGGAAGAAGCAACTTCCGAGAAGAAAACCCTCGAAGTCAACATGCTCAAAGATGGAGAACCGTCTGATTCTGGAAATGGCAAAGGAAAAGCCGCCGTCAAGAATGACCGCAACACTCAGCCCCGGAGAGGGCCCATATATGAAAAGTACACTGAACTCAATGCCTCACTCTCAGACATCTATTTGGACATAAACGGTGTTATCTCCTACCCGAAGCCTCCAAGGAGGGAGCCATCGCAAAGAGAACGCGATTCTGGAAAGCACTGCATATTCCATGATATGTACGGTCATGACACGAATGAATACAGACATCTTCGTGATTTGATTGAGGAACGGGTTAGACGTGGAGAGCTTCCCGAGTATGTGAAACCACCAATAGCACTTGCGCTTCCATCTACTGCTGCCCGTAGAGGGAATGACCCTGGATCGACCTCTCGTGGGCTCATCATCAACTGATTTGGATGAGATCAACTTTTGTTTTCAAAGTTTCTTCAGATTTAAGATATGTCTCTTTGCTTTCTTTAGGTTTTCCGATTGGCTAAATCGGAGTACACACGTTCGGGGTTAGGATTTTGCTCCAAAGCGTGCTCTGCACTCGATGACAAACCCATCAGGATTTGCTTTGGTTTTGTACTTTGAATTGAATAAGGAAGGACTTTCCGAGCATGGATTATGTTTGGCGAATTTAAGTGTCTTGTCAGGTTGTGGCAGGATTCTCAATCTCAATTAAAGTATGGCTTATACTTATCTCGGACCCCTAAGCATGGATTATGCCTAGGGACAGACTGTCTTGTCAGGTTTTGGCAAGTATAGCACTATCCCGACATGAGTATGGATTGTACTCACTAGGATGCTTAAGTATGGATTATACTCCGGAACGACAAACGATCTTGTCAGGATTGGGAAAAGGAACTCAATAAAACTCGAGTATGGCTTATGCTCAGTTTGAACTTCCTGGTATGGCTTATACCCGGAAGGTTAGGTCCCTTGCCAGGTTTTGGCAGGATGATTCGAACATCCCTTGAGTATGGTTTATGCTCAAATAAACGCCCAAGCATGGTTTATGCTCGAAAGTGTAATCAATTTTGTCAGGATTTGACACACCTTTCTGCTCTCTTTTCTTTGTAGGTATGGATTATACTTGCAGCTGGCAGGCCCGGCGTGGCCTTGGATCATCCAGAACACATCTTCCTTCAACCAGCAAGATATGTTCTAGGGGGCAAACTTGTTAACACACCTTTTGGTAAAAGCTGTCACACTGAATATCTGGATAGCATCGTGCTCGGATATGGAGAACATCGTCAGAAGGTAGACAGCGATTTGGTCAAAGTCGCATCACGAACAAAGAAAGGCCCGAAACTCCTATCAGACGACCTCTTTTGGGCCCGAAAACAGCAAATACGGAGCAAAGCACCGTGAAACTTATAGCTATCTGAATTAGCTTCAGTTTGAGCTTTAGTTTGGCTCAATCGGTCTTACGGTTTGAAAGTTATGCATGTTTCCGTGAACGGGTGTAATCTGGCTATCTCCTGGATCAGATCGCTTCTCCTCGGATCGCCCACCTTGGATCGTGGATCGCCAACTCCTCCTGTCTCGTGCAGCACCAAAGCATCGCCTCCTGGATCGGATCGCCCCATTTGGATCGTGGAGCACATGTAGATCACGACCCCGAGACCACGATCCAAGGGATCGCGAGCTCACCGTCTCAGCTGCCCACTCTAGCTCGTCATCACCCTGCTCACTCCCTCCGACCACGACCCGTTCATGGTGCGTACCATGACCACGATCCGATCCCCACACCTGCTCCTGCTCCTGCGCAGCTTGTTCTGTCCTATTCTCAAGGCTATTTTCACTCCAATTTGCATGGATCTTATTACACATGTCACATGACGATTTGGAGATGATTTTTGGACGTTTTCCACCTCTTTTCGAGATTTTTGGGATGCGTGCCACGTGTCCTGCGATCCGCCTGCTGTAAACAGCTATAAATACACCATTTGGAGGATTTTTCAAGGATCTTTTGGCCATTCTTCTTCACTGCTTCCACCATTACTGAAATGCAAGGACTTTGCACTTTCCTACAGTCAAATTCTTCGCTTTTCAATACAATTAACACACGAATTGTGTGTCTACATGTAACTGATTCTTGTAATCTGTCAGTATAACAATAAGATTATAAAGTGGACGTAGGCTACATCTACAGTCGAACCACTATAAAAACTTTGTGTGTCTCCTCTTTATTTATTGTTTTCTGCATTCTGCGATTTGTGATCTGCATTTGGTTGTTAGTGCCAATTTTTGGTCTAACAATAGATATGCAGCTTTACTTCAGCAATAGGATAAGCGCAGAACATAGCATAGGTTTGGAAAAGATGGGGTATGATATTTGGCTAGTAAGGATTTTATATATTTTATTTATTTTTCTTTCTCTTCAGGATTTGTGATTTTATTTGTAGTTTGGGTTTATTAGTTGTAAAGTAAAATGTAGGGTTGTATCCGCTCATTGCGAATAGAGTCGATATGTACGACTTAAAGGATCTATATGGATATAGCGGAAATATATGTGATATGCTAGCTAAATGATATGCAATAGTTAAGCAAATAAAGTCTAAGTTACGGAGATATATCACAATCAAAGTAAATGTGGAAAGTAAAGTAAAGTGACACTAGGAATTTTTATACTGGTTCGGACTTCCCGCCCTACGTCCAGTCCCGGAACTCCTTTTCAGAATTCACTAACAACGCCCTCTTTTAACCCAGAGGAATAGGTCAGTACAACCGAGCGCCAACAAGGATGCCTCTCGCCTGAGCAACTACATAGGTCTTCAACAATTACAAAGAGTTTGACTTCTGATTTGTGTTCTTGAATCAACACGAATAGCCAATAGTTTAAGTACAACCTTCCTATAATTTGATCCTCGAGTATATACTTTGAATGCAAAGATATAAGGAAGAATATTGCTTGTTGAATCAAATGATATTGAATTTATTCACAGATTCAATAAGTATTTGAATTGGAGTGCTTTTCATTGCAAAGAATGTAAATGGAGAGATTAGAATGATGATCAGAAAAATCAGTAAAATTCGGAGAGATTTAGTGATTGTAAAACATGATTAAACTTGTTTATATAGAAGTATAAGAGTAGCAATCCTTCATGAATAGTTTCCATAAGAAGTTATGTCCATTTCCTTTGATTAATGAAGAGGAATCACTTCATGAAGAATGGTGACTCTTTAGAAAATAGTTTCTGGGTCGAATCAGTCGACTGGTTAAAAATCATCAGTTGACTGGTAGAATTAAAATATTTATATAAAACTTTCAAAACTAGCCATTATGTGCAGAAATAGCTTGACCAGTCGACTGGTGGATTTCCTACCAGTCGACTGGTAGGCCAGTTTCTGCACATTTATGGCTTTTTAAGGTTTTAATCATATATATATATAAAAAAAACTTGATTAGAACATTCGTGTATACTTGAGGATAGATTTTAACATAATTCTAACACGACTCAATGTACATATATATAAAAAAACCTTATCTTTATGATTTGATTCCCATAGTAGCTTTATTCGTTGGCATCGATCAAAATCTTGTTATTCAACATTCTCTCCCTTTTTGATTGATGACAACACTTTGGTATTTCTCCCCCTGAATGTATAGCTCCCCCTGAATTTCTGCACAAATTCGTTAGTTCATAATTTTATATCGTTACCATTTGAATCCTACATTCACAAATGTTAGCACAATTTCCAATATTATGGAAAATATAAGAGTATAATAGCACGGAAACATAAAAATGGTATATAACATAGATAGCATGAGAGATATTTCTCCCCTTTTGTCATCGATTAAAAAGATATTATGATATTATAAGCACATGATAATCGAAGAGAAACTTATGCTAAGAAATGATAGATAGCATGATTTTCAACAAACATAGAAATCCCAAACATAGATTACACAACTAAAATATAGAGTCATTACATAACCATACTAAGAAAGTCATCAAACAACTAAACTAAGAAAGTCACAACACAACTAAGCTAAGAGTGTCACAACCAAAATAAGAACATTATTACACAACCAAAATAAGAGTTTGAAAAGATACTAAAGAAAATAAATCTCCCAACTTCATACTTAATCTTCATCGGATTCGGTTTCTTCAGAACAGATCCAGTTAAGAGGTGAAATTGGTCACTTTTCTGGATCCGTTATATGACCAGTTGCTGCAAGAGAACATGAGATAGATTTCCACATCCTTCCTAGAAAATCTTTATTCCTATCAAACTTTTTGTCCATCTTTTTATCCATCCTTTTGAGCCTTGCTTCTAGGAGGAGTTGATTGCGTGCAACTACATCAATAGCTTACTTTGATGTTTGATTTGGTTCCGTGAGACGAACATCTTCCGGATTAGCTCGAATGGTACTCAATGATGGTTGATCTGAATTACTATTTCTCCAATCCTATAAACTCATGATCAGGACTTGTAGAGGAGGAGGCATGTGCATTTGCTTTAAATTCTTTTTGTCTAGTATTTTTATCTTAACCATTTTGGAGTCCGGTTTTGGAATTTTTGCACTCTCAAAGATTCTCATCAAATATTCTCCATAATAAAAGTATGTGGTGATTCCTTGTGTATAAAGGAGAAGATGATTCATAATAGTTTGTGTAACACCCCGTATGTTTACGAATATTAAAGAATACTTAATTTTAAAAGTGGGAGTTAAGCGAAACGGGTTATGCCATTGCGTTCGTCTCGGAATTCTGCTTGATATAGAGTCTGAGTTTACGTAAATCGGACACTGTATGAAGAAGTTATAAGCCTTAGAAGTTTGTATACGTGTAGGGGAGAATATATATATATATATATATATATATATATTGGGTTCAGTACTTCAGAAATAGGTCCAAAAAGTCAAAAATAGGTTCGAAATCAGCCAAAATAGGTTGGGCGGGAAAATTCCCGCCAAAGGGTGTCGACCCCCATAGGGGCGTCGACATAGGTGTCGACCCCCCCATAGGGGTGTTGAATCCAGTGTCGACCCCCCCCCCCCCAGATCTGGGTGAAATACTTTTTTTTGTATCTGGCTGACGAGGCAGTGACAAATTTCTGAATCGTAGGGCTACGTGGTGACTTCTGATTGGCCTGATGACGCATTCTCTTGGAAAATATGGTTTGGATGGACCCTATGTTGATCTAAAGGCTCTTAATAATCATAGACATCTATATATACACCATAACCCAACCCTAATTCTATTGCCAAAAGGCTATGGCGCCGTCATGCTGTTCATCCCCAAACTAGCCTAGCCGTCATTCTTCAACCTAAATTCAAGAAGAAAATTAGAGAGCCTCAAATCAAATTAGAATATTAGTTTTGCTACAACAACAATGATTCATTATCTTTTCTTAATCCTAGCAATGTAAGTTCATGTTATTTTCATATTTAAACACCTAATAGTAATCTTGGCATGTAATAATATGAATCTAAGTCTATGCTTGATGATGAGACAATCTTTTCAGATTTATCCCTATCTTTCTACTGAATCTATGATTTTACATGCCTAAGAAGTTATTATATCGATTCAATCATGCCTATCTTTGTTGAACATCGAATATATAATCCTTTTTGGTTCATGATGTTATTCTTATGCCTACGATAATGGTTGTATCAGCTTATTCAAGAATCTATCTTTGTTGGATCTAAATTTCTTGTATTAGGTCTGTTGTTACATGCCTATTTTTATGACTATTCTTATTTTGCTCCTTCTCTCTCTTCCCCTATTTCCTTTTTCTTTTATGAACCTGGGTTACCTTCAAACCTAGGCTGAAATCGGGAAATACGAACAATTGGAATACGGGGAATATTTGGGTATAACCTATTTTGGTGAAATTGTTGGGCATAACTTGTAATTGATATTAGGGAATAATCTATTTGGTAATAGTGGAACATAATTTGTAACTTATGATTTGGGGCATAATTGTTATTGTTGCGAACTTGGGGTAAATTGAAATATTAAATCTAGATTTTGCGTAAACTGTAAATAGAATATTAAATCTAGATTGGGCATAACTATTGGTTGGGACGCCAAGCATAATGTATATTGTGATTTTGGGGCATGATTATTATTGCAAATTTGGGAAGATTGGGTGTAACCAAATTTGAGCAATAACTTGTAATTGAATTTTGTGGGGCATAACTTGCAATTGGCTTGGTTGGGCATAACTTGAGAACTGGAACATGACTATTTTTGTAAATTTGGGATAATTAGCATATAAAATCTAGGCTTAGACATGTATGGTAAATAGGTAAATTGGATAAAAGATGAACATGCCTAACCCGAGGTTAGGTTGAGTTGCGGTGTAAGTCTGCCCGGAATGGCCCGGCACATCTAACAACCGTAACAACAGGTCTAATGTGAGAGGTTAGCGCATAAAGCCCAAAACCCGAGGTTAGAATGAGTTTGCGGTAGAAGTCTGCCCGGAACCTCTCGGCACATCCAACAACCGCAAACAACAGTTCTAATGTGAGAGGTTAAGGCATTAATGAATGAATTAATGCTAATGAACAGACATGCTAAGAACGAGCCGGGTTAAGTTAAGGGGAAACACTTAACCAATATAACATGATGAATGAGTAGGGTTAAGTTAATAGGAAACACTTAACCAAACACAACATGATGAATGAGTAGGGTTAAGTTAACCAACATAACATGATGAACGAGGGGGGTTAAGTTAAGGGGAAACACTTGACCAATATAACATGATGAATGAATAGGGTTAAGTAACATATGAACAGGCGACACTTAACCAATACAACATGCTAGGTGGGTGGGTTAAGTTAACACGGACAAGAAGACAACTTAACCAATATTACATGAACAAAGTGGATAGGGTTAAGGCAAGCTTAACCAATAGTACATATGGACTTGATAAGGGGAAAGGTTAAGTAAATCTTGGGTAAGTGGGTAATATTAGTATATATAGGCCCACAAACTTAACCGTTAAATAAACATGCGTGAATTGGTGAGAAGGTTAAGTAACATATGAATAGGCAACACTTAACCAGTACAACATGTTAATTAAGCAAATGGGTGGGGTTAAGTTAAATTGAGAACACTTAACCATTATAACATGTTGATTAGGAAACCCTAGTAACGGGGGCCCATTTCAGCAGTAACCCACATAGATGTATCACGGTACCCTGAACTAGGCAGGGTGGGGAACGATTACTGGGCTGATTATAAGCAGTCAAAATAGCAGCGAGTGGTGCAGCAGTGTAGGTTCCGATGGAGTATGGGCGTGCACGTGCTCCGGAGTGGAAAAAGCAGGCACTGGGCATCAATAGTATACACTGTGCATCTTGAATCGTGTCGGGTTGCCATCATGGGAATTGATACACCCTATGATGGGGCCAGCACAGGTATCTACATACAAGCGGGGCCGTATGACACAAGTAATGAATACATACAAGCGAGGTCGAATGACACAAGTAATAAATACATGCGAGTTAGGGAGCCGATCGATAGGGTAGTAAGGGTACATCTAACATATCCATGGCAATTAGGCAGATTGAGGTGGGATCCTCATAATAGATGTACACCCGAAGGCTACCACAATTGCGGGGATTGGGATCATATTATCATTTTATACAGATTACTAGTTGGGACACTAGTTAGGAAGTGTAGAGATATAGAAATCAGAATAACAGGGTAGTAGCGAAGCAGAGAAGGAGTAGAAGCGCATTCGGTTTATCCTGCCTTATCATATCTTATGCTAATCTTATGTTATCTTGATATCCCTGTTATCACGGTATTGTCTTATATTCAGTTTATTCAGGTCATAATGCTTTTACCTGTTTCAATACTGAAAGTCATTGGACTTACCAGGCTTTAAATATAACCCATTTTCTTTCGTCTTCTTTTCTTCCGTCCCCCCCCCCCCCCAGGTAGTCACGGAGGGAATAGCTCAACTTAGTTTGGACCGTTTCTCTTTCCAAGCTTGAAGATTCTTTTATGTATTGCTTGGATCCTCTTATCTTTGGCTATGGCTGTGTTTGCACTTTAATTTGGGGACTTTTGCTACTTTGCTATGTTTTATGCTTCTTATATACTTGGAAGTTTTTGAATCAAGACAGAAGTTTTATGTAATACTTTTAAGTATGATTGAGTCAATTGTTGTAAAAGCTTGACTGAACTACGTTGCTTATAAAATGACTTTATTTTCCGCTGCTTCATTTGTCTTTCGTGTAATTTATCTGCATCTTTTACCTATAACGCTTCACTGAAGTTAATGCACTCCCTTTGTGAGTGACCTTAAAAGAGGTGGGATGTTTCACTTGGTATCAGAGCCAGGTGGTTACCGGATCAGATAAAAGATTTGAAAAATTATTTTCAAAACGGTTTTAAAAGAAGCATTTCCAAAAGATAAGTTTTGTTTTAAAGGCATATTCCCCAAAGCCATATGCACTAGCTTTTGATCCTCTGTTTGAATCCTTGCTTCCTTCTTTCCTGAGTCTCCGGGGCTCTTGGCTTTCTGGGAGGTAACCTCATCGCGGCATGGTTCAGTACGCTTGATGAGACTACGACACCTATCAAAGGGCGAAGAAGTGCCCAACTTCCATATAAAGCCGCAGTAGTTTCACCTGCGGCTAATTTTCTTTCAAGCTTTGTAAGGTTTTCCATGCGATGGAGGCAGCTTTCGAGAAACTTGTCAACATGTTACATAAGGACGGTAAAAATGAGAATGAGGGAGTTTGGCTAAGGAGCACAACCCAAGGATGAGAAACTCATGGATATGGACTTGGTTCACAAAGGAGGTAAAAAGAAAGAGTTGTAAGTGGAAGAATCACAGGACAAGAAGGAAGGAAAGAATAGTAAAACCTAATGCAAGAGGAAGTGTTTTTATTATGGTATAACGGGTCATATAATTAAGAACAAGGGCAAGAACAAAGGACAGGATTTTCAAGGGGGCAAGTGCATGCTCTCACCGCCAGCATACCTGAGAGAGAGGTAGTAAATTTTCTATTGAAAAAGTTTAGTTTTTTTTTTGATCATCCTGTTAGTACTCTTTTTGATTTTAGCGTTTCAGATTCATTTATATCTGCTTCCATAGTTGAGTCTCTGCACCTTAGTACTTGTATAGTAGAAGATCCCATTATTGTCTCAGATCCAATTGGTGGTTCGGCTCATTTATCTTTGGTTTGTAAGTATTTGAGAATAGCTATATTAAGTATTGAGTTTAAGTGTAATTCTTATGTTTTTGGGTTTATGGACTATGGATTGGTCAACTAGTAATTGTGAAAGGAGGGTAGTTAGACTTTTGACTTGCTTCGGGAATACCCTCGAGATTTCGTGCGATCCTAAGGGATCAGTTTGGCTTAGCTACCTAGAATCACTTGATGCATCTATCGACGATTTGCGATCCGTTAGAGTAGTCCATGAGTACGCAGATGTTTTTGATTAGGTTGGGGGTTTGTCCCCCTAAAACGCGAGATAGACTTCCGCATATATCTAGTTGAAAATGCAAATCCAGTTGCATTATATGTACGACACATGACTCCAAAAGAAAGGAAGGGCTCAGCAAACAAGTAAAAGAGTTACTTGAGAAGGGGTTCATAAGGCGAAGTATTTCTGAATGGGGTGCTCCAGTTGTTTTCGCTACAAAGGCGGATGGTTCACTTCGCTTGTGCATAGATGATATTTCGGTTTTCTCTAAGAGTGGGGAAGAACATGCTTTGTATCTAAGGGAAATATCGGATACCCTCCTAGCGCATTAACTTAAGGCTAGGTTTTCCAAATATCATTTTTGGAGAGAAGAAGCAAGGTTTCTAAAACATATGATATCCAATGAAGGGATAACAGTAGATCCCACAAAAGTAGTTGCGGTGCAAGATTAGAAGGTCCCAAGGAATGCAACGAGAGTAAGAAGTTTTCCTTGATTAGCGGGCTGGTATAGGAAGTTAATTAAGGACATTGTGAAGGTATCGGCCCCACTTACTAGATTGACGAAGAAGAATCTAGCTTTTTCTTGGGATTTGATTTGTGATGTTGCTTTCCAACGACTGAAGAGAACCCAGACGAAAACCCATTATGGACATTTCCCAAAGGGAACAAGACGTTTACAGTTTATATGGATACATGCGGGATAGGGTTAGGCGTTTTTTTAATGCTAGAAGAGAGGGTAGTTAGTTATGGAAGAAGACAGCTGAAAGTACATGAGAAAAACTATCCTACCCACGACTTGGAATTAGCTGCTATAGTGTTCGCTCTTAAGTCATGGCATCATTATCTTTTAGGAGAAAAAGTTAGAACTATATACGGATTATAAGTCCTTAAAATATTTGTTTTTGCAAAAGGATTTGAAATTTAGGCAACAACGATAGATGGAATTTATTACCTCATACGACTTTGAGATTGCTTATACCCTTAGCAAGGGTAATGTTGTTGCAGGCGCCCTAAGTAGAAAAAAGACTGATCTTAAGAGAGGTAAAGTTTGAAGTACATAGCAACCTTTAGCTTTAGACCCTCAGTCAAGTTTGTACTTGGTTTGTTAGCATCTCTAGAAGAGCGCCCTACGCTTTTGGATCAGATAGGAGCAACGTAACATGAAGACCCTCAGATTTGTGACATGATGGACAAGCTAAGTAGAGGAGAGACCTCTAATCACCTTAGTATATACACTTGGTATCATGGTTAACATCTGTTTATCATGGAAGGATAATCCGACTACATGGGATACCCTCTAGCATAGTAAGTGATCGAGATCCTATCTTTACTAGTGGGTTTTGGTAATGGAGGTCAAGAAGCTTCGAAATCGTGAGGTCAAGCTAGTTAAAGTACAATGGAGTGACGCTGAAGAAGACGTGACTTGGGAGACTGAAGACAAGATACACGCATCCTACCCTTTTCTTTTTGAGGGTACATCCTTGATCTCTTTTTCCTTAAGTTTATGCATGCTTGTATCTATCTCTTAAGTATATACCCTCGATCCTATTCTTGATCCTTAGGTAGAAACTAATGAATGTAAACATGTATTTGAAACATGTTATGATTGATGGTTGCAAGTGGTTGCAAGTGGTTGGTTAGTGGTTGCTCGTGGATACATATACACACACACTAGGTACTAGATCGGCTCAGTCACTTTCATATTGCATACACATATATGTATTTTTATATGGATTGAAATTTGATGTGTTATCATATGGATGTTGCATATGGATGAATGAATATGCACACATATAGTATTTACATGATTAGGGATACTTTCATACATGTTGGACGCATGACACTCTCATGATTCGCATTAAGGAGGTCAACTGAATCAGTAGACCGCCTAATTTTGCATTAGATAGAGGACATATACACACACTATGCATATATTCATGAAAAGCATTAGAAACCTTTTTAAGGACAATGGATGCCTGTGATTGAATGGTTGAGTAGGTGGATGTTGGATGGTAGGATATACATTCTTCTTAACTTAGAGATTTCGGGGATGAAATCCTTTAAGGAGGGGAGAATGTAACACCCCGTATTTTCTACGAATATTAAAGAATACTTAATTTTAAAAGTGGGAATTAAGCGAAACGGGTTACATCATTGCGTTCGTCTCAGAATTCTGCTTGAAAAGAGTCCGAGTTTGCGTAAATCGGACACTGTATGAACAAGTTATAAGCCTTAGAGGTTTGTATACGTGTAGGGGAGAATATATATATATTGGGTTCAATACTTTAGAAATAGGTCCAGAAAGTCAAAAATGGGTTCGAAATTCAAAATCAGCCAAAACAGGCTGGGCGGGAAAATTCCCGCCAAAGGGTGTCGACCCCCCTTAAGGGGTGTCGACATAGATGCCGACCCCCCATAGGGGTGTCGACCCCGGTGTCGACAACCGCCCCCTCAAATCTGGGCGAAATACTTCGTTTTGTACTGGCTGACGAGGCAGTGACGAACTTCTGAGTCGTAGGGCTACGTGGCGACTTCTGATTGGCTTGCTGAGGCATTCTCTTGGACTGGATGGTTTGGATGGACCCTATGTTGATCTAAAGGCTGTTAATAATCCTAGACATCTATATATACACTCATAACCCAACTCTAATTCTATTGCTCAAAGGTTGTGGCGCTGTCATGCTGTTCATCCCCAAACTAGCCTAGCCATCATTCTTCAACCTAAATTCAAGAAGAAAATTAAAGAGCCTCAAATCAAATTAGAAGATTAGTTTTGCTACAACAACAACGATTCAATTATCTTTTCTTAATCCTAGCAATGTAAGTTCATGTTATTTTCAGATTTAAACACCTAATAGTAATCTTGGCATGTAATAATATGAATCTAAGTCTATGCTTGATGATGAGACAATCTTTTCAGATTTACCCCTATCTTTCTATTGAATCTATGATTTTACATGCCTAAGAAGTTATTATATCGATTCAATCATGCCTATCTTTGTTGAACATCGAATATATAATCCTTTTTGGTTCATGATGTTATTCTTATGCCTGCGATAATGATTGTATCAGCTTATTCAAGAATCTATCTTTGTTGGATCTAAATTTCTTGTATTAGGTATGTTGTTACATGCCTATTTTTATGCCTATTCTTATTTTATGCTCCTTCTCTCTCTCTCTTCCGCTATTTCCTTTTTCTTTTATGAACCTGGGTTACCTTCGAACCTAGGCTGAAATCGTGAAATACGAACGATTGGAATATGGGGAATATTTGGGTGTAACTTACTTTGGTGAAATTGTTGGGCATAACATGTAATTGATATTGGGGAATAATCTATTTGGTAATAGTGGAACATAATTTGAAACTTGTGATTTGGGGAATAATTGTTATTGTTACGAACTTGAGGTAAATTGAAATATTAAATCTAGATTGGGAATAAACTATAAATTGGAATATTAAATCTAGATTGGGCATAACTATTGGTTGGGACGCCAAGCATAATGTATATTGTGATTTTGGGGCATGACTATTATTGCAAATTTGGGAAGATTGGGTGTAACCTATTTTGAGCAATAACTTGTAATTGAATTTTGTGGGGGCATATCTTGCAATTGGTTTGGTTGGGCATAACTTGAGAATTGGAACATGACTAGTTTTGTAAATTTGGGATAATTAGGCTTGGACATGTATGGTAAATAGGTAAATTGGATAAAAGATGAACATGCCTAACCCGAGGTTAGATTGAGTTGCGGAGTAAGTCTGCTCGGAACCGCCCGACACATCCAGCAACCGCAACAACAGGTCTAATGTGAGAGGTTAGCGTATAAAGCCCAAAACTCGAGGTTAGAATGAGTTTGCGGTAGAAGTCTGCCCGGAACCGCCCGACACATCCAACAACCGCAAACAACGGTTCTAATGTGAGAGGTTAAGGCATTAATGAATGAATTAATGCTAATGAACAGACATGCTAAGAACGAGCGGGGTTAAGTTAAGGGGAAACACTTAACCAATATAACATGATGAATGAGAAGGGTTAAGTTAATAGGAAAGACTTAACCAAATACAACATGATGAATGAGTAGGGTTAAGTTAACCAACATAACATGATGAACGAGCGGGGTTAAGTTAAGGGGAAACACTTAACCAATATGACATGATGAATGAACAGGGTTAAGTAACATATGAACAAGCGACACTTAACCAATACAACATGCTAGAGGGGTGGGTTAAGTTAACATGGACAAGAAGACAACTTAACCAATATTACATGAACAAAGTGGATAGGGTTAAGGCAAGCTTAACCAATAGTACATATGGACTTGATAAGGGGAATGGTTATGTAAATCTTGGATAAGTGGGTAATATTAGTATATATAGGCCCACAAGCTTAACCGTTAAATAAACATGCGTGAATCAGTGAGAAGGTTAAGTAACATATGAATAGGCAACACTTAACCAGCACAGCATGTTAATTAAGCAAATGGGTGGGGTTAAGTTAAATTGAGAACACTTAACCATTATAACATGTTGATTAGAAAACCCTAGTAACAGGGACCCATTTCAGCAGTAACCCACATAGATGTATCACGGTACCCTGAACTAGGCAGGGTGGGGAACGATTACTGGGCTGATTATAAGCAGTCAAAATAGCGGCGAGTGGTGCAGCAGTGTAGGTTCCGATGGAGTATGGGCGTGCATGTGCTCCGGAGTGGAAAAAGCGGGCACTGGGCATCAATAGTATACACTGTGCATCTTGAATCGTGTCGGGTTGCCATCATGGGAATTGATACACCCCATAATGGGGCCAGCACGGGTATCTACATACAAGCGGGGCCGAATTACACAAGTAATGAATACATACAAGCGAAGTTGAATGATACAAGTAATAAATACATGCGAGTTAGGGAGCCGATGGTAGTAAGGGTACATCTAACATATCCATGGCAATTAGGCAGATTGAGGTGGGATACTCATAACAGATGTACACCTGAAGGCTACCACAATTGCAGGGATTGGGATCATATTATCATTTTATGCAGATTACTAGTTGGGACACTAGTTAGGTAGTGCAGAGATATAGAAATTAGAATAACAGGGTAGTAGCGAAGCAGAGAAGGAGTAGAAGCGCATTCAGTTTATCTTGCCTTATCATATCTTATGCTAATCTTATGTTATCTTGATATCCCTGTTATCACGGTATTGTCTTATATTCAGTTTATTCATGTCATGATGCTTTTACCTGTTTACATACTGAAAGTCATTGGACTTACTAGGCTTTATGTCTGACCCGTTTTCTTTCATCTTCTTTTCTTCCGTTTCTCCCCCAATTAGTCAGGGAGGGAATAGCTCAGCTTAGTTTGGACCGTTTCTCTATTTGTGCTTGAAGATTCTTTGATGTATTGCTTGGATCCTCTTATCTTTGGCTATGGCTGTGTTTGCACTTTAATTTTGGGACTTATGCAACTTTGCTATGTTTTATGCTTCTCATACAATTGGAAGTTTTTGAACCAAGACAGAAGTTTTATGTAATACTTTTAAGTATGATTGAGTCAGTTGTTGTAAAAGCTTGACTGAACTACGTTGCTTATAAAATGACTTTATTTCCCACTGCTTTATTTGTCTGTCTTGTAATTTATCTGCATCTTTTACCTATAACGCTTCACTGAAATTAATGCATTCCCTTTGTGAGTGACCTTTACGGCGGTGAGGTGTTTCAGTTTGCATCTAATTAACTTTAATATTGCCAAAAGTTGCATATAAGGCCCGGAAGGTGTCTGAGTACACAAGGTCATGAGTTCCGGACCTTGGAAGAATTGTTCGAGTGAGATCATGACGGAGTACCCTTGCATTAGGTCATTGTCCCTTAGTTTTAGTTCCATTCGAGTCATCATCCATAAAGAGATGACTAATTTCATCCCTTACTCCATATTCACAAGTTAATTTGGTTAAGGCAATTCCATCCGTTGGTGAATTCAAAACTTCTCCAAGTCTATCAATAGTGATGAAAATAGGTAGTCCGCACACAAGACTCCATACACAATTACGTGAATTACTAGGACTTTGATGATCTAATTTCATATTGGCTAAAAATAACTTGATCATAGTGACATTAATTTTAACATTATTTTGACTATAATCCAAAAGAGTTTCAAGTCTACCTTGATTTGCTAATTGTTGTAGACCATAAGTGTTAAATTCTTGAAACTTCGCAAAAGGACCTGCCATTGATGTGTCCGGAGTATATCCGGTTTGATAACCTTGCCATTGGTGTGTCGGTTCTTCACTTGGAGTCAGAGATGTTATGATTTTAATCGAATCCGATGATGTTTTATTTGATGATTTTGGTGTTGGCAGAGATTTATCTTTCCTTGTCATGATAGAGAACAAAAGTTTTGGCTATCGTTTATGTTTTAAAAGCTAAGAAATTCACTTGTATTTATATAACTATATATGCTAATTATGGTAACTTAAATAAATAGCAAGACTTTTGTTTACCATTACTTTTAAACCGAATAAAACAAATTGCTTAAAATAAATTGTTTAGAAATGACTTGTCTGGTGGATAAGAGACTAAATAGTTTATTTATAACATACTATATTAAGTAAATAAAGTAAATAAAATATTTGAGAAAGAAACTTACAGAAATGAGCCACTTAGTTGAGAGACTTCTTTTTAGTTAAATCTACAAATATAATTATTTTTGGGTACCTGCAAAAATAAAAATAAAAATAAAAATGGTACCCACTTCCTCCGTTAGGGCCCTAAGGGTTAAGTCTTATGAAGCCAAACCCAAGGGCTTAGGTTCCTTTTTGAAAAGATGATTACTATTATAATGAATAGAATCTAAAAAGTTTTTAATATATTTATTCCTAATATGAATATTATTTGTCTTTGGAATCCATATACTAATATTATCCGAATATTTTTTCTTAGTAGAAACATTTATTTTACTGCTAGAAATTTTCGGTTTAATATTAGAAATTTTTGAATTTGTTTTCCTTTTTGAATTTATTTTATTATCATATCCAAGTGGTTTTTTATTAAAAACCGATTGGGAATTTTCTAAAAATTTTGATAAATTCTCTCTACCCTTGTTAAAATTATTTACATTTTTAGAAATATTTCTAACTTAGTTTTTAAACTAGAGTTTTCTAACTGTATAATTTTAACTTTATTATTAAATCATGATTTTCAGAAACCAATAAATCATTTTTATTTTTTTGAATTTCTAATTCTTGACTTGACAAAGAAATTTGAGAATTTGCATTTGAAAGAGAATCTTGTAATTTTCTAATTTCTTCTTCTAAGATTTCTTTTTCATCTTTCAAAAGGTCTCTCTCAAATTCGGCTTTGTTTTTATCTTCGTTAGCTTGTTTAAATTTTCTTTTAAACATTTTCCTAGGTTCTAAGATTTCAGTATTAATTTCTACTAATTCATCAAAAGTAAAATCACCTACATCGTTGTCCTTAGCCATAAAGCACACGTTTGCTTGCTCACTATCGCTGTCGCTATCACTTTCAGAAGATGAATCTGAGTTGTCCCAAATGACTGAAAAAGCTCGTTTCTTTGATATTTCATTTTTGCGATTTCTCTTTAGCTCTGGACAGTTCTTTTGATATTGTCTGTTCTTGTGACAGTTGAAACATTCTACTAAAGCCGGGTCAGTTTCTTTTGATGAATTCTTCTTTATATTTTTGGTTTAATTCTTTTGGTATTTTAGAAATTTTCTAAAATTATTAGCAACAAATGCTATATCTTCTTCATCTGAATCGGAATCTTCTTTTTCTGCATGGAAAGCTAAATTTTTCTTATCTTGTACCTATGCTTTCTTTGCCTGCAAATTCACTTCATAAGACATTAGTTTACCAATCAATTCTTCCGATTTCATGGCAGAGAGATCGTTAGCTTCTTCGATCGCTAATACTTTTCTCTCCCATTCATCGGTTAAAAAATTTAATATTTTTGAACTATGTCAAAGTCAGAATATTTTTCTCCTAGTCCTAATAATGAATGATAAATATTTGAAAAGGTGAATACATATCATTTATGGATTCGTTCTCATTCATCTTAAAATTTTAAAATTGATTTTTGAGCATGGAAATTTTACTTTGTTTAACTTTGTTACTGCCTTCATGAGTAATCTTAAGTGTTCTCCAGATTTCATATGCAGTGTTGCACATACAAATCCTATTGAACTCATTTCTATCTAGTGCACAATGTAGCATGTTCATGGCCTTAGCATTTGCAGTAGCTTCATTTTTCTCAATATTTGACCATTCAGTGTATGCAGTAGTAGGTGATGTATACTATTTTTGAGTAATATTCCGGGCATCATAGCTATTAGCTTGATTCTCATTCGAGTAGCCCAGTAACTATAATTCACGCCAATAAAGTAGGGTGGTCTAGCAGTTGATTGGCCTTTAGAATATCCGGTGTTGTTACTAGTGCTAGTGTTATTATCCATAATGTCTATATATCAAATAACGGTTTTACAGTATATGATAGCCTTGCTCCGATACCAACTGAAAAGAGTCGATATGTACGACTTAAAGGATCTATATGGATATAGCGGAAATATATGTGATATGCTAGCTAAATGATATGCAATAGTTAAGCAAACAAAATCTAAGTTACGGAGATATATCACAATCAAAGTAAATGCGGAAAGTAAAGTAAAGTGACACCAGGAATTTTTATACTGGTTCGGACTTCCCGTCCTACGTCCAATCCTGAAGCTCCTCTTCGGAATTCACTAACAACACCCTCTCTTAACCCAGAGGAATAGGTCAGTACACCCGAGCCCCAACAAGGATGCCTTTCGCCTGAGCAACTACAAAGGCCTGAGCAACTACAAAGAGATTGACTTCTGATTTGTGTTCTTGAATCAACACGGATAGCCAATAGTTTAAGTACAACCTTCCTATAATCTGATCCTCGAGTATATACTTTGAATGCAAAGATTTATGGAAGAATATTGCTTGTTGAATCAAATGATATTGAATTGATTCACAGATTCAACAAGTATTTGAATTGGAGAGCTTTTAATTGCAAAGAATGTAAATGGAGAGATTAGAATGATGATCAGAAAAAACCAGTAAAATTCGGAGAGATTTAGTGATTGTAAAACAAGATTAAACTTGTTTATATAAAAGTATAAGAGTAGCAATCCTTCATGAATAGTTTTCGTAAGAAGTTATGTCCATTTCCTTTGATTAATGAAGAGGAATCTCTTTATAAAGAATGGTGACTCTTCAAAAAATACTTTCGAGGTCGAATCAGTCGACTGGTTAAAAATCATCAGTTGACTGGTAGAATTAAAATATTTATCTAAAACTTTTAAAACTAGCCGTTATGTGCAGAAATAGCTTGACCAGTCGACTGGTGGATTTCCTACCAGTCAACTTGTAGGCCAATTTCTGTACATTTCTGGCTTTTAAGGTTTTAACTATATTTATATATATAACTTGATTAGCACATTCGTGTATACTTGAGGATATATTTTAACATAATTCTAACATGACTCAATGTACATATATATATATATATATATATATATAACCTTATCTTTATGATTCGATTCCCATAGTAGCTTTATTCATTGACATCGATCAAAATCTTGTTATTTAACATATTGCATTGCTACTTAAGTTATAAAATGTAGCGTACCCTGCTACGTAAAATTTCATTCATGTACGGACTGTTACAGATAAAAATAAAAATACTGTTGTGACGAGCAATGTGCCATGATCCAAAAAATATAATAAAATAGATAAGTTAACTTATTCTGTGAAATCCCAAAAATGATGATTTAGGTGCATAATACGTTAAACAAAAAGTTGCATATTTTCCTAATTAAAAGTTATGGAAAAATTCTATAAATTAAATAAAGTATACGTCTCAAAAATCTTATCCAAATTCGAAACCAATATTTAATTATGTTATATAAATCGTTATGGCTTATAAACAATTCCATAGCGAGTTTCTGAAAATTTGGTGTGGACATATCTTACAATCTATAAGACGAAATCTCGATTTTTCACTTCCATTATAAAAATACAGTTAATTAGATTCAACGCTTCTTGTTTCAAAGAAATCCGAATTATAACGAATCTTGTATAATTGTTTGAAGTTCAAAACTCAATATTATGAACTACCGCGATGTTACAAGCTCGATTTATAATTATATTATAAATAATACGTTGAACTGTCGTTTATATAATATATTCATTATTATAACTCCAATATAAACTCAATCAAATATCTTAAAATATCCAATTCACCCAACGTTGCCAATTCAACTGTTCTTGACTATTCTAGAAATAAATATTATTATTCCACTATTTATATTTAAATTAAATATTCAAAATATTTGAATTAAAACCATTTAAATTGCCAAAACCAATATTCAAATTATTAAATTAATTAATTAATTAATAGATAAAATTCCGGGATGTTACATATATATATCCATTTGAATTTCAAACCTTGTGTGTTAATATTTACGCACAACTTGTTTTATCGGTATCTTTTACATAGTGACTCCGTTTCAGTAAATAAAATATGAAAACGGATCAGAATCTCGCCATGAACACAATAACAATAGTTTCATGACCCAATTGCCAATTACTAAAATTCCATTTCATACCATTAACTTATTATTGATTATTATTATTATATTAAATTACATGTCTATTTTAGGTTTATTTTACAGGGTGTTACAATATCACCCTTAAAAGAGATTTCAAGCAGAAATTTTTTGATAGAGCGAAAAACAAAACTCGCTCTAAATAACCATGTTCATGTTATTTTATAAGTAACCATAAACATCCATAATTCATAGTGATTATGAACTGTTGGCTTGCTAAGAATGAGCCGAGTCCTAACGTGTATGTGCAATAAGTGATGCAATATGTATGCAAAACATCCTAATATGAATATAATTTTGTATGAGTGCATAGTGCATTTGTGTTGAAACTATCTCCTAACATCCAATCTAGCAACCACAATGTAAATAAAAACGGAAATTTGCAAGGAAATAATTACCTAAGAAAAGCTCTGGATGAGTTAACCTAATCTTTTCCTCAGTTTCCCAGGTGCTTTCCGTAATGTTATCTCCCCACTAAACTCGGACTAGGCGAATAAATTTGTTTCGGAGTCGTTTGATTCCATGCTACATGATCTTTGCGGTGGCATGGGCCACCCTGGACTCCAACTCAAAGCTCCCTAAGTCCCTAATATCGTTGAATTCGAGTCTATCGGTTGAAACATGAAGGCATTTGTGAAGATGAGAAACATGAAAACCGCTATGGACCCTCGGTAAATGCTCAGAGAGATCCACATGATAAGCCATCCTCCCAGTTCAATCCATGATCCTAAAAGGCCCAATATACTTGGGAGCTAACTTTCTAGTCTTTACAATCTGGATTGTCTTTATGAGAGGGGAAACTTTAACTAATACCAAATCTCTAGCATCTAATTCAAGTTCCTTCCTCCTTCTATCCACGAATGACTTCTGTCGATTCTGGACAGCCTTCATTCTCTTTCGAATCAAAGCAATAATCTCAGTTGACCCACGGATAAGTTTTGGTCTGAGTAAAACCTTGTTGGTAGTTTCCCACCAATAAGTAGGCGATTTGCACGACTGCCCATACAATGCTTTGTAAGGGGCCATACCAATCATCGCTTGATAACTGTTGTTGTACAAAAACTCTACTGAAGGCAAGTGCTGCTCCCATGTTCCTCCAGATTTGATGATGTAGGCTCTAAACAGGTCCTCTAGAACTCTGTTGACTCTCTTTATTTGGATGTCGGTTTGCGGATGATAGACTATACTCTAACTCAGCGTAGTTCCCAAAGCTTCTTGAATGCTCTTCGAAAATGCACTAGTGAATAACGGGTCTCTTTTGCTAACTATAGTAGTCAGAATCTCATGCAATTTAACGATCTCCTTAACATATATCTGAGCTAATATAGCGGCGGTCCAACTCTTCTTAATTGGAATAAGATGGGCTCTCTTCGTTAGCTGATCCACTACGACCCAAATGGTTTCGTTTCCCTTTTTACTCCTCGGAAGCCCATCAATAAAATCCATAGAAATGTGTTCCTATCTTCAAGTTGGAATCTCCAATGGTAGCAACAGCCCTCTAGGTTTCCCTTACTCGGCCTTCACTTTTTGATAATTTAAGTATTAAGAAACAAAACTTTGCAACATCCCTTTTCATTCCTTCCCAATAAAAGATTCTCTTCATGTCTTTAAACATTTTGTTACCTCTGGGTATATGATCATCCTTGACTAACGACACTCCTCGCGAATCTCCTTCTTGAGGTCCACACCCTTAGGGATAAAAAGTCGATTATCTCTTCTGAAACTACCATTATCATCCATAGAATATCTACCCGAATAAGGGAAAGATTCTCCCTTAAAAACCTTTTCCTTTAATGCCTTCAAGTCATCATCATGGTTTTGCTCATTCTTCATTTTTTCCATCAAAATTAGTCTTGTCTCCATAACTCCACAAAATCCTTGAGTGCCTCAAATGGAAGTTGCAAATTGAAACTAGCGAGAAACTCTAACTGTCTCCACTCGGTGATAACACTAAAGGTAGTACGCTTCCGAATCAAAGCGTAGACCACGACGTTACCCTTTCCAAGGGTATTCTGAATGGTAAAATCAAAAGATGCTAAGTATTCCATCCATCTCTGCTATTGAAGGTTCAGATCTTACTGAGAAAACAAATACCTAATGGATTCGTGATCGGTGAACAATTCAAACTTTTTTCCTAGAAGATAATGTCTCCACATCTTAAGAGCGAAAACTACTAGTGCTAATTCTAAGTCATGGATGGGGAACCGTTTCTCCTAATCCTTAAGTTATCTACTGCGTAGGCAGCTACTCTGCACTCCTGCATAAGTACCGCTCCTAAACTGGTTCAACATGCATCCGTAAAAACTATGAACATCTTTGTTCCATCTGGGATAATAAGAATAGACGCACTTGTGAGAGACTCTTCAACCTCTCAAAATCAATTCCACATTTCTCACTCCATACAAACTTATGATCCTTTTTCGTCAAATGGGTTAGAGAGGTTGCAATCTTCACGTACTCCTTAATAAATTTCTGATAGTAGCCTGCTAACCCAAGGAATCTCCTAACCTTTGTCACGTTGTGGGGTATCCTCCACTCTCGTACAAGTTCTACCTTAGCGAGGTCTACTGTATCACCCACATTTTATGACAATTTAATAATTAAATAATGCGTATGTATATTTATATGCATAGACATAAATAAATATATATATATATATATGTAGAATAAAATAAAGATAATTTGTGATTGCATGTAATAAATACATGCACTGAAAAAGAAGAAAAGATAAATGCAAATAAAAATGTAATGCACGCATTAAAAGAAAGAAAGGATTGGTTGCATGTAGTGTAAATATGTTGCATGCACCGATTTACAAATATTATGCATTAATAATAAATGAGAAATAAAAGAAAACGATGCATGTAATGGTTTAATTAAAAGATTACATCAAATATGAAAAAGAGGAATGAGAAAAGAACAATGACCATCGTTGTTCTAAGCCTTGTTAACAATAGCCTTAGTAGTCCAGTTGGTTAGAACATGTGGCTCTCATACAAGAGGTACATAGTTCGATCCCCGTCGTTGTCATATTTTTGTTTTAAGGGAACGAATAAAATAACACATGTTCTAAAGAGAAAATATGTATAAGGGCACATATAAGGAAAGATATACATATAAGGAAGTAAAGAAAAAATATGTATATATATAAGAATATATATGTATATATGTGTAGATATATATATACAACAGATAAAGTTCAAAATAACGCTGCAATCAAAGAAATATGGCAAGAATTAAATAATGGTACAACACCGTTTGAATTTTGAAAGCGAAATAAAAGTTGTGCATATATATATATATACACGTAAAATGGTCATTAGGAGATTTGTATATGTATAAGAAAATTACATGTGAATATAACACTTAAATAAATTCTAGAAATTCAAAAGTTCGAAAATCAAACTTCTGCGCCAAAACAGCTTCCGGGACCCATAGGGTGGTCGACACCTCTGTAGGGGGGTCGACACCCCTGTAGGGGGTCAACACCCCCCAGATCCGGGCAGATTCATCAACGTATCTGGACTGTTTTCTTAACGACGTTCGTTGTTGACTCAGCGCTGCGTGTACGATAAGACCCTAAACACCTATAAATAGGCGGGCAGAGCCTAGCCTAAATCTCATATTTCCGAGACGACGTCTATAATCTGCCATTCTTCTTCCTCCTCAAATCTCTTCAGAAAAATAAGATAGTTAGTTTAGGAAAATTCTGAATCAAGATTTGGAGGAAAAGAATGAATATTAATAAGAAGGTGTTCAGAATCATATTCGGAGTAAGGTAATTTCCTAGATCTGGTCTATTCAATTTTCTTCCGCTTTCTTCCCTTTTTCTTTTAGTAAGAATTGTGGATCCATGGTTGCTAGGTTCTAAATTCAGTTAGGAGGACCATGGAATACTAGATCTGGACTAGATTCAGGATTTTGAAAGAAAATTAGGTGAGTGGATTTAAGTTATATCATTTTTGATATTGGTATAATATCATTTAGCATTCCCCGTTATTATGCAAAGTAAATCTACTAGAATGATTAAAAGTGTTGAAATGCTATTATGAAAAGTTGAGATATTAATATGAATGTGTTGTAAAATTCATATGTTGAAACGCTTAATTTGCTGAAATGTACAAGTGTGGAACACATAAACTTGTTAGAACATGTATAGCAATTACTGTTGTTCGAATTTCATGTTAACTTGTGACATTTATGTACTTGAACCCTTATTTGTAGAAATTGGAACAGTTACATGTTAGAATAGAATTAATAACATGTTAGAAAGAACATGTGACATAAAATGGACTTATGTTGACACTAAGCATGACATGTAAAAATATAGATTTTAGAAAAGTTTGAAAGAACGAACATGCCTAGATTATATAGAAAATTTACAATGAACAGAAAACTGTAACTGCACTTAGACACGAGGTTAAATTCAACTTGTGGTAGAAGTCTACCTGGAACCGCCTGGAAAAGCTAGCATCCACAAGTTGTTAATTTAATGTGAGGGGTCTAGTGCATAAATAAAACATGTAACGATGCTAAGACACGAGGTTAAGTCAACTTGTGGTAGAAGTCTGCCCGGAACCGCCCAATAAATCCAGCATCCACAAGTGGTAGGCTTAATGTGAGAGGTCTAGCAAGTAAACATATATATAAATATATGTATATAAAAGGATAGAAATAAATGGCATTAACTATAATTAATGGAAATGAATGGAACTGAATGAAATTTACAACAGTAAAAGGATTGGAATGAACGGGGAATGATAATAACCTATTATAAATAAATTACATTAATGAAAATGTTGGGTAATAGGTATGCTTGTCCTAGGGACAAGTAGAAATTATAACTTAGGTTATAATAAAGATAAAGAAAATGGAATAACTTATGTAATGAGCTAAGTTGTACTTAATTATAAATTAAGTTATTTAAGAACGAGAATCTGAAATGTACGGATGAGGACAACATAAGTTTGACAAAATTAAGGATTTTCTTGGAAGGATGTGGAATTCAATCTCTTGCACTCTTGTAAATACCGGTCGTGTGACGGATCCGGAGAAATGGCCCATGTCTCCTCTCAATTGGACCTCTTCTGAAAGTACTGAATCCGATGAAATCTAGCTTAGTAGTATGAAGGCAGTGTCATTTGCTTTAAGTATCTTTTAGTCTCTATAGTAAATTATTGCTTTTGGTTGTGTATGGACTTATGGTAAGTAGCTTTATGTTTTTGGTTGCGTTAAAACATTATGCATGTAATAACTATGTTTTATTTTGGCTTACATGTTAATGGTTCCATGGCTCACATGTTATTCGATTACTTTGTGCTTGTGATGTCTTAGTTTCTTTTTAATCGATGACAAAGGGGGAGAGATATCTCTCTTATGGTTCTATGCTATTGGAATATATATGCTAACATTTTTTGTTGTAGGAATCAAATGATAAGTTTATAAATTTATGAACTAACAAAATATTACAGAAATTTAGGGGGAGCTAAACATTCAGGGGGAGAAAATCAGAAGTGTTGTCATCAATCAAAAAGGTGGGGAATGTTGAAAACAAGATTTTGATTAATGTCAACAACGATAAGTGCATTGGAAATCATGTCATAGAGATAAGGTTTTATATATATATGTACACACACACACACCACACACACACACACACATTGAGTCATGTCAGAATTATGTTAAAATCTATCCTCAAGTATAACACGAGTATAAAACAAAGCATATATATATATATTTCAAATGACATGAAACAGTCTAACTGGGAAAAAATGCCTGAACCAGTCGACTGGCCCAAAACCAACCAGTCGACTGGTCATGCAATTTTGCTCTAGAAACGGCTAGTTTCTGAATATTTTAAATATATATATGATTTCATACTTTTTTAACCAGTCGACTGATGATTTTTAACCAGTCAAATGATTCGAAACAGCACATATTTTCTGAAAGGTTGTCTTCATTCATAAAGAGAAATCTCTTCATTTATGAAAGGAAATGGAAGCTTCTTTTGGTTAAAACTCTTCATGAAGAATTGCTATCTTTCAACTATTATATAAACACTTTAAACATGATTTACAATCACTGAATGATTCTCTATTCTATCTATTTGCGAAATTGCACTTATATATTCTTTGCATACAAAAAGCTCTCTCAATTTCAAGTTAGTTGTTGAATCCTTGATAACATTTCATATATTTTGATTTGACAAGCAACAATCTTCCGTCAATCTTCACATTAAAATCATATACTCGAGGATAAGATTATAGGAAGGGTGTACTTAAACTGTTGACTATACATGTTGATTCAAGAACACAAAGCAGAAGTCAAAACACTTGTAACTGTTGAAGTCATGTATAGTTGCTCAGGCGAGAGGCATCCTTGTTAAGGATCAGGTGTACTGAACTATTCCTCTGGGTTAAGAGAGGGTGTGATAGTGAATTCCGAAGAGGAGCTTCGGGACTGGACGTAGGCCGGGAAGTTCGAACCAGTATAAAATTCCTGGTGTTGTTTCTTATTGCATATACTTTTGATATATTTCTATAGCTTAGCTTTTTACCTGCGTGACTATTGTATATTAGCTAGTTAGTATATCATCTACATTTCCGCGATATCCATATAGATCCTGCATAAGTCGTACACACCGACCTTTTTCATTAACCAGGATAAATTGAGCGCTCTTAGTAAATCAATCAACTAGACCCAAATATAAGTGTTTCCCTTCCTCAATCTGGGCAACCGGTCTATAAATTCCATCGAGACGCTCTCCCACTTCCACTATGGCACATACAGAGGCTAAAGCAATCCACCAGGCTTCCTCTGCTCAGCCTTCACTTACGGAAGAATATGTTATCTCAAAGTCATAAGATGCAAGGAACTCCATCCAGCGCTGCTGTTGCAAATTAAGATCTTGCTGATAGAACAAGTACTTGAGAGACATTATGATCTGTGTAAAGCTCAAACCTATCACCTAATAAATAATGTCTTCATGAGTGAGGTGCAAACACTATCGTTGCTAGCTCCAAATCATGGATAAGGTAGTACTTCGTATGTACCCTCAACTGCCTACTCCAGTAGCAGACAACTTTACCCTCATGCATAAGCACCGCACTAAAACCTGTGTCGTAAGTATCCATATATATGGTAAACATCTTCGTACCATCAGGAAGAGTCAACACTTGAGCCGATGTGAAAGCCTTCTTCAGTCTCAAGAATCATCCTCACAATCTACGTACTAAGTGAAAACTAGGTTCTTCTTCGTTAAACGGGTAAACAGAGCTGAAATCCATGCAAAATCCTTAATGAACTTCCGATAGTATCCCGCCAAATCTAAAAGACTCCTTACCTCTGTCGCACTCTTGGGGGCTTTCTAATCCTATACTACGTTAACCTTAGTGGGGTCTACTACTATACCATAACTAGAGACAACATGCCCTAAGAACCTTACCTCCTTCCACCAAATATGGCACGTAGAAAACTTCTCCTTTGACTGATGTGCACGGAGAGTACGGAGGACCTCTCCCAAGTGCAAGGTGTGCTCCTTCTTGCTCCTCGATAATACCAAGATATCATCAATGAATACTGTTACAAACTTATTTTGGTACTCTCTAAATACCCGGCTCATCAAATCCACAAAATATGTCGGTGCATTGGTTTGCCCAATAATGCATTACCAACCACTCAAAAAATCGATCAACATTCCTAAAAGAAGTTTTATCTATGCTGTCATCCGCTATCCTAAGCTGATGAAAACCTATGGATAAATCCAACTACGAGAAAACTGAGGCATCCATCAATTGATCAAACAAGTCATATATCTATGGGAGTGGGTGTCTATTCTTCTTCGTGAGCTTGTTCAATTCCCTGTAATCTATACATAAACGGAGAGAGAAGTCTGCCTTAGTCGCGAAGATGACTGGTGATCCCTACTCAGAAATGCTCCATCCAAAAAACTCTTTCTCGAATAACTCACCCACTTGCTTACTAAGCTCCCTTCTCTCTCTCTCTCTCTCTCTCGGAGCCATGTGGCGCGCTAGCAATGCGACAGGCTTAGCAATCTCCACCAAGTATATCCGGAAATATATCTCATGCCTGGGAGGTATCCCTCTTACATCCTCGAATATGTACGGAAATTTTCTTACTATGGGTACCAAACTGAGATCGTTGACAGAAACATCTAGAAAATCTAAGAAATTAAGCATGACTAACCCTCACAGGTCGCAAGAAATATCGAGAGTCCTACTATAGCACGTAAAAAGCCTAACGAATCTCATCTCATAGTCAAGGATTGCACCATACATAGCTAGCCAATTTATCCATATAATAAGCCCATAACCTATAAAAACCAGTACATACGCGTTACACTTAAACTCAACGCCAAGAATAGAAATCCTCAAACCCCTACACATCATAGATTGGTGAGTCGTTCCTTCTATGGTGTTTGAGACAAGTAATGGACCAAAGCCTATAGAAGTATTTAGGTGAAGACTATCAACGATGAACTGGATATGAAAAAATAAGAAGCATCGGAATCGAACAAGGTCCTAAGGGGAAGTCGTAAAGAGAAACCAAACCTTCTACAGTGACTGTATCACCCCGAATTTTAATAGAAAATAATAAAATAGAAAAGGATAATAAACCAAATGTTAATTAAATTAATATTTACAATTTTTCAATGTAGATTTCACTATTGGGTCCATTACGAAATTTTGGTTCGGATATATTTTTTGTTTGCGTAAAACAGAGAAAAAACGAATAAATTATGATCAGTTGAATTTTGAAATTCAAACTAGAAATTAAATAAATAATCAAAGCTAAATTAACAAAGTAATTGGGAGACCCAACCCATATTGGGTCGACCATGTGGTCGACCCAGGATACATGTGGGTCGACCCCTGTGTCGACCCATATTGATGCTAGTTACGATTCTGTGCCTGGCACGAGCTGAAGTTGTTGTAATGCTCTAGAGAATTCTGCTAATGTGTTTTTAAGCGTTGTGATTGAAAACCTAATAAACATAGGGCTTAGATTATCCTTCTACAATTATAAATTGACATGTACTCCTCACTTTCCCCCTACACTTCTCCTTCTACATTTCCTCAACCTCCACTCTACCTATACTCTGAAATAAAATTAGGGAAAACAAATCGGAATACTGTCCAATTATAGATCTGAAGGATTCTTCTACCAAGGCATTTTCTGGATTTGTAATCTTTCCATGTGAGTTTTATGTAATTTTTAGGTTAGATATTTGTATCGGAAAGACTGGACAATAAAATAGTTTGGATCTACAAGTTTTTTGTTTACAATATTTATATGTGTGGCTTTCTTTTGTAATTTATTTACTATGCCTATTCCTTTCCAATTGTTTATTATTTATAAGTAATTCTTCTTCTATCCCCTCTCTATTATGATTTTATTTACAGTCTAGTAATGCCTTATTTTTATTTATTTTGTTTGTTTTTGAGTTTAGGCCTTGCGAGTAGCCTAGACTATTTTTCCCTTTTACTTATTTTTGCACTAAGGCTATGCCTAACAAGAGCCTAGGCCTTTATCGATTAATTTGCATAAAAGTTGGTATAATGTTGAAAGAAAATTAAAAGGGGGATTTTGGGCATGTTGGAAATGGATGAATATTATATTCAATAGTGGACTGTAAATTGGGATAAAACCTTGATTGAAGGGCATTCAAACTTATGAACTGGAATAGATTGAACATATTCAAATGCTAAGGAATGCAAGGATGGGTTGTATAAAAAGAATAACATTAACTAGAAATGTTAATACAACCTAGGAATATAATACAAGGTTATATTGGGCTTATTAATCAACTTAAAAGTGTTCAGTTAAAATTCAGGATAAATTAATATGTTAAGATAGTGGAGTCCGTTCCGGCAGCGTGAGGCTGATTAAGGAAGATAAGTGGCTCATAGATTAGGTTTGTTCCGGCAGTGTGGGGCTGATTAGGGAAGATAAGTGGCTCAAAGATTAGGTCCATTCCAGCAATGTGGGGCTGATTGGGGAAGATAAGAGGTCTAATAGTATAATGAAATCCTAGTTTAGGTCCGTTCCAATGGCGTAGGACTGATTGGGGGAAGATAAGAGGCCTAATACAATAATGAATGGGGACCAAGTCTAGGAATGACTTGTGTCAATTACATTGTTGGTTGGAAACCCGTGTCAGTCAGTATCCTTTTTTATCATGGAGTCCTACATTAGGTAAAGGCTAGGGCACACTTTACTGAATTGGATAGTAAGAGGTTCAAACAAGGTGGGTAAGGGTGCGTTCCGACGGAACGATGAGCGTGCATCATTAAGATTAATCACTATAGTGCATGTGATTAACGGCTATGTCCTTTTAGTTGATGGGTTGGGGATTGATAACCCCAAATTCCATAGCTAGCATAGGTTATCACATTATGGGTGTAGGAGTTGTTCGATGGGTAGAAATTAGGTAAATCCTAATTGTGATATTTTTTGCACTAGTGCAACAATCTTGGATATGAATGAGAAGTAATCCTTTATTCGGGTTTGCCTTTCTAGATTTACTTTATACCTTATGTCTTCTGCTATTAGAACTATTCATCTATCTAATACTTCATTATCTTATACTCATGCTGGAAATACTAGAACTCACCAAATGTATGTTTGACGTAGTTTGTTTTCCCTTTCTCTCTTCCTTCCCCCTAGGTTCGCAGGGTAGAGGGTAGTAGTAGTCGTTGTCGATTTATCTTGGATTCAGACTCTTTCCAGATCCATATATTGGTTCACTCTTTGTTTCTTTTGAGCGGTGCATTGATATTTGGGAGGGATAGTTTTTATGGTGTACTCCGATATTACGTTTTTCTTTTCACAAGATAGCATGTTAGTTTTATGTTGGTAACTATCTGTTATATTTAAACGTAACAAGCATTGTGATTTGACTTGTTTTAAATAAATGTTGCTTTTAAAAGTTACCGCTGTTTTTTATATTTCTGTCTTGTGAATTTTAGTCTCTGTGTTGATTACTTTATACCTAAGCACTTCATAAACTTTAGCGCATCCTCATATGTGTGACGTTAAAGGGTGCAGGGTGTTTCAGTGACCTTCCTACTTCTGTTCTGACTGCTACCACTAGTCCGAGTCGCCTCAATCATATGAACCTGTTCTCTGGATGAACCTGCTCCCTGCCCCTACTTTTGAGGGCACTACCAGCTATAATGTCCTGTTTATCCGCACTGAAAACAAGCATCCTTCTTAATCGTATTCTTACAATCTTTCTTTCTCATCTTTTTCATTGCACCTTTCTTGGGCAACCACTTTTTCTTTCCAAAACCTGTCTAGGCCACTTCGGACTTATCCTCTTGTTTACTCTTCTTTCCATTCTCATGCATAAGAGCCATATCCACAGGCCTCTCAAACGTAGCTCCCATCAGAATAATTGTCATAACTAGCCCTTAGAGGGGTCGGTTCAGTCCCTTCACAAGTCTCAAAGCCTTCTTATGCGCAGTATTAACCAGATCTACGCCAATTCTTGCTAACTCATTGTAACTATTCACATACTCCTTAACCGACATACTGTCCTGTCCTAGGCTCAAAAACTTTTCCACCTGCATCCCTTCTTCAGCTTGCGATAAAAACTTTTTCTCGAACTTATCCTTGAACTCTCCCATGTCTCTACGGCACGCTTAGCCTCACCTACTTTCTACCAATACGACGTCTTTCCTTTTAGTAGCTAAGCAACCAACTGAATCCTCCTCCTGTCATCAAGCTCTAATAATCCAAACACAGGATCAGCCTCTCTCAGCCAATTACGAGAATCAACAAAACTCTCCGATCCAAGAAATGTCTTGCCACCCATAGCAGAAAAATTCTTACAGAGCTTAGGAATATTAATTCCTGGATTTGGAAGAACTACCACAGCTATGACAGGAGGTGGGGCATTTCCTTGCCCTTCGGCAAGCGTCGAGCTTCGACATATCTACGAAATCATGCATGAATGGGAACACCCTCTGGAAAACTAAGAGCCCCAGATGTGCCGAAAAGAAAGAGACAAGGATTCAAAAAGGAACCAAGGAAATATTGTAGTTGACTTTAGGGGATTTTTTTCAAAAATAAGTTTTACTTAAAAATACTTTACTTTTGAAAACACTTCTTCAAAATCTTTCCTCAGATCTTGTAACCTTAGGCTTTGATACCAAATTTGACACCCCATACCTCTTAACGTCACCATATGAGGATGTGTTAAGGTTTATGAAGCGCTTAGGTATAAAGTAACAACACAAAGACCAGAATTCATAAGATAGAAATGTAAAACAAAGCGGAAACTTTACAAAATAATTTAAATAAACAAGTTGAATCACAATACTTATTACATTTCAGAATACCAGATGGTCATCATTATAAAACAAATATACTGTCCCATGGAAAATATCAAAGTACATAAGTAAAATAATAAAAACCATCACTCTCATAAGTCAATACAATGATTAGAAAACAAGAAGTGAGCTAATACATGACTTTGGAAAGAGTCTGAATCCAAGCTGAACCAAATAATCAAGAACCACTGCTGAGACCCTCCGCCCTTCGAACATGGGGGGAGGGGGAAGGAAGAGAGAATGAGAAAATAAACTAGGTCAGATATAAATCTAGTGAGTTCTAGTAATTTCCAACTTGAACATAAGATAAGGAAGCATTTAGACAGATGAATAGTTCTAAGAGCAATAGACATAAAAACATAAAAGAAATAGCAGGAAATATAAACACGAATAAAGATAGGCTTCTCATTCATATTCGAGATTTCTGAACCAAATACCGAGATATCACAATTAGGCTTTACCTAATTTCAACTCGTCGATCGGCTTCTATACCCATAATGTGATAACCTATTACGGCTATGGAATTCAAGGTTATCAATCCCGAACCCATCAACTAAAAGGACATAGCCGTTAATCACAGACGTTACAACAACTTATCTTTCCCAATCGGTACGATGCACTCTCATCGTTCCGCCGGAACACGCTCATTTCTACCTCGTTTGAACCTCTTACTATCCAGTTCAGTAATGTATGCCCCAACCTTTACCTAGTGTGAGACTCCAGGATAACAAAGGTATAATGACCACGGGATTTTCGACTCCGAAAATCGACACAAATACCAATGTCGACTATTCAAACATTGGAAATAACAGATAGTTAATAGAAAGAAGTTAGAGGGTGAGAATAGATAAGGTAGAACTATTAGAATAGAAGAAGAAGAACATAACAACATCAGAATAACACAAGTCTCACAACGGAACGAATGAAATATAGTATACAAAATAACGTTGAAAACACAAATATGTATTTGTATACTAGAGTACAACACTTACATCACAGCGGATATAAACAATAGCTATAAAATGCTGTTGAAGCCTCCTACTCCAAGCTCCATTTAGTGTATCTGTAAAACCCGACTACTTGACTGCTCGTACAAATTTGGGCATCCAAGAGTTTAGGTAAAACAAAATAAAACAAACTCTGGGTCAGTCATGGGACTGGTGTGAGTAAACTCCAACCATTCGGTTTAACTTTTCAAAATCCTTTTCAAAGAAATGACAATCGTAAGACCGATCCACACATAAACACGGATGGTTTTTACCATACGATAACCCAAAACATTTTCAAAATCAATACTTTTTTGATATTATAATAATGTTTAATCACAAATAATTAACAATCTAGCAGAACGCTTGCATCTCACGCTCCACATACATATAGTATACAATCAAAACCGCAGGCGCTTATTAGAGATTGGATTTCGACTATGACAAGGTATGGAACCACATGCTGATAGTGTATCTCTAGAGAGGAATACACTGGGTTCAACAAGAACGTCTTGCAACCCGGCCACACATGACCGACCACTCATTTCTCTTGAGTGTATCGAATATATCGTCACCTACGGTTGCTAGCAACATAACCGTTCCCGGGAGATACAGAAGCAAAAAGAAGTAACAAATATGAATATTCTCTAGATGGTGCAATACACCCTAATAGGGGCGACCCACATAGCCATGCTGCCACCCCCGATTTTTGTCCTTTCCCGGTTGATGAGGCTTGAGGTCATAATGTATCTCTTGATATATCACTCCTCCATTTACTTTGAATGCCACATTGTCATACCCGCCAAATCATAAATTGATTTCCATAAAAATACCACGGGTATAAAGCTAAGAGAAACGAATTCCTCCGCCACCAAACGCAGATACGTTTGAAGAGATCAACTCACGCAATCTATTGGACATACTCTGTTAGACATTCGTCCATACAAGTTTTCCTGGAACTGGACAAACCGAAGGCACTATTCTATAAATCCATCTTAGGCAACTGCTACCTAGGATTGCCAGAACAGCCCTTGCATAAACTCCGTCTTCAATTATCTTCAGCATATTTGATTCGCATCGTTAATGCCCATACGTAGTGGTTTTCAGATAATAATTCTGATCCCGGTTTCTTCGTATTGACAACGGAAAGATGGTCAAAAACTTTGATAGTTGGTGATTTAACTATCAAAGGAAAACATGTGTACAAACAACGGTCGTATTTCAAATGGAAATCTTACCAAGCAAATCATCAATCAACACTGATCCCCTTTTTAATTAATTTATCATTTATTTATTCATTTAACGATTTCTCATTATCATATATTCGTAAATCCTTATTTTCTATATTAGAAAATATTGGTTATTAATTATTGGAAAAAAAATCATATTTGCTCCCATTTCTTATTTCATATATATGAAACCATTTCTGATTCTTATTTGGAAAACATTTCCAAAACTCCTTCATTTGGATTTAAACAGATATTTAAATAAAACAGCGCTACGTCGACTCGAACCATTAACACTTATTAACTAAATTCAATTAACTGACCTTCACTATCGAACTTTAACCATTCCTCAGTTAAAAATGGAGTTAATCAAGTTGGGGTATAACTACCTCTCAAACCTTAACTGAACAACATTTCTAACCTCGAAATAAACAAAGTTCACCTTTTTAAATCTTTAACAAACTTCCTTATGTAACTCTCGGATCCTATTTATGAATCTACTTCTTTTACAGAAATCATTTGATTTTTAACGATAACATTATAATCCTGACTTTGGAAATAATTAACTTTAAAATAACTTTTATTTCTTAATTTTAATAAAAAAAACAAATGATTTATTTAATAAATAAATCTTAATTTAAAAACCAGAAAGTAAATAATACTTTCCAACATTCGATATAGTCGAATCCCAATGTATAATTATCTCTCAAATAACCTCTATTCTATAATTCTTTATCGAACAACTATTTTCGATAACACTTTCGAATAAACTATATTCAATTATCTCTCTTTCGAATAACTATATTCAATAATCTCTCCTTCGAATAAACTATATTCGATAACTCTTTCGAATAACTAATATTCGATTTATTCTAATTCGATTAACTCTAATTCAAATTCCTATCTCAAGCCCAGTTTCCTTTATAAATGTCAAACTTATAAAATATTTAATTTAATCCATTATTCACATCGAATGTGAAAATATTCTTTTTATATGACCCATTAATTTTAATTTCGTATTTTAAAATAATATTCAATTCCCAAATTCTATTTATACTTCTATTTATAGGATTATTCATATGAAATCTCCTTTTAGTTTCTAACACTTAAATCTTATTTTTAATTCTCTTCATAAATGCTACATAAAATTTCAATCTCAAATATCGGTGTTAAAACCGATTTTTACTTTTATATATAAATCTAGACTTATATATTCAATTTATCAAATGATAAATGATTTACTTAATTTATAAAACATTATTTATAAATTAATCTTCTCCAATTTATCCTTTAAAACAGATTTCTATTTAATATTCACTTGAAATCCATATCATATTACACATGTGTGCAAAGCACGGGTCTAAACTTTCCTGATGTAAAATTCTATTCATTTGCCCAATATTTCCTTGCATAAGATTCTTTTCATTTTTTCCCAAAAATTTCCTTCCATATTTTTATTTATTTTCCCAATAAATTCCTTTTATATAATTCTTTTTATTTTCTAAATAATTTATTCCTTTTCAATTATATAAATATTTCCTTTTATACAAAATCCATTGATTTTATATAAATATTTTACCTTCAAAATATACTTTGAAAATTCCCTTGTTTACTTTCCAGTATCACTTATGGTATTAAAATACCAAATCAAAACGATCAATCATCATCCAAATACACATAATCAATAACAGATTAAATACCACATCTTATATCAGAATATATGAAAACAGTATTATAAATATTGAGGAATCCAGTTGGATCCCTCCAACCTGTTTCCCTGCATCCACGGATGTTAAACAATATAATTAACATCCACTTCATTTCAATATGAATATAATGATAAACAGAATCAATATTTGATTAACGATATATATATAACTATGACAATATTTTTAACTAATCATTTAGCAATTCAACCAACCAATCAACATACGGCAATCGACCAATATTTATCAGTTCTAAAAATACGTTATGAAAATATAAATTAAGCAGAGCTAGTGAGATTTACTCACCTTGGTACGTAGTTGAAGGTTCTGCTTTTATCTCGTTTTAAAATCAAACAAACGTTTGATTTTATCATGAAATTCCGGCAGTTGTGTAATCAGAGAAAATAGTTTAACGCTATAGATTTCGTTGCTATGGTTCCAACGGATCCAGTAGCGTTCTGTTTACGAATGCACTAATAACTATTATTATAAGATTACGATTGTTAGATATTTAGTTAATTTCCTAATCATCATTATATAACTAATTACTAATTAATCTCATAAATCCGGGTTACCTTCTCTTCCAATCTTTACTCTCCAAACCCGTCTTCAAATATACTTCATCTTCCATTAGTACATATTCTGCCGCTTCCCATATTGACAATACCTTCTTCTTATTGAAACCACGCTGAACCATTTCAGCGTTCCATTTTCGAGATTTAAACCCCTTTTGTTTTTCATCACGTGGCCCATCAAGAAGGCCTATCTGCATATTCAAAACCCAGACCCACCCTTTAGTTCCTTCTTCACCGAACAGAAAAAGAATCCAACCTGTACATGTGAATACCACCATGCTCCAGTACCACTTTTCCCATTGCCGAAAGTAATAATTAAAGTAAAAACCACCCTTCTCCATGCTCCACGGCTTTACCTCAATACACGTGAACCACACTGCTCCATGACCTTTCTTCCCCATAAACTAGCGCACACTCCAGTATTTCCCTTCATTTCCGAAAGCCCAACTTCAGAAAAACACATCACCGCATCAGTATTTCACCACGGTTTTCATTCCTCCTCCACCGATAAAATGCTGCTCACTTCCCTCCTCTTCCATTTGAACGGTATGCTCCAGTAAACCCCTTTCACTAAATCCCGTTCAGACCGTACCCACTTCTTTCATGCTGTGCTCCACATCCACATTCCCACTTTAACCCCTTCCACAATTAAAACCGCCACCTGTATAGAAGACCCCATCTCTATTTTCCTAAATGCATTTTGTGACGGCCCGCCCCGCACCAGCCTGCATTTTCTCCGAAGGTGCGCTGTACACATGCCCGACTAGCACGGAACGGTCGCCAAAGAAAGGAAAGAAGAGAATGAACTAACAAGGAACCTGTAAAATGTCTCACAGTGCATGGAACAAAATATAATAATAACATAATCTTGACATAAACAGGCGAGACAGTGCATAAGCTGAAACTAAACCAACATAGCAGCGGAAATCCAAATACAGCTTATGATCCGACATCATTATTACAACTTTAAAACAGTCTCTAAAACAAAAGAAGGCTAAAGTAGGAGATGCACTACTAATGCCCAAGCAGTGATCTTCAACAACACAGGGAGAGTATCCACATATATCATACGTGGAAGCCTCCTGCTCGTCTCCGGATCAGCTACTCGTGCATACTCAGCTAACCTGTCTCCAGTCTGCTCGTGAGAGCACAAAGAGTAATAAGAAGAGACATAAAACTCTGGGTCAGACAAAAAATCTGGTATGAGCGATAAGCAGCTAAACAGAATAATAACAGGTATACTAAACCTTACCTGAACCTGGACCTGCAACCAAAGAGCTAGCACAACATACCGTACAATGCTCTAAGGTGTCACTAACACATGGTGTAAAGACAACGGGGGTGGGGGTGTGCATGTCATAATGATGGAAAACAATCAAGCATAGCAACCATCCTCACATCTCTCACTCAGTGCATAAAGCATACGATGTCCACCACTGTCAATCACTAGACCCATCGAAGTAGTGAAGGAGTTCGACTTGTACAACTACTGCCACCACCAAGCTTACCTCATGGAGTCATGACCAAATCTTTACAAATGACCCCACCTCATTGGTCTATAGCTCTTTAGTCGTACCTAGGCCACTGTGGCCCTGAATCCTTTCACGTACTCCCTACACATAGTGATTCAAAGTTACAGACATCGACAACCCCTTAGCACACATCCCGCAGCAAAGCCCAATCATGAAGCTCACTCATTGGTTCCCATCTGGATCCTGAGTCAAAGCTCCTCATTTAGACCTCCTTTGCATCTCGGGTTTTAGTCGAATTGGAGTTGGCCTTCAGAAGAGTCGTCATGTAGAAATAGAAGTACACGTCTGGTTCGGTTCGGTCACCCACGCTTGGTTCGGTTCGGGTTCATCTCCTCCATGCGGTTCGGTTCAACATCTCACATGTGGCTCGGTCCGGTCCGGTGGTAAAGTGCCAAGGTCCTCCTTATAGTGTCAAGTTCCGATCCGATCCAACCTTCCTTGTTGTCTCTTTCGTTTGCACACCTCAGTAGATGCCAACTCCGGTTCGGTTCGGTAGCCGATCCGATCCCACGCCCTAGCTCCGATCCGATCCCCTTTTTGTCTCTCCGATCCGATCCTCTGCCCAACCCCAACTCTAAGCAAATGGCCTTCCATCTCGCCAATCCCCTTATGCTAAGTTCCAATCCGAATCAAGTCCGCTTGCCCGGTTCTCCTATCCGATTCGAGCCCAATAATCCGATCCGATCCGGTTTGAAACCTGCACATTTCCTGCAACTTTCTAGCGACTGTTTTACGCCATTCGACGGCGTTTTTGACCAATCTATCACTTCTAGACAATCACAAAGCATACCATACCGTCATAGCAACATGTACAATCAATCATAAACACCAAAACAACAACCATAGCATGTAAAATGGATCAAACATAGCCAAAAACCCATATTTTCCCCTTAAGCATATTTAGGCATAATTAATGATAGGATTAGAAAAACTTAACTAAAATACCCAAATTTTCTAACAAAGGTCTAAAACAATATTTCGAAATTTATAAATATTTTTCCAAAATTTTATCATGTCTAATTTCGTTAATCTTCACTAATTACGCTTAATCAACCGTAATTAGTGCAAAACTATGCAAATCACTCACCTTGGCCACAAATAAAATACTAAATTTGAAATGATTCTCTGGTCGGCGTTGTTCCCAATGCAATACAGCAGCTCTAACCTTGCTTTGGTGCTATTCCTCCTTAATTTGATTTTGATTAAGCTAATCTTCAATTAGAAAGTGGTTTATAGGTGTTTTAAAGAGACTTAGAGAGTGGAGGTCATGGCTAGGTTAAGAGGAATGGATAGTGACAGCTGAAAAATGAGAAAAAGGTATTCTCCAAACCCTAACAGCCCTTTTAAACTCCTAATCCTGAAATTCCCCTTTGGGCCTAGGTGTTAATCACCCGGTTAAACCTAATTAAGCTGTTTTTCACCATCTGAAACTTGTTTCAGCCATATCTCCCAAACGGTGAGTCCGTTTGGCTAATGTGACCACTCCACAGAATTGTAAACCATCATCCGAGCCAATGGAAGTGGTTTCAGGTCAAAAATCCTTCCCAATCAAAAGTTATGGCCAAAACAAGATCAGCTAGGGGCAAAACGATCATTTAAAAATCGGCAAAAATCATGAACATGGGAAATGACCCCAATAGTCGTCTCCCAAAGTTACATGATTATACGACTCCGTATGTGAAAGAAATAAATATTCTACGATCCTTCGATGTGTAGAATGCGGGTCGTTACATTCTCCCCTCCTTTCGTCCCCGAAATTCCTTAACCCAAAACATACAAAGAATCCCGCATGCCTACCAGCCATATACAACAATCAAACATGCAAAACAAACAAAACAAACCTATCCTAGCATGCGAAAAGACTAAATCGAAGCTTAAAATCTTACCAGGCGAAGAGTTCTGGATACGTCTTCCTAATGCTCTCCTCTGTCTCCCAAGTACAGTCATTCTCATTCTCGCCCCACTAAACTTTGACTAGATTCGCCGCTTTCCTTCGAAGTTGCTTCGTATCATTCCCAACAATACGCATAGGCTTGCGGTTCCCAATCGCCTCGGGTTCAACTTCGATATCATCCAACTGATCAGGTGAAATAGTCACATTTGCGTCGTGCACGAACTTCCTTAACTGGGAAACATGAAATACGTTATGAACTCTTGCCATCTTCTCTGGTAATTCAACTTTATATGCCAAATTCCTAATTTGCTCAAGAACTGGGAATGGACCAACAAATCTTGGTGCTAACTTGCCTCTCCTGCCAAATCGTATCATGCTCTTCATCGGAGAAATCTTGACAAACACCAAGTCGCCAATGGAGAACTTTAATTCTCTTCACCTCTTATCGGCATAACTCTTCTACCTATCCTGGGCAGCCTTCATTCGTTGTCGTATGGTCTTAATCTTGTCTAAGTTTATCATTTCTGGTCCAAGCACATACTTCTCACCGGTTTCTAACCAACATGACGGTGAGTTGCACGGTCTTACGTACAAAGCTTCATATGGAGCCATACCGATACTGGATTGGTAACTATTATTATATGCAAACTCTACTAGATGCAAATGGTCATCCCATGATCCACCAAAATCCAATATACAAGCTCTCAAGAGATCTACCAATATACGATTCACCCACTCTGTCTGACCGTCGGTTTGAGGATGATACGCGGTATTGAGATATAATTCTGACCCTAGAGCCTCTTGTAAGCTCTTCCAAAACCCACTAGTAAACAATGGGTCTCGGTCACTCACAATGCTTTTAGGTACTCCATGAAATCTCACCACCCACTTCAAATACAGCTCTGCTAACTTAGCTACCGTTCTGGTCGATTTGACTGGTATAAACCTTGCACTCTTGGTCAATCAATCCACAATTACCCAAATGCTATCATGTCCCAATCTAGTCCTTGGTAACCCATCAATGAAATCCATTGAGATTTGTTCCCATTTCCATTCTGGAATCTCTAATGGTCGCAATAACCCACTAGGCTTCTTTTGCTCAGCTTTAACTAGTTGGCAATTCATGCATTTGGATATAAACTTCCCAATGTATCTTTTCATACCTTCCCAGTAGTAAGTCTTCTTCATGTCTCGATACATCTTGTTACCACTGGGGTGTTGTAACAACCCGGAAAATGCGAGCCAGTTTGAAAATTTTAAATTGGCAATTTTAGCGAATTTTGATTATTTAAAATCAATTATTTTAAATAATATCGACCAAAAATTTATTTTGAATATAAATCGAACGTATATATTATATACGTCGTCGTTAGAATATAAATAATTATTTATATTTATTAAAGGAATTGAAAATGGCGCGGTAGTTCGATAATTCGATTTCAAACTTCAATTGAATGCATCGGGTGCAAAACAATCCGGATTTTAGTGAAACCAAAAACATTAGGATCTAATTGATAATATCTTTCCAACGAATCCAACAAATCAAAATTTCATAGCGGGAATCAAAAGATATGTCCAGTTGAAAATTCTGAATAGTCGCTATGGAATTCAGGCCCTTAAAAATGGAAATTTTGCAAACGACCTCGGATTTCGACGAAACCACTTTTGTTAAATCCGTGATGTAAAGTAATTGCTAGGTTTCAAATTTCATAATTTTTCGAATCAATATGTGAGCATGGCAAAGGAAAGCGCGTTTGACCAGTTTTAGTTGATTTTAATCGACTGGGAATTGGCCATTTTTCAAACTGTCTCAGAATCTGACGAAACTAGTTTTGTTAGGACCGTATCGTCAATACGAAGCTAGAAAATATTTTTCGGGAATTTTTCTAGTTAGTATGTGACCCCGGTAAATTGAAATGCGCGTTCAAATTCAATATATAGAGTTATATGTTGATTTTAACGGAAACAGATCGAAACGATCAAATCAGCTTACGATACATATCCCATTGTGTTCGGGGGTGAAACGCTATGGACGACAGGCGGTGGGCCTCGTTTTGAGATCGAAAATAAAAGTTGCTTTTTGGCAAAAAAATAAATTAAATAAATAATAAAATAATAATAATAACCCTCTCTATACCCTGCCCCCCCCCCCCCACGTTCGAATTAAATAAAAAAACCCGCCGCCTTCATTGATCCATCGTGCCCCCTCCAAGGCGGCGCCGCCCACCGCCTCATCGGAGGAAACCCCCTCCCTCCACCCACGTCGCAACTCTCTTCCCCCTCCTCGTCAGATCGACAGCCCCCCCTGATAAATCGCGCCGCCGTTCAGACAGCCCCCCCCCCATCGCCTACCCCTCCGCCTCCCTGCCCAACCCCGCAACCCCCTAGTCTTCACCGACGAACGCTGACAGTCACCCTCCTCTTTTCTAAAACCAGTAAGTATTTTTACTTTTATTTATTCTAGTTTACTTGTTAATAAAACTGATTTTGTATATGTATAAAAAAAAAGTATGACCTTTAAAACTGAAATAAGATTATTTTTAAAATGATAAAGGTTGAATTTTATGACGATAAAATTATTGTTTTTATTGTGAAGTTAGAATAGAAAATATACGATTTTCATATATCATATAGTTTTTTTTAAAAAGGTTTGATTTTTTTTAATTTAAATAAAGGTTGGATTTTTAAAAACTAAAAAGGTTAGATTTTTGTTCGTGTGAAGTAGCTAATAAAAATATGATTTTTATATTTTTAAGGTATTAAAAATATAATCTTTATTTAGTAGAAGATGAGAAAATATGATTTTTGCTTATGTAGAGGTATTAAAAAATATAATTTTTACATGATAGGAATATTAGAAATATCATCTTTTTATGTGTAGAAAAATAAAGGCGAAATCTTTATTTTTATAAAGGCGAAATCTTTATTTTTATAAAGGCGAAATCTATATTTTTAAAAAGGCGAAATCTATATTTTTGAAATAGAATTTTTATCTATATGACATCGTAGTAAAAATTCGATTTTTGAATGTATGAAGCGATTATAAAAATACGGTTTTTAAATTGAAAGTGAACATATAAAAATGTGATTTTTATTTAAAGACATCAAAATATAAAAATGTGTGCTTTTTATATATGTAGTGGCTACGGGCAACAAAGATGATAAAGAGGCGAGAACGGCAAAGATTTTCTGCAAAGAAGAGCCGAGGCGTCTGGTTTAGCAAATATGTGAGAACTCCTCACCTTTCAATTTCTTTTTTTCTAGTTATATATGTATACTAGGATGCAGACGGTGTTTAGTAGCACCCGACACCCGTCATCCACAGACCATGGATGGCTTGTTTGTTAAATTGTTTGGTTGTGTAGTTGGTTAGATTATTTGGATTGAATTGAATTATTTGGTGAATTGAATGGATTTGATTGATGTGTGAATGGCGTGGGCCTTCACTAGACCGGGGATAAGGCTAGGCCTCGTCCCGTTTCTAGTATTGTGCCGTTATGCCGCCGAAATTTTCTAAAAATAAGTTAGAAAAAATAAAGATAACATTTTATTTAATAAATGAACCGAATAGAATATTCATAGGTTGAATAAAATAGTTTGATCGTTAAAAATATAATTTTAACGTGAATGTGAATAAATAAATATTCATTTACAAACCGGACGGTTTGTTTATGTACACCTATTTGAAGGACATTGATTGGGACGATAAATTTTACACATCGCCAACTGCACAAATAAAATCTGTGTTTGATTGCTTGAAACCCCACACGGGTATTGGGATGATATTTGATGTACACTAATCCCGATTGTTTAGTTGTATGTCGATCGATTGATTGACAGGCTGTTATAAGCGTTGAATATTTATATTTGATGCTTATACAGTGTAGAATGCACTTTGGATGATGGTTGATTATTCATCGTTGTTGATATATACATGTGTTGTAGAAAATCCATATAATTAACATTATATGGTAATTGTTTGGGCCTCATTCCAGTTTTGAAATAGAAATATTTGAAATGAAATATTTGAATAGAAATATTTGAAAAAGAAATATTTGAAGTAGAATATTTGAAAATTGAAATATATGAAGCCGCGTTGATAGATTGATGCCATTTTGACGAGAACGATATTTATATCGATTTTATTCATTTTATAATGAATATCGAAAGTGATTTCAAAATCTAATACTTTGAAAAGAATTGAAATTCGAATTATATTTAAAGTGAATTGAAACTCGAATTAAACTGAATTGATTTGAAATTTGAAATACACTGAAATGATTTGAAATTAGAATAGAAATGAATTCGAATTGAAATTGAATATAAATGAATTCGAATTGAAATTTAATATAAATGAATTCGAATTGAAATTGAATTGAATTAGAACTGAAATTGAATTAGAAATCAATTTGAATTGAAATCGATTTGAAATGAATTTAAAACGAATTTATATTGGAATATTCAATTTTGATTTGAAATTGAATATGAAGTTGAAACCATTTTGAAAATGAATTTAAAACGATTTATAAAGCACGTTTTGAATTGAAATCGACGAAGTATATATTATATATATTATATATATAATATAATGGCCTGAAAAGAATGCGCCGCGCCGCGGCAGTTCGCGAATTTCGACCATTGACTTCGAACGGATATTACGGGAGATCCGACCGTCGGATTCTCCTGAAACCGGAACCGTTGGGTTCGTATCAAAAAGAGCTTTCTAACGAATATTAGAAATTTGAAATCTAACGGTTGGATTTGGAATTATGTCCAAATCAAATTTGAAAAAAAAGTCGCTGTAAGTGCAGTTCGATGGCCGCTGATGGAAATCGACTGTACGGGCCTTGATAAAATTATTAAAAATAGTAATAATTTGTGTAAAATCATAGGAAATGATTTAGAAAGAATTGGGATGAAAAACTCCATATTTGAGAAGGTAAAAATAGATTTTTATCGAAATGAACTAGTTTTGAACTAGAATTATAATTCTATTTATTTTTAAATAAATAAATTGAATTTGAAAAGGGTTTTAAAAATAACCAGAATTTCCAATGATTGCATTGGAGTGGATTTGAATCGAAATTGTCTTCGGAATATTTCGATGTTGGAATTCGGGATTATACAGATGTTGTTATGGAAATTTGAAAGATATATATATTTATATCGTTATTTCCAATACGTCATTTGTTAATCGTAGAATTTGATATTGAATATAAGCCAATATATTTTCTATTCAGAGCCTTGTATTGAATATCAAATGTGATTTAGGTTTGTCGTGAATGGTGTCTTCACTAACACTGTTCTTGAACCCAGTTGAGAAAAGATTAAATATTTTTATTTAGATTTACTGAAGTGTACCAATTAAATAATATTTAATTGGAATTGAATTGATATTGATTTTTGGGTTTATCGTGAACAGTGTTTTAAATAACACTCGTTCTTTAACCCGATAATTAATGGAATGTGATTTTGGGTTTATCGTGAACCGTGTTTTAAATGACACTGATTCTTTAACCCAGTTAGCGATTAAAACTAAGTGGAGTTTTAATGAATCTTTAATTAGATTGAAATGATCGAGAATGGAGTATCACCAGTTTTGCTCCAGGTGATAGTTAAATCTTTAATTAGATTTGAACGAGAAATGGTAATTGAATTTACCGATAACACAGTGGTGTTAGATATGAAGTATTACCAGTTTTACTTCATGGGACGAATAGGTTGGGATTGGGAAATTAAAACCAATGATTACTTCGGTAAAGTTCGTTAATCCCGACTAGTTTGAATTGATATTCAAAAGTAGATTAAAGAATAAATTAAAGAATTTATCTTTGATAAAATTAATGGGAACCTTTCCCTATGAATGTGAAATTTAGAAACTAACTGTTGGTTAGCCAAGCAGAATGGTTTTCTGGATATTGATCTGATGTTGGTTTCGGCCTTCGGGGTTAACATTTGGGAAATTATTCTCTTGATTAATTTACGGTTAGTGACTGATGAATTGGAATGAGGCGTATGTTGTGTTTGTGTAACACTTATTTAAAATATACGCGAGTTATTCGGAAAGACCGGGTTTATCCCATTCTGAATAACTGATACGACGATAAGTCGAAGATGAAGACGGTGGTCGAAGACCAGAAGTCTTCATGTCGTTTGGGTGATTACTGATGATCTTGATTGGGCTGTACACCCAAGAAGATGGAAACAGTTGGTGATCGTCCAGACGTGCTTGGAGATCGATGGATATGCGGGGTACTAGGTGCCTCCGGTTTCGTTCAGACCCAGAACGGACTTGTAAATGGACTTTGTGTCTGACATTGGATTTTAGTCTGTGTGATTGATCTCTATTAAATATATATCTGTTTGGCGGCGGAGAATTTATTCTTTTGCTTAACGCCCTTCTCTGAGACGTACGAGCTCAGGGGTTATATATTGATGGATATCAAACGCATGGAGTGAATTGCCTGTGTGGCATGCCTAAGTGGCAATTGATCGAGGCTTCTGTTGAAAAGCAAAGTCTTGTGGTGATGATCAAAGCACGGCCTTTGTGGCGTAGCTTTGTGTAACGTTTACTTCGCGAGTTTCACACCCGGTATGAACCAAAAACGGGAGACGGACCTTAGGGAGGGCATGCGTTTCTTTCTAGTTAGAAGTGGCGTCAGTGGCTTTACACGCCCTGACGAGTTTGACTTATGTGGTTGTTGCTGTTGAGAGGCTCCTTGGTTTGATCGGACGATCCGGGTCCGATGGAGTCATTCGTTGGCTCATTTACGCCCCATAGGGCGGGGGAACGCATGTTCAAGGTTTAAGTTTAATCCACATCGGTGGACCGGCCTTGACGATCCAAAGGCTTGACTGAGTACTTGCCTGAGGGGCGGGCTAGAGCGTCTCGAATCGGTTGAGGACTATCTTTTGCCTCGGTTCATAGATGGAAACCCAATTTCCAAATACGTGACTTTGCGATTTTGATTGTATAACCTATATATGGCGACATAGTGTTATGGGGCATTCATGCCGCCTATGATTGATATTTATAATTTGAAGTTGTTTTATACACTATGCACTTATTATAGTATCAAATGATTTGTTTTAAATGTATCAAGCATCCTTTGGCTGTTATAAGGGAAAACCCTATCCCCCGGCTTGTGTTGCATTGTGTGATAGGACCTGGGTCTTATAATAGCTCCATTTTTCTTTATTTAGCATTGCGCTGTTGTTTTATGCACTGGTGTTCTTGGGAGGAAACCCGTTCCGCGTTAGCGGCGTGGTCCCTTGATTTACCTAACTTTAAAAATAAAGATTAATAACTGTTTTAGTTCTCACACCAGTCCCATGACTGACCTGGAGTTTATTGTTTTAACCTAAACTCTGGGTGCCCTTATTTTGACATGGGCAGCTAGTAGTTTTGGTTTTGCAGATTTATATTCACAGGATCCTGGTTTACAGCTGGAACGATATCCGGAAAGCTTTGTATCCGTATATCTCCTTCTAGTTGTGTATTGTATTATTTTCCGCTACTATGTAATTTATTGTAATCTCTGATAATTTGTGTTGTATAATATTCATTTATACTCTGTATATTCTTGTAATCTGATGCATTGTTGTAATATACAATGAAATGTTCTTCCGTCTGCGTTCTGTTTTGTCGTGTTCTCAAACGATAGGGCGTTTCGAACGGTCTAGATCGGTTTAGCGACTGGTTCGGACCGAGCGAAATTCTTTCTCGTCACAGTTGGTATCAGAGCTTTGGTTTACAGAGCTCAGAGAACAAGGCACCTTAGAACCATACGAAAGAATTCATCAGATATTGGGTTAGTAATATCCAACGAGAATGACTCGTTAGAGATAGGATCAGTAGTATCCTAGAACGAGTGTGAAGAGTATATTTTTAAAAGGAAAACAATTTTTGATTTGAAAATTTAAATCGTTGTATACGTATTTGAATATTTATTTTATATTGATTAGGACAGTCCAGTATATAAAGATTTTGCATATACGCCTTGCAAACGTGTATTTGAAGTTTTAATATACTGGATAGATATAGAATTACACTCTAGTCGCCCGGGGGTGATTCTGATGATTGATATATCATCATCAGAATTTATATTCGAGTGACGAACGTGTAATATCTATATATTTCCTATTGACTGGTGTGAGAACCAAAAATTAGATAGGGCCTATTGTTGTGATTTGGCATCAAAAACATGATTTTTGTATATGTATCAAAATTATGAATTTGAAACTCTAATTCACTAATTGATTGATGTTTGTGTTGTTTGTTTATTTGTTTGACAATTTTGAACCATTACGCCTAATTGTATCAAATAGTGGGTTATATTGAAAATTGGTCGCATTTGCTTGCATATACTTGTACTTACATTGAACAGGTCATAGCAAGGAGGCTAGAGCAGAGAATAAAATTTGTTTGCCCGACAAATAGGTACATGTTTACTACATAATTTACTGTTTTGTTGGGTGATGATGATTTTATGAGCCTATTGGCTAGCCGCTTGGCTTTTTCTTTTTCTTTTTGAGATCAGAAGGCCTATATGGCAATTTCGGGATTTTCCCGTGGCTCCCGGTGCAGGGGAGGTTATGGCGAAATTTTTCGAAAATTTAGGGTGTTAGCCAAATTTTTGAAGAATTTGAAAATTCTCAGAAACTGAAAAGTTGGAGAATGGAAGCCAGATCGAACGTAGAGTTGAATGATCAAACCACTTTCGACTTAGTTCCATTTCGGGGACGAAAAGTTTTAAGTGGGGGAGATTGTAACAACCCGGAAAATGCGAGCCAGTTTGAAATTTTTAAATTGGCAATTTTAGCGAATTTTGGTTATTTAAAATCGATTATTTTAAATAATATCGACCAGAAATTTATTTTGAATATAAATCGAACGTATATATTATATACGTCATTGTTAGAATATAAATAATTATTTATATTTATTAAAGGAATTGAAAATGGCGCGGTAGTTCGATAATTCGATTTCAAACTTCAATTGAATGCATCGGGTGCAAAACAATCCGGATTTTAGTGAAACCAAAAACATTAGGATCTAATTGATAATATCTTTCCAACGAATCCAACAAATCAAAATTTCATAGCGGGAATCAAAAGATATGTCCAGTTGAAAATTCTGAATAGTCGCTATGGAATTCAGGCCCTTAAAAATGGAAATTTTGCAAACGACCTCGGATTTCGACGAAACCACTTTTGTTAAATCCGTGATGTAAAGTTATTGCTAGGTTTCAAATTTCATAATTTTTCGAATCAATATGTGAGCGTGGCAAAGGAAAGCGCGTTTGACCAGTTTTAGTTGATTTTAATCGACTGGGAATTGGCCATTTTTCAAGCTGTCTCAGAATCCGACGAAACTAGTTTTGTTAGGACCGTATCGTCAATACGAAGCTAGAAAATATTTTTCGGGAATTTTTCTAGTTAGTATGTGACCCCGGTAAATTGAAATGCGCGTTCAAATTCAATATATAGAGTTATATGTTGATTTTAACGGAAACAGATCAAAACGATCAAATCAGCTTACGATACATATCCCATTGTGTTCGGAATGGGGGTGAAACGCTATGGACGACAGGCGGTGGGCCTCGTTTTGAGATCGAAAATAAAAGTTGCTTTTTGGCAAAAAAATAAATTAAATAAATAATAAAATAATAATAATAACCCTCTCTATACCCTGCCCCCCCCCCCCCCCCACGTTCGAATTTCATTTTTCAGAAATCAAAACAGAATAAAATAAAAAAAACCCGCCGCCTTCATCGATCCATCGCGCCCCCTCCAAGGCGGCGCCGCCCACCGCCTCATCGGAGGAAACCCCCTCCCTCCACCCGCGTCGCAACTCTCTTCCCCCTCCTCGTCAGATCGACAGCCCCCCCCCCCCCCCCGATAAATCGCGCCGCTGTTCAGACAGCCCCCCCCCCCCCATCGCCTACCCCTCCGCCTCCCTGCCCAACCCCGTAACCCCCTAGTCTTCACCGACGAACGCTGACAGTCCCCCTTCTCTTTTCTAAAACCAGTAAGTATTTTTACTTTTATTTATTCTAGTTTTCTTGTTAATAAAACTGATTTTGTATATGTATAAAAAAAAAGTATGACCTTTAAAACTGAAATAAGATTATTTTTAAAATGATAAAGGTTGAATTTTATGACGATAAAATTATGGTTTTTATTGTGAAGTTAGAATAGAAAATATACGATTTTCATATATCATATAGTTTTTTTTTAAAAAGGTTTGATTTTTTTTAATTTAAATAAAGGTTGGATTTTTAAAAACTAAAAAGGTTAGATTTTTGTTCGTGTGAAGTAGCTAATAAAAATATGATTTTTATATTTTTAAGGTATTAAAAATATAATCTTTATTTAGTAGAAGATGTGAAAATATGATTTTTGCTTATGTAGAGGTATTAAAAAATATAACTTTTACATGATAGGAATATTAGAAATATCATCTTTTTATGTGTAGAAAAATAAAGGCGAAATCTTTATTTTTATAAAGGCGAAATCTTTATTTTTATAAAGGCGAAATCTTTATTTTTAGAATGGCGAAATCTATATTTTTAAAAAGGCGAGATCTATATTTTTGAAATAGAATTTTTATCTATATGACATCGTAGTAAAAATTCGATTTTTGAATGTATGAAGCGATTATAAAAATATGGTTTTTAAATTGAAAGTGAACATATAAAAATGTGATTTTTATTTAAAGACATCAAAATATAAAAATGTGTGCTTTTTATATATGTAGTGGCTACGGGCAACAAAGATGATAAAGAGGCGAGAACGGCAAAGATTTTCTGCAAAGAAGAGCCGAGGCGTCTGGTTTAGCAAATATGTGAGAACTCCTCACCTTTCAATTTCTTTTTTTCTAGTTATATATGTATACTAGGATGTAGACAGTGTTTAGTAACACCCGACACCCGTCATCCACAGACCATGGATGGCTTGTTTGTTAAATTGTTTGGTTGTGTAGTTGGTTAGATTATTTGGTTTGAATTGAATTATTTGGTGAATTGAATGGATTTGATTGATGTGTGAATGGCGTGGGCCTTCACTAGACCGGGGATAAGGCTACGCCTCGTCCCGTTTCTAGTATCGTGCCGTTATGCCACCGAAATTTTCTAAAAATAAGTTAGAAAAAAATAAAGATAACATTTTATTTAATAAATGAACCGAATAGAATATTCATAGGTTGAATAAAATAGTTTGATCGTTAAAAATATAATTTTAACGTGAATGTGAATAAATAAATATTCATTTACAAACCGGACGGTTTGTTTATGTACACCTATTTGAAGGACATTGATTGGGACGATAAATTTTACACATCGCCCAACTGCACAAATAAAATCTGTGTTTGATTGCTTGAAACCCCACACGGGTATTGGGATGATATTTGACGTACACTAATCCCGATTGTTTAGTTGTATGTCGATCGATTGATTGACAGGCTGTTATAAGCGTTGAATATTTATATTTGATGCTTATACAGTGTAGAATGCACTTTGGATGATGGTTGATTATTCATCGTTGTTGATATATACATGTGTTGTAGAAAATCCATATAATTAACATTATATGGTAATTGTTTGGGCCTCATTCCAGTTTTGAAATAGAAATATTTGAAATGAAATATTTGAATAGAAATATTTGAAAAAGAAATATTTGAAGTAGAATATTTGAAAATTGAAATATATGAAGCCGCGTTGATAGATTGACGCCATTTTGACGAGAACGATATTTATATCGATTTTATTCATTTTATAATGAATATCGAAAGTGATTTCAAAATCTAATACTTTGAAAAGAATTGAAATTCGAATTATATTTAAAGTGAATTGAAATTCGAATTAAACTGAATTGATTTGAAATTTGAAATACACTGAAATGATTCGAAATTAGAATAGAAATGAATTCGAATTGAAATTGAATATAAATGAATTCGAATTGAAATTTAATATAAATGAATTCGAATTGAAATTGAGTTGAATTAGAACTGAAATTGAATTAGAAATCAATTTGAATTGAAATCGATTTGAAATGAATTTAAAACGAATTTATATTGGAATATTCAATTTTGATTTGAAATTGAATATGAAGTTGAAACCATTTTGAAAATGAATTTAAAACGATTTATAAAGCACGTTTTGAATTGAAATCGACGAAGTATATTATATATATATATATATATATATATATATATAATATAATGGCCTGAATAGAATGCGCCGCGGCAGTTCGCGAATTTCGACCATTGACTTCGAACGGATAATACGGGAGATCCGACCGTCGGATTCTCCTGAAACCGGAACCGTTGGGTTCGTATCAAAAAGAGCTTTCTAACTAATATTAGAAATTTGAAATCTAACGGTTGGATTGGGAATTATGTCCAAATCAAATTTGAAAAAAAAGTCGCTGTAAGTGCAGTTCGATGGCCGTTGATGGAAATCGACTGTACGGGCCTTGATAAAATTATTAAAAATAGTAATAATTTGTGTAAAATCATAGGAAATGATTTAGAAAGAATTGGGATGAAAAACTCCATATTTGAGAAGATAAAAATAGATTTTTATCGAAATGAACTAGTTTTGAACTAGAATTATAATTCTATTTATTTTTAAATAAATAAATTGAATTTGAAAAGGGTTTTAAAAATAACCAGAATTTCCAATGATTGCATTGGAGTGGATTTGAATCGAAATTGTCTTCGGAATATTTCGATGTTGGAATTCGGGATTATACAGATGTTGTTATGGAAATTTGAAAGATATATATATATATATATATTTATATCGTTATTTCCAATACGACATTTGTTAATCGTAGAATTTGATATTGAATATAAGCCGATATATTTTCTATTCAGAGCCTTGTATTGAATATCAAATGTGATTTGGGTTTGTCGTGAATGGTGTCTTCACTAACCCTGTTCTTGAACCCAATTGAGAAAAGATTAAATCTTTTTATTTAGATTTAATGAAGTGTACCAATTAAATAATATTTAATTGGAATTGAATTGATATTGATTTTTGGTTTATCGTGAACAGTGTTTTAAATAACACTCGTTCTTTAACCCGATAATTAATGGAATGTGATTTTGGGTTTATCGTGAACCGTGTTTTAAATGACACTGATTCTTTAACCCAGTTAGCGATTAAAACTAAGTGGAGTTTTAATGAATCTTTAATTAGATTGAAATGATCGAGAATGGAGTATCACCAGTTTTGCTCCAGGCGATAGTTAAATCTTTAATTAGATTTGAACGAGAAATCGTAATTGAATTTACCGATAACACAGTGTTGTTAGATATGAAGTATTACCAGTTTTACTTCATGGGATGAATAGGTTGGGATTGGGAAATTAAAACCAATGATTACTTCGGTAAAGTTCGTTAATCCCAACTAGTTTGAATTGATATTCAAAAGTAGATTAAAGAATAAATTAAAGAATTTATCTTTGATAAAATTATTGGGAACCTTTCCCTATGAATGTGAAATTTAGAAACTAACTGTTGGTTAGCCAAGCAGAATGGTTTTCTGGATATTGATCTGATGTTGGTTTCGGCCTTCGGGGTTAACATTTGGGAAATTATTCTCTTGATTAATTTACGGTTAGTGACTGATGAATTGGAATGAGGCGTATGTTGTGTTTGTGTAACACTTATTTAAAATATACGCGAGTTATTCGGAAAGACCGGGTTTATCCCATTCTGAATAACTGATACGACGATAAGTCGAAGATGAAGATGGTGGTCGAAGACCAGAAGTCTTCATGTCGTTTGGGTGATTACTGATGATCTTGATTGGGATGTACACCCAAGAAGATGGAAACAGTTGGTGATCGTCCAAACGTGCTTGGAGATCGATGGATATGCGGGGTACTAGGTGCCTCCGGTTTCGTTCAGACCCAGAACGGACTTGTAAATGGACTGTGTGTCTGACATTGGATTTTAGTCCGTGTGATTGATCTCTATTAAATATATATCTGTTTGGCGGCGGAGAATTTATTATTTTGCTTAACGCCCTTCTCTGATACGTACGAGCTCAGGGGTTATATATTGATGGATATCAAACGCATGGAGTGAATTGCCTGTGTGGCATGCCTAAGTGGCAATTGATCGAGGCTTCGGTTGAAAAGCAAAGTCTTGTGGTGATGATCAAAGCACGGCCTTTGTGGCGTAGCTTTGTGTAACGTTTACTTCGCGAGTTTCACACCCGGTATGAACCAAAAACGGGAGACAGACCTCAGGGAGGGCATGCGTTTCTTTCTAGTTAGAAGTGGCGTCAGTGGTTTTACACGCCCTGACGAGTTTGACTTATGTGGTTGTTGCTGTTGCGAGGCGCCTCGGTTTGATCGAACGATCCGGGTCCGATGGAGTCATTCGTTGGCTCATTTACGCCCCATAGGGCGGGGGAACGCATGTTCAGGGTTTAAGTTTAATCCACATCGGTGGACCGGCCTTGACGATCCAAAGGCTTGACTGAGTACTTGCCTGAGGGGCAGGCTAGAGCGTCTCGAATCGGTTGAGGACTATCTTTTGCCTCGGTTCATAGATGGAAACCCAATTTCCAAATACGTGACTTTGCGATTTTGATTGTATAACCTATATATGGCGACATAGTGTTATGGGGCATTCATGCCGCCTATGATTGATATTTATGATTTGAAGTTGTTTTATACACTATGCACTTATTATAGTATCAAATGATTTATTTTAAACGTATCAAGCATCCTTTGGCTGTTATAAGGGAAAACCCTATCCCCCGGCTTGCGTTGCATTGTGTGATAGGACCTGGGTCTTATAATAGCTCCATTTTTCTTTATTTAGCATTGCGCTGTTGTTTTATGCACTGGTGTTCTTGGGAGGAAACCCGTTCCGCGTTAGCGGCGTGGTCCCTTGATTTACCTAACTTTAAAAATAAAGATTAATAACTGTTTTAGTTCTCACACCAGTCCCATGACTGACCTGGAGTTTATTGTTTTAACCTAAACTCTGGGTGCCCTTATTTTGACATGGGCAGCTAGTAGTTTTGGTTTTGCAGATTTATATTCACAGGATCCTGATTTACAGCTGGAACGATATCCGGAAAGCTTTGTATCCGTATATCTCCTTCTAGTTGTGTATTGTATTATTTTCCGCTGCTATGTAATTTATTGTAATCTCTGATAATTTGTGTTGTATAATATTCATTTATACTCTGTATATTCTTGTAATCTGATGCATTGTTGTAATATACAATGAAATGTTCTTCCGTCTGCGTTCTGTTTTGTCGTGTTCTCAAACGATAGGGCGTTTCGAACGGTCTAGATCGGTTTAGCGACTGGTTCGGACCGAGCGAAATTCTTTCTCGTCACAGGTGTATAGTCAGTTTTGAGCGATGACATTCCCTAAGCACCTCATCTCTCAACCCATTGACATTGGGTACAACTAGTCTTCCATTCTTTCTAAGCCATCCATCTCGATCAAGCCCATACTTGTTTATCTCTTTGTTGATCCCCATCTCTAACCTTGAGATGATTTCCAATAGGTTAGGATCGTCCCTCTGGCTGGAACCAATCCGCTCAATCTAAGTGGGTCTGATCGTCAAACTTGCTAACATTTCTGGATCCAACTCACACTTTGGTCTGAAATCATACCCAGCGATGTACTCCAGTTGCTTCCATTCAAGAAACATAGCCCCTAAACTGGCATGTCTTCTACTCAATGCATCAGCCACCGCATTGCCCTTTCCTGGTGTATATGCGATGTCGAAGTAATAGGAAGCTAAGAATTCTAACCATCTTTGGTGTCGGAGATTTAGATCCTTCTGAGAGAAGAGATACTTTAACGATTTATGATCGGTAAACAACTCGAATCTTTCTCCCAAGAGATAATGTCTCCACATCTTCAGTGCGAACACGATCGCTGCCAATTCCAAATCATGGAGAGGGTATCTTTCTCATGCGGTTTCAGTTGCCGACTTGCATAAGCTACAACCCTACCTCCTTGCATCAATACAGCACCTAGTCTGGTACCACATGCATCTGTGTATACCGTCATCTCTTCATTCCCTTTAGGAATGACTAACACTGGTGCACGCGTCAACTTTTCCTTTAGACTCCTGAATGCATTCTCGCACCTTTCGTCCCAGACAAAAGCTTGATTTTTCTTTGTCAACTGAGTCAACGGTGCTGCTATCTTGGAGAAGTCTTGGATAAACTTACGATAATACCCAGCTAACCCCAAGAAACTTCTTATGTCTGTCGCATTCTTGGGCGTAGACCAATCTTGTACCGTAGCCACCTTCGCAGGGTCCACGGCAATACCACTCTCTGAAACAACATGGCTCAAGAATCTCACTTCCCTCCTCCAGAAGTGACACTCAGAAAACTTTGCTTTCAATTGGTGTTTTCTCAACACCTCCATCGCTGTTCTTAAATGTTCCTTGTTTTCTTCCTCTGTCCTCGAATAAACAAGTATATCGTCCACGAACACAAGAACAAACTTATTCAACTGATCTCTGAATACCCTATTCATAAGATCCACAATATATGCTGGTGCATTGGTCAACCCAAATGGCATGACCAACCACTCATAGAATCCAGACGGCGTCCGAAATGCCGTTCTAGCTATACACTCAGCTTCCACTCTAAGCTAATGAAAACCTGTTGCGAGATCCAACTGGGAAAATACTCTCACGCCACTCAACTGATCAAACAAATCATCTATCCGCGGTAGAGGATACTTGTTCTTCCTCGTCACTTTATTTAGCTTGCGGTAGTCTACACACAATCGAAGGGAACCATCTGCCTTGGTAGCAAACACAACTGGTGTTCCCCACTCAGAAACACTCCTTCTGATAAATCCCTTCCTCAAAAGATCGCTGACTTGCACCCCGAGCTCTCGCTGCTCCCTTGGTGCCATACGACGAAGTGGCATCACTATAGGTCTGGCATCTTTCACTAAATCAATACGGGACTCAATCTCTCGGTGTGGTGAAAGCCCGGTCACTTCTTCGAAGACGTCCGGATACTAGCCAACCACGGGCAAACCTGACAACTCACCTTGTGGGATGTCGAGGGAATTTAGAAAACTAGCCATTACCCCATCACTAGGTAGACCACCAAACACTACCCTCTGCCGATCCTCCGCTCTAGCTGTCACCAAAAAGCCCTCACAGTCTACCACCACCCCGTACCTTTGGAGCCAATCAACTCCCAAAATAATGCCAAACCCAGTAAAGCCCAAAACAAGGAAATCACAAACAAACATACATCCATGACTCGATAAGACCAGATTACGAAAAATCATGCTAAGGTTAGTCGAACCACCAATCGGGTTCGTCACTACTAAAGGTTTATCGACAATCTCGGGCTCCAATCCCAACCTATCTACCAGGCCACAAGATATGAAAGAACTGGAAGCTTCGGTATCAAACAATACTCGAACAGGAACATCATAAACAGAAAGCATACCTTGAATAACGACATTCTTTCCCTTCTCCGCCGCAGTTGGGGCATTCGACGAAGAAAGAATAGCATTACGGGCATATGCTTTCACCATCTGCTTTTCTTTAGGGGGTTGCGGACACTTGTCCTTGTGATGTCCCACTTGGCCATAGTTGAAGCACTTCCTATCCGCTGGCTTGGCCCGACAATTACTAGCATAATGGCCCTTCTTACCACAGCTGAAGCACTCAACATCTTTCTTATTCTTATTCTGGCCATCCTTATTCTGGTTCTGCTTCCTCTTATTCTGAGGACCACTCTTGCCTCCACCACTTGCTTGCGGCTTTGGCTCCTCTGCAGATGCAACCTCAGTCTTCGACTTAGGGTAAAGACTCTCGGACCTCAATGCTTTCCCCACAATCGATTCAAACATTTCATCAATGTGGTTAATAAGCCTTTCCCCAAAGTACTGATCCAAGCCAGTTATGAACTTCTCATTCTTCTTCTCGGCAGTATCTATTAGGGATAACCCATATTTCGACAAAGTGTCGAATTCGGCAATATACTCCGAGACAGCTCTGCCATTCTGCTTGAGCTCCAAAAAATTCTTAAACAACACTGACTTCTGAGCAGTTGGAATGAACTTATAGCTAAAGCGAACCTTAAACTGATCTCAAGTAATCTAATCCTCGGTAGTAGCTGCCTTTATAGCATTCCACCAATTCATCGCCCGTCCTTGCAGCTGACGGGATGTTAGCCTTCCCTTCATCGCATCCTCGATACCCAAATCTTCGAAGATACGCTCGCAGCTATCCAACCAATCCTGAACATCTGTAGCAGACTCCGTTCCGTGGAACGGCTTCCCACCAAGACTAGTATAATCCTTGTTCAGCTTGGCGAAATCGGCCCTAGGCACCTGCACTATTGGACCACCACCATTCCCAGCATTGGGAGCTGCCCTCTGAACATCCCTAAGCATCTCTATCATGAGGTCAGTAAACATCGTACTCATGTCAGCAGCATTCCCATTATTGGCTCCACTACCAGTACCCCTCGTATATCGACTCATCGTTCAATCTGTAAAGAGAAACGATTAGCCATCTCCATAGTGGTGCTAGTGCAATGCGACTTCATCCTTGGCTATGCTAATAGTGTATATATATAACTTTTGAAAACCAAAATAATCACAAATACACGCTCTCATATACGTATACTATCTCTCCCTGGTGACTTCCCTAGGCTAACTACGCAACCTAGAGCTCCGATACCAAATGTGACGGCCTGCCTCGCACCAGCCTGCATTTTCTCCGAAGGTGTGCTGCACACATGCCCGACTAGCACGGAACGGTCGCCAAAGAAAGGAAAGAAGAGAATGAACTAACAAGGAACCTGTAAAATGTCTCATAGCACATGGAACAAAATATAATAATAGCATAATCTTGACATAAACAGGCGAGACAGTGCATAAGCTGAAAACTAAACCAACATAGCAGCGGAAATCCAAATACAGCTTATGATCCAACATCATTATTAACTCTTTAAAACTGTCTCTAAAACAAAAGAAGGCTAAAGTAGGAGATGCACTACTAATGCCCAAGCAGTGATCTTCAACAACACAGGGAGAGTATCTATATATATCATACGTGGAAGCCTCATGTTCGTCTCCGGATCAGCTACTCGTGCATATTTAGCTAACCTGTCTCTAGTCTGCTCGTGAGAGCACCCAGAGTAATAAGAAGAGACATAAAACTCTGGGTCAGACGAAAAGTCTGGTATGAGCGATAAGCAGCTAAACAGAACAATAACATGTATACTAAACCTTACCTGAACCTGGACCTGCAACCAAAGAGTTAGCACAACATACCGTACAATGCTCTAAGGTGCCGCTAACACATGGTGTAAAGATAACGGGGGTGGGGGTGTGCATGTCATAATGATGGCAAACAATCAAGCATAGCAACCATCCTCACATCTCTCACTTAGTGCATAAAGCATACGATGTCAACCACTGTCAATCACTAGACCCATCGAAATAGTGACGGAGTTCGACTAGTACAACTACTGCAACCACCAAGCTTACCTCATGGAGTCATGACCAAATCTTTACAAATGACCCCACCTCATTGGTCTATATCTCTTTAGTCGTACCTAGGCCACTGTGGCCCTGAATCCGTTCATGTACTCCCTACACATAGCGATTCAAAGTTACAGACATCGACAACCCCTTAGCACACGTCCCGCAGCAAAGCCCAATCATGAAGCTCACTCATTGGTTCCCATCTGGATCCTGAGTCAAAGCTCCTCATTTGGACCTCCTTTGCATCTCGGGTTTTAGTCGAATTGGAGTTGGCCTTCAGAAGAGTTGTCATGTAGAAATAGAAGTACACGTCTGGTTCGGTTCAGTCACCCACGCTTGGTTCGGTTCGGGTTCATCTCCTCCATGTGGTTCGGTTCAGCTTCTCACATGTGGCTCGGTCCGGTCCGGTGGTAAAGTGCCAAGGTCCTCCTTTTAGTGTCAAGTTCCGATCCGATCCAACCTTCCTTGTTGTCTCTTTCGTTTGAACGCCTCAGAAGATGCCAGCTCCGGTTCGGTTCGGTAGCCGATCCGATCCCACGCCCTAGCTCCGATCCGATCCCCTTTTTGTCTCTCCGATCCGATCCTCTGCCCAACCCCAACTCTAAGAAAATGGCCTTCCTTCTCGCCAATCCCATTATGCTAAGTTCCAATCCGAATCAAGTCCACTTGCCCGGTTCTCCTATCCGATCCGAGCCCAATAATCCGATCCGGTCCGGTTTGAAACCCTGCACATTTCCTACAACTTTCCAGCGACTGTTTTACGCCATTCGACGGCATTTTCGACCAATCTATCACTTCTAGACAATCACAAAGCATACCATACCGTCATAGCAACATGTACAATCAATCATAAACACACAAAACAACAACCATAGCATGTAAAATAGATCAAACATAGTCAAAAACCCATATTTTCACCTTAAGCATGTTTAGGCATAATTAATGATAGGATTAGCAAAACTTAACTAAATTACCCAAATTTTCTAACAGAGGTCTAAAACAATATTTCAAAATTTATAAATATTTTTCCAAAATTTTATCATGTCTAATTTCGTTAATCTTCACTAATTACGCTTAATCAACCGTAATTAGTGCAAAACTATGCAAATCACTCACCTTGGCCACAAATAAAATACTAAATCTGAAATGATTCTCTGGTCGGCGCTGTTCCCAATGCAACAAAGCAGCTCTAACCTTTCTTTGGTGCTATTCCTCCTTAATTTGATGTTGATTATGCTAATCTTCAATTAGAAAGTGGTTTAGAGGTGTTTTGAAGAGACTTTGAGAGTGGAGGCCATGGCTAGGTTAAGAGGAATGGATAGTGACGGCTGAAAAAATGAGAAAAAGGTATTCTCCAAACTCTAACAGCCCTTTTAAACTCCTAATCCCGAAATTCCCCTTTGGGCCTAGGTGTTAATCACCCGGTTAAGCCCAATTAGGCTGTTTTTCACCATCTGAAACTTGTTTCAGCCATATCTCCCAAACGGTGAGTCCGTTTGGCTAATGTGACCACTCTACGGAATTGTAAATCATCATCCGGAGCCAATGAAAGTTGTTTTTGGTCAAAACTCCTTCCCAATTAAAAGTTATGGCCAAAACAAGATCAGCTAGGGGTAAAACGGTCATTTAAAAATCGGCAAAAATCATGAACATGGGAAATGACCCCAATAGTCGTCTCCCAAAGTTACATGACTGTACGACTCCATATGTGAAAGAAATAAATATTCTACGATCCTTTGATGCGTAGAATGCGGGTCGTTACACATTTACTTCTTCCAGGTGATTCCTCTACACCAGTATAAGATTCTCGTTTGTCCCCCTTAAACAAGATTTCCGTCTCCTCGTTTTCACCACTTCCGCCACTTTCAACGCAAGACCCTCCAACTCAGCATACATACACCAAAACACTAAACCCGCTATGCTCTCCTTCCCTACCGCGACTTTTTGTTCTTCCACACATGAAATCCGTGACCTGCATCTCACCGTACCACTCCCACGTTCTGACAATTGAGCTCGCCTTCAACTCGCGGGTATAGTGCTTCACCATGCCATGTTGAACTCGTCGTCGGTGATTGTTTTGTGGAGCAGCATCTGCAATCTAGGCTTCAACAGTATGGGTTCCATGATTTTCAAGTGGATGATTTACTTGTTTACATTTTCTTTTTCATAATTTTTTTTAAAGGATCGACCACTTTTCTTTTGAAGCTTTTCGGTCTCTGTAATTGAAAATGAGCAGGACAATATTATGTACTTATAGTGACAACACCGTGCCATACAAGGTAGAAGCAACTTGATAAGCAAGGGTTTAGATGGTTTGCCAATCACACAATTTCACTAGTTTTAGGGTAGGTATGGTTTGCAGATCTTTCGACAAGTCCTTTCAGCGCCTGAAGTGATATGTTGGTGTTGTACCCCTCTGCGTTATGAAGAGATTGCGTACGAAGCTTGGCCTTCAAGGAATAAAATTTACACATCTTTTATTTGTTTGATTCATAAAGTTGTCATGTTTTAGAGACATGTCGTTTGTATTTTTCTTACTGTTGATTTATGGTTTGGTTTATATATAAAATAGGTTACTTGGCAGCAAGTATATAGGCGGTGTTAACTTGTAGGCCTGCGCACATGCCATGTTTTGGTGATATCAATTCCTAATAGTGATGCAAACGTGATCTAGTAGGTACCTTATGGCATGAAGATCTGAAAAGACATAGGCTGTCGTTTGATAGAGATAGGCATGTATTTTCATTTCAAATTTTACATGGTAATCTGAGTGAAAGATAGAACGACAATTCATTTAGTTGGGGATAGTGATATATGAGTAGGGGTAGGTTTGTGTTACGGTATAGGCACAGCACTAAAACTTGGCCATGAAGAAAAATCGTTACATGTATATATTTTAAATCTTTAGTTAAAATGTTAAATATACCGCTATGAATAATTCCGTTCACATCCGGACTGTTATGGACAAAAATAAAAATACCACTGTGATAAGCAATGCACCACGATCCCAAAAGTATAATAATATCGGTATATTAACTTATATTGTGAAACCCCAAAATACCGACTAAGGGTGCAAAATACTCCAAATAAAAAGTTGCTTGTTTAATTAATTAAAAATTATAGTAAATTTCTAAAAATTAAATTATAACTGTGTCTTAAAAGAATCTTGTTGAGATTTGCAACCGGTATCTAGTTATATCAAATAAACTGTTACGGTCGATAAGCGATTCTATAGCGACTATTTGGGAATTTGATTTGGATATAACTTAAAATCTATAACGCGAAAGTTACCTTTTCCCCTTCCATTAGAAAAATATAGTTAAACAGATTCCAGTGTTTCTTATTATGAAGAAATCCGAATTAAAACGAATCATATATACTCAGTTGAAGTTCAAAACGTTAAATTACGAACTGTCGCGATATTACGGGCTCGGTTATATTTAATATATATTTTTATATGTTCAACTTTGTTTTAATTAATATATAAATCCACTTAAGTTGCGAATTCAATATTTAAACTGATTTAAATATTCAAATACAAACTAATAAAAATGCGGGACGTTACATTCCTTCCCCCTTAAAATAATTTCATCCTCGAAATTGCTAAGAAGTGAAAATGCTCTAATTCTAACTCCTCAAAACCTGCTTGGTTGAAATTTCATACTTCACCTCCCCATAACTCAATCCTTGCGTCAAATCTTTTATCCTTATATTCCCACATCTATTCCAATTTGATTTTTAAATTAAATTATCAACTTGTTTGACCAATCGGGTTTTCTAATCTCTTATACGATCGACAAGTCAATTCCCAATTATCAAAATTTTCCTTAAAAATTTTCTAACTTTTTAAATTTTCGAAAAATTTCGCCAGCGTCTCCTTTGCATGGCTCATTCGGTACTACTACAACTTGCCACTCTGGGCCTTCTCCAAATCCAAAAGAAAACAAACAGCCAAGCGGCTTTCCAAAAGTAGCTCAAAAATCTCATACTCGAATATAATGTAAACTTGTACCTTTTTTGTTGGGCATTTATCTCTATCTTTGTCATTAGCTATTACTTTAGCATAAATCCAAGCATCCTTGGTTGATCCCCAATCAATCCACTCTTAAACCAATCTTTCGCTTTTACTAAGCCAATTTCTATTTCAACTCCAATTCCATTTACTGATTTATTTCTCAAATCTGTTATCTTCATCTCCAAATTCAAAATTTGATTCTTATTCTCCAAGAATCAATTCATTTTATAAAATTGAATCTCCAATATTTCTCTTTTACAATTTCCATTATGGATCGTTCAAAATTCAGTCCAATTTTGTTTATCTTAGTTTAAGTTCCACTTTTACCATTTTAACTCCATAAGTTAAATCTTTATTTCAGAATTCAAATTCCTGGGATTTATTTCAAATCAGTTTGAAATCATATTTTATTCAAAACATTTGAATTTCCGACAACTTATTTCCTCACAATAATTCAAAAACAAAATCTTTGGTAGTAATCCGTCACATAGAAACTCGAAAATGAACACTGATGATGCAACCGTCATCATCAGAATTATTTTCCAGTGATCGAAGTGAGTTCAATACTATATTACTTTCAAAATTCATTTTAAAACACTTCCATTTTGAATTTTTACTTCAAAATATACTTTCTAACACTTGGAAAACAAATTCAAATCTCCCAGGATTTTAAAATTCCCATATATTTAATCCAAACATTATTTCCAACTCTTTTCCAAGGTTGTAGAGTTTTATTTCAATTCTGGCTTTAAATTCAGATTCAGTTCATCTGATTTTGCATATTATACTTATATAATATTTCGATTGGTTATTTATATAACCAACTCAATTATAAATCTTATTTGATCATAATTTCAACCAACACATTCAATATATATTAGATAATTCCAATATATATGCTTTCCTTATATCAAAATATATTTTTGGGTAAAATTATTTTATTTACCCTCTTTTCAAAACATACTGTGTCGAATTACTCTGTTCAAGAGTTTAGAAACACCTATCAATGCAGTTTGCATTACTGTTTCGACCAGAATTTATAAACCACTCGCCAAACCAATTGACACAATATAAAACAGTTTTTATATAAATTTACAAATACGCGCTCATATATATACACTGAAACTCAATCTAGAGTATTTCTAACTCCATCTCTATTAAGTTACGCTACAGAGCCAAGTTAATCAGTTAACCTTCAGCTCTGATACCACTGTAATGACCACGGGATTTTCGACTCCGAAAATCGATACAAATACAACGTCGACTATTCAGACATTGGAAATACTGGATAGTTAATAGAAAGAAGTTAGAGGGTGAGAATAGATAAGGTAGAACTATTAGAATAGAAGAAGAAGAAGAAGAACACAACAACATCAGAGTAACACAAATCTCACAGCGGAACGAATGAAATATAGTATACAAAATAACATTGAAAACACAAATATGTATTTGTATATTAGAGTGCAACACTTACATCACAGCGGAAATAAACAATAGCTATAAAATGCTGCTGAAGCCTCCTACTCCAAGCTCCATCTAGTGTGTTTGTAAAACCCGACTACTTGACTGCCCATACAAATTTGGGCACCCAAGAGTTTAGGGAAAACAAAATAAAACAAACTCTGGGTTAGTCATGGGACTGGTGTGAGTAAACTCCAACCATTCGGTTTAACTTTTCAATATCCTTTTCAAAAGAAATGACAATCGCAAGACCGATCCAACACATAAACACGGATGGTTTTTACCTTACGATAACCCAAAACATTTTCAAAATCAATACTTTTCTGATATTATAATAATGTCTAATCACAAATAATTAACAATCTAGCAGAACGCTTGCATCTCATGCTCCACATACATATAGTATACAATCAAAACCGCAGGCGCTTATTGGAGATTGGATTCCGACTATGACAAGGTATGGAACCACCTGCGGATAGTGTATCTCTAGAGAGGAATACACTAGGTTCAACAAGAACGTCTTGCAACCCGGCCACACAAGATCAACCACTCATTTCTCTTGAGTGTATCGAATATATTGTCACCTACGGTTGCTAGCAACATAACCATTCCCGGGAGATACAGAAGCAAAAAGAAGTAACAAATATGAATATTCTCTAGATGGTGACAATACACCCTAATGGGGGCGATCCACATAGCCATGCTGCCTGCCCGATTTTTGTCCTTTCTCGGTTGATGAGGCTTGAGGTCATAACGTATCTCTTGATATATCACACCTCCATTTACTTTGAATGCCACATTGTCATACCCACCAAATCACAAATTGATTTCCACAAAAATACCACGGGTATAAAGCTAAGAGAAACGAATTCCTCTGCCACCAAACGCAGATACATTTGAAGAGATCAACTCACGCGATCTATTGGACATACTCTATCAAACATTCGTCCATACAAGTTGTCCTGGGACTGGACAAACCGAAGGCACTATTCTATAAATCCATCTTAGGCAATTGCTACCTAGGATTGCCAGAACAGCCCTTGCATAAACTCCGTCTTCAATTATCTTTAGCATATTTGATTCGCATCGTTAATGCCCATACGGAGTGGTTTTCAAATAATAATTCTGATCCCGGTTTCTCCGTATTGACAATGGAAAGATGGTCAAAAACTTTGATAGTCGGGGATTTAACTATCAAAGGAAAACATGTGTACATACAACGGTCGTATTTCAAATGGAAATCTTACCAAGCAAATCATCAATCAACACTGCTCCCCTTTTTAATTAATTTATCATTTATTTATCCATTTCCCGATTTCCCATTATCATATATTTGTAAATCCTTATTTTCTATATTAGAAAATATACGTTATTAATTATTGGAAAAAATTTCATACTTGCTCCCATTTCTTATTTCCTATATACGAAACCATTTCTGATTCTTATTTGGAAAACATTTCCAAAACTCCTTCATTTGGATTTAAATAGATATTTAAATAAACCAGCGCTACGCCGACTCGAACCATTAACACTTATTAACTAAATTCAATTAACTAACCTTCACTATCGAACTTTAACCATTCCTCAGTTAAAAATGGAGTTAATCAAGTTGGGCTATAACTACCTCTCAGACCTTTACTGAATAACATTTCTAACCTCGAAATAAACAAAGTTCACCTTTTTAAATCTTTAACAAACTTCCTTACGTAACTCTCGGATCCTATTTATGAATCCACTTCTTTTACAGAAATCATTTGATTTTTAACGATAACATTATAATTCCTACTTTTGAAATAATTAACTTTAAAATAACTTTTATTTCTTAATTTGAATAAACAAACAAATGATTTATTTAATAAATAAATATTAATTTAAAAACCAGAAAGTAAATAATACTTTCCTACATTCGATATAGTCGAATCCCAATGTATAATTCTCTCTCAAATAACCTCTGTTCAATAATTCTTTGTCGAACAACTATATTCGATAACTCTTTCAAATTAACTATATTCGATTATCTCTCTTTCGAATAACTATATTCGATAATCTCTCCTTCGAATAAACTATATTCGATAACTCTTTCGAACAACTAATATTCGATTTATTCTAATTCGATTAACTCTAATTCAAATTCCTATCTCAAACCCAGTTTCCTTGATAAATGTCAAACTTATAAAATATTTATTTTAATCCATTATTCACATCGAATGTGAAAATATTCTTTTTATATGACCCATTAAGTTTAATTTCGTATTTTAAAATAATATTCCATTCCCAAATTCTATTTATACTTTTATTTATAGGATTATTCGTATGAAATCTCCTTTTAATTTCTAACACTTAAATCTCATTTTTAATTCTCTTTATAAATGCTACATAAAATTTCAATCTCAAATATCGGTGTTAAAATCGTTTTTTTTTTAATATACAAATTCAGACTTATATATTCAATTTATCCAATGATAAATGATTTACTTAATTTATAAAACATTATTTATAAATTAATCTTCTCCAATTTATCCGTTAAAACAGATTTCTATTTAATATTCACTAGAAATCTATATCATATTACACCCATGTGCGAAGCACGGGTCTAAATTTTCCTGATGTAAAATTCAATTCATTTGCCCAATATTTCCTTACATAAGATTCTTTTCATTTTTTTCCAAATATTTCCTTCCATATTTTTATTTATTTTCCCAATAAATTCCTTTTATATAATTCTATTTATTTTCTAAATAATTTATTCCTTTTCAATTATATAAATATTTCCTTTCATATAAAATCCATTGATTTTATATAAATATTTTACCTTCAAAATATACTTTGAAAATTCCCTTTTTTACTTTCCAGTAACACTTATGGTATTAAAATACCAAATCAAAACGATCAATCATCATCCAAACACACATAATCAATAACAGATTAAATACCACATCATATATCAGAATATATGAAAACAGTATTATAAATATTGAGGAATCCAGTTGGATCCCTCCAACCTGTTTCCCTGCATCCACAGATGTTAAACAATATAATTAACATCCACTTCATTTCAATATGAATATTCCGATAAACAGAATCAATATTTGATTAACTATATATATATATATATATAACCATGATGATATTTTTAACTAATCATTTAGCAGTTCAACCAACCAATCAACACACAGCAATCGACCAATATTTATCAGTTCTAAAAATACGTTATGAAAATATAAATTAAGCAGAGTTAGTGAGATTTACTCATCTTGGTTCGTAGTTGACGGTTTTGCTTTTATCTCGTTTTAAAATCAAATAAACGTTTGATTTTATCATGAAATTCCAGCAGTTGTGTAATCAGGGAAAATAGTTTAACACTGTAGATTTCGTTGCTATGGTTCCAACGGCTCAGGTAGTGTTCAATTCTGTTTACGAATGCACTAATAATTATTATTATAAGATTACGATCGTTAGATATTTAGTTAATTTCCTAATCATCATTATATAACTAATTACTAATTAATCTCATAAATCCGGGTTACCTTCTCTTCCAATCTTTACTCTCCAAACCCGTCTGCAAATATACTTCATCTTCCATTAATACATATCATGCCGCTTCCCATATTGACATTACCTTCTTCTTGTTGAAACCACGCTGAACCATTTCAGCATTCCATTTTCGAGATTTAAACCCCTTTTGTTTTTCATCACATGACCCATCAAGAAGGCCCATCCGCATATTCAAAACCCAGACCTACCCTTTGGTTCCTTCTTCACCGAATAGAAAAAGAATCCAACCTGTACATGTGAATACCACCATGCTCCAGTACCACTTTTCCCATTGCCGAAAGTAATAATTAAAGTAAAAACCACCCTTCTCCATGCTCCATGGCTTTACCTCAATACACGTGAACCACACTGCTCCATGACCTTTCTTCCCCATAAAACTAGCGCACACTCCAGTATTTCCCTTCATTTCCGAAAGCCCAACTTTAGAAAAAACCCATCACCGCATCAGTATTTCACCACAATTTTCATTCCTCCTCCACCGATAAAAGGCTGCTCACTTCCCTCCTCTTCCATTTGAACGGTATGCTCCAGTAAACCCCTTCCACCAAATCCCGTTCAGACCGTACCCACTTCTTTCATGCTGTGCTCCACGTCCACATTCCCACTTTACAAAATGGACCCCTTCCTCAATTAAAATCGCCACCTGTATAGAAGACCCCATCTCTATTTTCCTAAATGCATTTACTTCTTCCAGTTGACTCCTCCGCACCAGTATATGCTTCTCGTTTGTCCCCCTTAAACAAGATTTCCGTCTCCTCGTTTTCACCACTTCCGCCACTTTCAACGCAAGACCCTCCAACTCAGCATACATACACCAAAACACTAGACCCGCTATGCTCTCCTTCCCCACGGCGACTTCTTCTTCTTCCACACATGAAATCCGCGACCTGCTCCTCACCGTACCACTCCCACGTTCTGACAATCGAGCTCGCCTTCAACTCGCGGGTATAGTGCTTCACCATGCCATGTTGAACTCGTCGTCAGTGATCGTTGCGCGGAGCAGCGTCTGCAGTCCAGGTTTCAACAGTATGGGTTCCATGATTTTCAAGTGGATGATTTACTTGTTTGTATATATATATATATATATATATATATATAAGGATCGGCCACTTTTCTTTTGAATCTTTTCGGTCTCTGTAATTGAAAATCAGCAGGACAGTATTATGTACTTATAGTGACAGCACCGTGCCACACAAGGTAGAAGCAGCTTGGCAAGCAAGGGTTTAGAGGGTGGGGCTCGTCTGGACCGCACGCACAGCAAACACCATTTTCCACCACTGAAATTGCCCCATTTCGGGCATTTTGCACTTTGCCCCCTGAATTTCACTCAAATTTCGGGTGAAATTCAGGGGGCAAAGTGCAAAATGCTCAAAATGAGGCAATTTTATTGGGTTGGTCCAGGGGGTTCATGGGGGCTTGAGGTCCAGACGATCCGCTCCCGGGTTTAGATGGTTTTCCAATCACGCAATTTCACTAGTTTTAGGGTAGGTATGGTTTGCAGATCTTTCGACAAGTCCTTTCAGCTCCAGAAGTGATATGTTGGTGATGTACACCTCTGCATTATGAAGAGATTGCGTACGAAGCTTGGCCTTCAAGGAATAAAATTTACACAGCTTTTATTTGTTTGATTCATAAAGTTGTCATGTTTTAGAGACATATCGTTTGTATTTTTTTTACTGTTGATTTATGCTTTGGTTTATATATAAAATAGGGTACTTGGCAGCAAGTATATAGGCGGTGTTAACTTGTAGGCCTACGCACATGCCATGTTTTGGTGATATCAATTCCTAATAGTGATGCAACCGTGATCTAGTAGGAAGCTTATGGCATGAAGATCTGAAAAGACATAGGCTATCGTTGGATAGAGATAGGCATGTATTTTCATTTCAAATTTGACATGGTAATCTGAGTGAAAGATAGAATGACAATTCATTTAGTTGGGTATGGTGATATATGAGTAGGGGTAAGTTTGTGTTACGGTATAGGCATAGCACTAAAACTTGGCCATGAAGAAAAATAGTTACATGTATATATTTTAAATCTTTAGTTAAAAAGTTAAACATACCGCTATGAATAATTCCGTTCACGTCCAGACTGTTATGGACAAAAATAAAAATACCGTTGTGATAAGCAATGCGTCACGATCCCAAAAGTATAATAATATGAGTATATTAACTTATATTGTGAAACCCCAAAATACCGATTAAGGGTGCAAAATACTCCAAATAAAAAGTTTCTTATTTAATTAATTAAAAATTACAGTAAAATTCTAAAAATTAAATTATAACTGTGTCTCAAAAGAATCTTGTCCAGATTTGCAACCGGTATCTAGTTATATCAAATAAACTGTTACGGTCGATAAACGATTCTATAGCGACTATTTAGGAATTTGATTTGGATATAACTTACAACCTATAACGCGAAACTTTCCTTTTCCGCTTCCATTAGAAATATATAGTTAAACAGATTCCAGTGTTTCTTGTTATGAAGAAATCCGATTTAAAACGAATCATATATACTCAGTTGAAGTTCAGAACGTTAAATTACGAACTGCCGCGATATTACGGGCTCGGTTATATTTAGTATATATTTTTATACGTTCAACTTCATTTTAATTAATATATAAATCCACTTAAGTTACGAATTCAATATTTAAACTGATTTAAATATTCAAATACAAACCGATAAAAATGCGGGACGTTACAAAAGGGATACTGACTGATATGGGTTCCGAACAATGGCATAAGTCACCCTAGACTTGGTCCCCATTCATTATTTTAATAAGCCTCTACGTTGCCGGAACAGACCTAAACTAGGATTTCATTATACTCGTCTTCCCTAATTAGCCCTACGCTACCGAAACGGACCTAATCTACGAGCCACTTGTCTTCCCCAATCATTCCACGCTGCTGGAATGGACTCCCTCTATCTCATCTTATTAATTTCAACCATTTTAACTTAACATAATTTAAGTTTATTAATAAAGCCCAATATAACCTAGTGTTATGCACCTAGGTTGTATTAACATTTCTAATTAATGTTATCTTTTTGTACTACTCATTCCCACGTTACTTAATGTCCAATTAAATTCAGTTTATTCCAGTTTACATGTTCTCCAATTTAAGGTTTATCCCCAATTTACAGTCCAATCTGGTTACAATACCTAGTTAGTTCCAATATGCCCAAAAATCCTTTTTATTCAATTTCAACTTTATTCCATTTTAACGCACAAATAATGATAAAGGCGTAGGCACTTTTCAGGCCTAGGCTCAGCGCCAAAAGAAAAAAGGGTAACGGTTTAGACTACTTGTAAGGCCTAGATTCAAAATAAACAAAAAGAAAATAAAGTAGACATAAATATAACTGTAAATAAACTATAACAAGGAAGGGGACAAGAAGTAAGAGAATTCCTTATAAACAATAAACAAATGGGAAAAAAATAGATAGTAAATAAATTACAATAACTTAGGAAAAAAATAAACATATAAATAATGTAAATAACTGTAAACATAATACTTGAAAATTAAAACTATTAACCATCTAAACATTCCTACGCAAATAACTAATCTAAAAATTACATAAAAACTCACAAATCTGAGGAATAAAGCTTCCACCATGACCTTCTTCTTAAATATAGCAGAACGTTCGCCTTTAGAAGTATTTATAAAAATAAATTTTAAAACTTAAGAACTTCTTCACCCCTTAAAAAAATTAATTAATTGGCCCTTCCTAATTTTGAGTATAGGCCTAGGGAAGAGGAAGAAGAGAGAATGGATGTGAAGAAATAAGAGAGACTCTGCTAGTCTACTTATAGGGTTTACTGGATGCCCTCAACCATTCAAATATAATTTTGGATCTGGTCCAGCCATGTTATCGGACCAATGAGAAAACGTCACGTCACCTTATGATTTAAAATAAACCAATAAAACAATGTCAACTCAGAAAAGTAACAGTGGAAAAATAATAAATGTTCGTTGCTTGGCGTGCAGGCCAAGGCATGTAGTTTACTCGACCGAGGTCGACCGACTTGCTTACCTGGGTCAACATACAGGTCGACCCACGTGAGCTGGGTCGCCCAGTGATCATTGGTTCCATCTTCTTATTTATTTTTACGAATTCTTCTTTAATCCATAACTAATTCATTTTAACTCCGATTTTAGCAAACCAATTGTCCATTTTGATCAGAAAATTATAACGGACCCAATGGTGCTAGTCCCGTTGTGCAATTCTGAATATTATTTTGACTAATATTTAGTTTATTACTTTTTACATTTAATTATTGTTTATTAAAACTTGGGGTGTTACGCGTTCGCTTTCTTGATCTAGTCATTTTTCGATGAAGGATAATAGTGCTCAAAGAGCAATGAATTGTTTAAATTTGACGAAACAACTCAAAAACACTGAATCAATAGTTGTTGAATCAACTATCAGAAATATTCAGAATCCGATTACTTAAAATTTTGGGTTGTTAATACAAATAGGTAGATTAACAAATTAACTCTAATTAACAAAATTAAAACTAATTAAAGATGGGTAAAATACAGATTTACAAGAGCTTAGGAGGTTAGAGATGTTGATAGTATGAATTTGGGTTGTTAATATAAATATGACCACACAAGTGTAATTGCGTGCTTGATATCCACACTAGATTCTCTTTCATTTTGCTCTCGTGCATTCTGTGACCACCTTTTTTTGTCAGCATAGCAAACCTCATTTGTATTGCTATTGCTGGACGAAATATGAACTCAACCCATAAATAATTCCTGAATTAGATGAGCCCTTCCAATCAGCACTTTAATAAGTAACAAATGGTACATATTAGACTTGGTTTATGGGCCTAGACCCAAGTAAAAAAAAGGGGGCGGGAAGGGGAAAATAATTCAAGTTTACACCGTTTATGGGCTTAGACCCAAGTAAAGAAAAAGTTGTAGTATTATCTACTACAACAGTACAACTAGTAACTGCGACACAAACTCATAGTTCAACTCTTACAACCACACCATTAACCATTAATTTCATTATATTATAATTGAAACAACACGAACCAAACACATTCATAATAATCGAAAATAATTCAAGTTTACACCGTTTTTGAATTCATAACTCAATTACAAAACATAACTAAATCCATATCATATATCAATAAAAGTACACATACTTGATAAATATTTATTGACCACTTGCTTACAATTGCAATGGATGTCATAGCTAGAAAAACCATGAAGTTTCCGCTCATCCAAACTACCCTTGCAGTAACTTTTCCAAATAGGGGGTCAGCAATCCACTGACCAAGAGAACAAATCTATATAAATTACATTAAATTCAAAAGAAAATTGTGTTTGTAGTAATTTTTCCTTAATTGTTGTATTGACAAAATAAAATAATTTGGCCTTACATAATTCAGGAATGAACTAAATGCCCTAGCTCTAACTCATCGATCAAATGCATCAACTTGATCTTTAGTCGTGGATGCAGATCCATTAAATATTTCACGCCACATCCATTCAGTGTCGTATAGGATGAAAGAAAACCATGATAACTGGTTATAGTAAATAGTTTTAAAAAGTTAGACCATTATTCGAATAAATATAAAAATATTCTGATTGGTCAGGTGCACTTAGAATCCAATCGGTGTTGTACAAAATGAAAGAAACAATGATAATTATTTAGAAGGCTGGATAAATACAGTTGATTTCAATATGGATGAACATCTACTTCGATACAGAATTCAAGATGAAAATGATTTTTCTGTACTACATGATACAGTGATGTAATAGCATAAAGTACAAATAAGCACAAGTAATAGTTGTATGAAACCTGTGTTAGTTGCTGTGGAGGGTGCTTTTGCTTCTGCTAAAAGCATGGTATCTTTTCTGAAAAATACCATGGGCTCAGTTATAAAATAATACGTCAAACCGCTACATTATAAAATAGTCCGTCAAGCTCTAACATTATTCTAGCTTGATGTATGCACGCTTCGGTGCATACACACATCCAGTTTGCGATAGGTGTGAATGAAGATGCAGTAGAGCCAGAGCGGATGAATGCAATATAACATTGAATAGACTAAAATTTAAAATTATTATTAAAAGTTGAGAAAAATGTGTGATAGGTAACAAAAAAAATTAAGCATGTCAAGTGGAGGAATTTACCTAAAAAACATCACTTATTTAATAAGTGCTTATGGCTAAAAGCAAACGGTACATGACTACGTTTATGGGCCTAGCCCCTAAAATAACGTTCGCTCATGATACATCAGTCTAGCCTATATATGTACGGAGGCTTCTTTACAATGCTCCCTCCCGCCTTTCTCCTTACATTTTCATATCTTCAAGATCAAAGGTAGGCGATTAGCTTTTCTTTAAATCTTCTTCTTCTAATTCTTCTATGCATCTCAATTTAAAACAAACAAAACTTATGTTTGTATGCAGTATTAAGGGATGAGGAGGAGAGTAATTAGAGAGGAACAATTGCAATTTTTATTGATGTAAAACATGATACAAAGAGCACATATATATAGTACTATGAGCCCAACGGCTAGTACAAAATATACCAAATATGTATGAGCCTAACGGCTAGTATTAAATATACCAAATATGCATGAGCCTAACGGCTAGTAGATAATGACAAAGCATGCTAAATATGATAAAAACGTGTTCACACTCTAACGGCTCTATTGTAACGGCTCTATTGTCTTCGTTATGCCCCCTCAGTTCGAACTAGGGTTTCCTTGCTCATTCTGGCTTCCGCCTGCACTGATAACGCGAAGTTCCTCTCTCATTCTGATAAAAAATTTGGTCGAAAGGGCCTTTGTGAGAGCATCTGCTCTCTGATAGTATGCGGGCACATGACATATTGTAAGTCTTCCTGATTGCGTTCTTTCTCTCACAAAGTGGAGATCAATTTCAAGATGTTTTCGTCCTTGAATGTTGAATAGGGTTTAGAGATAAAGATACTGTGCTCTTATTATCGCACCAAATGACCGGCTTTCGTCTTGGAGTGAAACTAAGCTCCTCCATCAGTGATTCTATCCACATGATTTCGGCTGTAGCGCTTGCTAGTGCACGGTACTCAGCCTCTGTACTAGATCTTGATGTGGTCTGTTGTTTCTTCGTACACCAGGAAATGATATTGGAACCGAGGTAAACGCAGTATCCTGAGACAGACTTTCGATCGTCAATATCGTTGGCCCAATCGGCATTGCTAAAGCACTGTAAGTTAAGTTCCTTTTCTGAATTTAGGCGTATGCCGTAATGTTTTGTGCCTTGTAAGTATCGTAACACTCTCTTTAATGCCATCCAATGTTCTGATAAAGGGTTCTGCATGTATTGACTGAGTTTATTGACGTTGTAGCATATGTCTGGTCGAGTAATAGTTGCGTATTGTAACGCTCCTATTATGCTTCTATATTGTTTCGCATTGTCGATAGCTTCTCCTTTATGCTTAGATAGTCTTAGGTTACTAATCATAGGCGTAGGTAATGGGTTTGCCTTGTGCATATTTGCCTTTTGCAGTATTTCAGTGATATAATTTTGTTGGGATAATATTAATTCACCATTGTTTTTCCTAATCACTTGTATTCCAAGAAATTTTTTTAGTTCCCCCAAGTCTTTAATGGCGAAATTTTGATCCAGCTTGTGTACGATTCTGTTTATTTCTTCGCTGTTGTCTCCTGTTATTAGCATGTCGTCACCGTATACTAGAATGAACACAGTTCCATGTATGCCCTTCTTCATATATAGAGAATTGTCCGATTTAACTTGTGAGAAACCCATGTTAGACAAAGTTGACTTTAGCTTTTCATACCAAGATCTCGAAGCTTGTTTTAAGCCATATATTGCTTTGTGTAGTTTGCATACTTTATCACCAGTACCATATCCTTCAGGCTGTTGCATGTATACTTCTTCAGTCAATTCCCCATTCAAAAAAGCATTGTTGACGTCTAGTTGCCTCACATTCCATCCTTTGTTTAGAGCAATGGTCAGTATAATTCTGATGGTTATGGGTTTTATGACTGGGGGAAAAGTTTCATTGAAATCAAAACCAAATTGTGGCGTTTAACCTTTTGCAACCAGTCTGGCCTTGTATTTGTCAATAGATCCATCTTCTTTTCTTTTTATTTTGTATGTCCACCTACAACCAATCACATTTTTGTGTTTTGGTTGAGTCACTAAGCTCCAAGTGTTGTTTTTTATGAGAGCTTTATATTCAATGTCCATTGCCTCCTTCCATTTGTTTGATCTTATAGCCTGAGTGAAATTCAATGGTTCGATCTCACTGGCAGAAATATTATATAATTTGGGTTTGAAGATGCCTCTCTTTGACCTGGTGATCATGTGATGTCCAGTTGATTGTGGTGGTGTTTGCTGCTGTGTATCATTGTTGCTGGTAGTGTCAACATGGTTGTTGTTTTCTGTATCTTCACTATACTGCATGTTTTGATGTATGTTTGTATCTTCTGAGTCATTGTGTGTCTCATTGGTTTGCTCATTTGTTCGATCCATAGTTTCTTCCTGGGTGTTTAAATTGCTTGTGCGTTGTTGCTCTTCATTTCTATCAATTGAAGGTGGTTCAGTAATGAATGGCTCGAACCGTATGTTATTGTTTATGCTTTGTTCCCCATTCTTTTTGTCGATTTGCTTTTCTGCATAAGGAAACTTGTTTTCATCAAATATCACATGTCTAGAAACATATATTTTTTTCATTTTTGTCCATGCACTTATAACCTTTTTGGTTTTGTGCATACCCGATGAATGTGCATGGGCTTGATCTCATACTTAGTTTATGATTGTTATAGTCTCTCAAACATGGAAAACATAGACACCCATAAGCTTTTAGAAAACCATATTCTGGTCTAACGCTGTATATCATTTCATGAGGGCTTTTATTGTTTAAGACTTTGGTTGGCAACTTGTTAATGAGGAATACAGATGTGTAGAAAGCTTCATTCCAATATTTCATGGGTAATGAGCTTTGTGATAACAAAGTTAGACCAGTCTCTACTATGTGTCGATGTTTTCTTTCGACTAAACCGTTTTGTTCGGACGTATGGGGGCAAGTTAATCTATGTTTGATTCCTCTTTTGAGAAAATAATTAGTTAGAGGTTTAAACTCAGCTCCCCCATCTGTCTGAACAACCTTAACAGTACTGTTCATTTGTTTTTCGACATGAGTTATAAATTGCATAACTGTATTGCAAGCTTCTGATTTAGTTTTCAGCATGTATATCCAAGTATATCTAGAATAAGCATCCACAAAAGAAAGATAATACCTGTGTCCCTGATATGAATTTAGAGGCGCGGGTCCCCACAAGTCAGCGGCTATAAGTTCCAGTGGCTCATTATAGCTGGTTTCAGAATCACTAAAAGGGAGCTTGTGGCTCTTTCCGAGTTAGCACTGCGTGCATGTGTGTTTGATAGGTACATTTTTATAATGAATGTTATTATTACGCAGAACAGTCTTAACAGTTTCCAGATTAGGATGTCCTAATTTTACATGCCAAGAATTAATCACGTTACATTCACTGCTATTATTGTCATAATCAACGTTATTGCAACTATTCCTAATACAGTCATTGTCACTACTAGCATCTACATTATTGTACCAGAATTCTCCACTTGAGTTTGCAGTCTTGAATTTGTATAAACCATCGTATAGGTTACCTCGAAGTAATATTTCATGATTTAGGGAATCTTTAACTAAACAAAACTTAGGATGAAATTCAAAGTAAACATTATTATCGTTGGCAAATTTTGATACACTTAACAAATTTTTATTAATCGTAGGTACCCTAAGAAGATTGTTTAATTTGAGTTGTCTTTTCCCAAAGATAGTCCATTTGCCTATGTGTGTGATACTAGCAGTACTACCATTACCCATATGCAAATTTCTCATACCTGAGTAATTTCTGCTCCCAATGTTTAAATTTTGAAGATTGCTAGTTATATGGTGAGTCGCTCCTGAGTCAGGGTACCATTCTTCGAAGCCATTGTCTTCATTTTTACTTCATCATCATCTGCAGCATTATGTCTTCGGTTTGCGTTATTATTATTTTGAGTTGAATTCCCTGTTGTTGCCATATTTGCTTGTGCTTTTCTTTGTGAAGAGTAATTTTGGCTTGCCTATTGTCTACCTGTGTCTGAATTATACCCGAAGTAACATTTGTTCTCCATGTGACCAAACTTTTGGCATATTTGACATTTCACACGATAGTTGTTGTTATCTTCTTGTATCTGCTTATTTCTGACTGTGGTATAATTGGCAGAGAACTTATTTTGTGCTGTTTTTCTTTGGTCGATTCTGCCTTCATGAGCAAGGAGTGTTGATCGAACGAACTGTAAATCAGGTAAGGTTTGTTGTGTGGCTAACACAGTTACTAGAGATTCGTATTCTTCATCTAATCCACCAATAATAAATAGGATTTGCTCATTGTCGCTGATCTTATGGCCAACAACATTTATTTTGTCACACAGATTTTTAATTTTTCCTAAGTATTCTTTCATGCTTGCCTCCTTTTTTCTAGAATTTTGTAATTCCCTTCTATATTGCATGATTCTAGCAGCTGATTGTGAACTGAAAATTTGTTCAACTGTTTTCCATATATCATAAGACGTGCTACATCCAACTATTTGTGAAACACCCCACCTCCGTTAGGGTCACTCTCAAAGGGAATGCCCTAATTTTGGTGGAGGTTTATAAGTATAAGTCACAGATATACAAGACAGATATAAGAACACATATTTGTAAACAGCGGAAAATCAACAAACAACAACTTTTATTTCATAAAAGCAAATACGTGCTACAACAACATCACCATAATTGTCTTACATCTTTTCCAAAACATAACATAACACTTTCACAATCTGTCTTGATTACATTATTTAAAGAAGCATAAATAAAACATAGATAAACTGCAAAAGCCCCAAAGTGGTTGTCCAAATCCATAGTTCAAAACGAAAAGGTCCAAGCAATACATTTCTCTTCTTCAAGCTGGATGTTAAGGCTGGTCAAGCTGCAGTGTTCCCTCCCTGTGGACCTGGGGGGGAAACGGAAGAAAAGAAGACGAAAGAAAAGTAGAGTCAGACATAAAGCCTGAGTAAGTCTAGTACTATTCTGTCTATGAATAAAGAACTGGGTATGATAATTATAAACAAGAAGTGGGAAAGCACTATAACTTGGTTAAGTTGTCTAGGGTCGAATATACTATCGTACCCCATGTTAATCTCTGAACCCATATAAACTAGTTTCCAACTGGCACCCCATAATCAGGGTGAAGTGATCCATTCTATGATGATCGGCTCCTACTCGCATAGTTACATGTGTCTTACGGCCCCCGATGTTGTAGTTACCTATGCTGGTCCCACCATGGGGTGTATCAAGTCCCATGGTGGCGGCCCGACACAATCCTAGAGTGCACAGGTATGCTACTGGTGTCCAGTGCCTTATTTTTCTGCGCCGGAGTGTGTGCACGCCCGCACCCCGTTAGAACCTACAATGCTACACCACCGCCGTCGATTTGACCTCTTATAATCAGCCCAGTAATCGTGCCCCACCCTGCCTAGTTTCAGGGTATCCTGATACACCTTCTAGGGTTACTGCTGAAAAGGGTCCCCCGTTACTAGGTTTTCTATCTCTAGCCAACATGCTAAGTTGGTTAAGTGTTTTCTAACCTAACCCCCACCAGTCCGTTTAGTTTAGCATGTTTCATTTTGATTAAGTTTTTAGTCCACTTAATCCTAACAATCCTGACTCAGCTTTAATTGTCTTATTAAAGCCTTGACCTCTCACATTAGACAAGTATTGTTGTGGCTTCCTGTTGCCGGTTGGTTCCGGGCAATCTTACGCCACAACTCAGTCTAACCTCAGGTCCTTATTGGGCTCCATGTTTAACCTCCCACATTGGATAGGTATTGTTGTGACTACTGGACAGCCGGGCGGTTCCGGGAAGGTTTACATCACAACTCAATCCAACCTCGGGTTAAACACATCGTATGTTCTACATTTACATATTTTGTCTTTCTTCTTTATTTTCTTATATGTAAATATTTGCGGCCCATTATTAAGTTAATGGTGTAAAGGTTACACCAATCATGGGCCCAACCCATACTTGAATTTGGGCCCTTCTACTTTATGTTTTCATTTATTAATTAATTTAACCCAACGTTATTTTCCCCCGTTTAACACGTCCGTTTATTATATATGTGTTGGGCTTAGCCCTTTTAAGCCCAACTTAGCCATGCGAAAAGGGGAGGCTTAAAGCGTGATTACATACACAAAAAGGGGAATGTGAACGCATGAACTTGCAATGTGACGTTGGAATGACAAAATAGAAACTGGTGTACTTGCATAGTAGTAACATATACTTTGGTCATAAAGCATAAGTGACATGAATCAAACCATGTAAACTTGTAGTTAAGTTAAGAATATCACTATCGACACCTAGGCTTAACTACAACATAAACTATATTTTTATTCAGGCATAATGTCAAACATAAGCAAATCATGTTCATAAGATTACTACATGTTTACAAAGGTGTTTACTTTTGTTACTAACACAAAAGTATAGTTCAACTTAATCATGATTTTAAATCTATTCACATGGCATAAATATTTCTAACATGAAATCATGATTTTTACTTTAGTCATGCAAACTTGCAAAAGGGATTTTGAATCTAACCTAGCTATGTACCACATATGTCATCATATAATTCTTGTTAACAATATAATCATGGATTTCAATTATGCAAAATATCAATCATAGCCTAGTCATATTCATAAGTTTGCAAATAGGTTTTCTTGTACAAAAGCATGGCTTAATACATAGATCATGATGCCAAAATTTCAACATAGTTTCATATGAACTATAATAACCCAAATTTGTTCCAATTACGTACAAAATGATTTTTGTACAAAAATACACATTATGATGGCATAGAAGCAAAAACCCCAAACTTGCATGAGTTTCAATTAAACAGCTACATACATGTAGCTTCAACATGGATTACATAATTTGCGAATATCCCAAACGTATACTTGCATAAAACTACCGCATGTAGTTTATAATGAATAACATAATTCGAGAATATCCAAACGTATACAATATTCCAAATCGATAAGAATCATAGAATCGCACAAATATGAATTACTTTATTGCCACAATCAAGTATACAAACCAACACAATTATTTGTTCATACCAAAATAATACTCTACTTACAATTGTATGGCGAATTCTCCAATTTAGGGTTTTGGAGATGTGATTCCTTGTTGATTTGATTTGATTAAGTTGCTTTATGCCTTAGAATTTGCCTCCTAATCCTCTCTCCAATTGGTGGCTACTCTCAGTCGTTCCTCAGCAACATGACGGCTTTGTTCTTATTTTTGAATGAATAGATTAGGGTGAGTCTAGGGTCATTTTTATAGAGGTTATGAACTAATTAGGACCATTGATGTTGCTTGGATTGATCGTAGCCATTCATTCGAAAGAGGGACCAATTAGAGCCTGCCACCTAGCCCTAATGACAAAGAAGACTGCAGAAAATCGGCCAACATAGAATAGGCCAGCCAGGTTGGGCTGGGTTCGACCTGGCTCTGGACCAGGTCGACAGCCCTGTCGACCTGGCTAGACCAGGTCGACAGCCCAGTCGACCTGGGTGCCTTAGGCGGGTGTTTTTCCGCCCTGGCCCATTAGGCCCCATTTTGGAATTTAAACTTGATTTTCTGAGTTATTTTATTCTGTTTGAATTTTAAACTTAATTCAGAAACTTCCGAAGGCCATATCTTCTTCATACGGACTCCGTTTCTCGAAAACTCGGACTCTATTTCGCGTATTTTTCCGAGACGAACGCAATGGCGTATCCCGTTTCCCTTAGTTCTTTGATTTGAACTTAATTATACTTTAATTTGTGAATTTCACAGTTATAGAATTCGCGGGGTGTTACATTCTCCCCCACTTAAAAGGATTTCGTCCCCGAAATCTTCAAGTTAGGAGGAATGTATATCCTAACATCCAATCATCCATCTACTCATCCATCAAACACGAGCATCCATTGTCCTTAAAAGACTTCTAATGCTTCATGATCATATGCGAAGTGTGTGTGTGTACATGTACTTATCAAATGCAAAATCAGGCGGTCTACTGATTCAGTTGACCTCCTTAATGCGAATTATGTAAGTGCCATGAATCCATTATGTATGCAAATTTTCCTATTCATGATTCTACATGAGTGCACAATCATTCAATACAAATGCAACATCCACATGACAACACATTAGAGTTCAACCATATACGAATGCAAACATATATGCATATGCAATATGAAGTGACTGAGCCGATCTAAACCCTAGATTGTGTGTGTATATGCAACCACGAGCAACCACTAGCAATCACTTGCAACCACTTGCAACCATCATCCATAACATGTTTCCATCCAAAGGGTTTCTACCTAAAAGATAAGATAGATAAAAGTGCAACTTAAGGAAAAGGAAAGATCAAGGATGTACCCTCGAACAGAAAAGGGTAGGCAGTGCGTATTCTAGCTTCAGTTTCCCAAGTCGTCTCCCTCGGCGTCGCTCCACTGAACTTTGACGAGCTTGACTTCGCGGTTGCGTAGCTTCTTCACTTCCGTTCCTAATATGCGGGTTGGAACTTTTCTTATGGTTGCTTCGCATTCCACTTCGGCCTCTTCGAGGATATTTGGCTCTATCACCTCGGCTGACTCATGTAGACATTTTCGGAGATGTGAAACGTGAAAAACGTTGTGGACTCCAGCCAACTTCTCGGGTAGCTCTAATCTATAGGCCATTTTCCCAATTTTCTCGATGATAGGGAATGGCCCTACGAACCTTGGTGCTAGCTTTCCTGTGGTTCCAAAACGAACAACGTTTCTTAGTGGTGATACCTTGAGAAAAACTCTGTCTCCAACCTCAAATTCAAGGTCGGTCCTTCTCTTGTCGGCATAGGACTTTTGTCTGTCTTGGGCCGTCTTCATCCTTCTTCGTATTAAGTCTACTTTCTCTGAAGTCTCTCGGATCATATCTGGTCCAAGTATGAGCTTATCAGTAGACTCCCACCAACAAGTGGGCGATCGGCACGGTCTTCCATATAAAGCTTCGAAGGGCGCCATTCCGATGGTTGCTTGATAGCTGTTGTTGTAGGCAAATTCCACTAAAGGAAGGTGGTCTTCCCATGTCCCTCCGAAGTCAAGGACGCATAGGCTTAAAAGGTCTTCCAAAACTCTGTTCACTCTCTCTGTTTGGCCGTCGGTTTGGGGATGATAGGCTGTGCTCAAGCATAACTGCGTTCCCACTGCTTCTTGCAGACTCCGCCAAAACTCACTGGTGAAGATGGGGTCTCGGTCACTAACAATACTAGATGGTATTCCATGGAGTCGTACGATTTCCTTGAGGTAAAGTGATGCTAGGGATGAGGCAGTTCTTTTACTTTTGACAGGTAAAAAGTGGGCGCTTTTAGTAAGCCTATCCACTATTACCCAAATGCTAGTGTTGCCTCTCCTAGACCTAGGCAGCCCATCGATGAAGTCCATTGAGATGCTATCCCACTTCCACTGCGGGACCTCAAGAGGATGTAGCAGTCCGCCAGGCTTTTTCTGTTCCGCCTTAACTTGTTGGCACACCATGCACTTAGAAACGAATTCTGCCACGTCCTTTTTCATGCCGTTCCAGAAGAAAGTCCTTTTTATATCTTTGTACATTTTATCTCCGCCTGGGTGTATCGTCATCTTGGAGTGATGTGCTTCCTCGAGAACCTTCTTTACTAAATCTTTTGTCTGTGGGACGCATAGTCTTCCGTCTCGCCTTAGCAAACCCTTATCGTCGATGGAGTATCTGTTGAGGTGACTTGAAGTCTCACCCCTAATTAGCCTATCAATTGTTTCCACAAGCTGAGGGTCTTCGCGTTGTGCTGTCCCTACTGAATCCACTAAAGTTGGGCGCACTTCGAGAGATGCTAACAAGCCTGGTACAAAATCGGAGGAAGGCCTAAAGTCGAAGCTGGATATAAACTCTAGGCTTTGTCTTTCAACAAACAACGGGCTTAGGGTCAATTTCTTTCGGCTCAACGCGTCTGCCACTACGTTGCCTTTGCCCGGAGTGTAGGAGATTTCGAAATCGTACGAGGCAAGAAACTCCATCCATCTTTGTTGCCTCAAGTTAAGATCCTTCTGCGAGAAAAGATATTTCAACGATTTATGGTCAGTGTAAAGTTCGAACTTCTCACCTAGGAGATAGTGTCGCCAAGACTTGAGTGCAAAGACGATGGCGGCTAACTCAAGATCGTGGGTTGGGTAGTTCTTTTCGTGCACTTTCAACTGCCTCCCGCCGTAAGCTACTACCCTTCCTTCTTGCATTAAGACGGCGCCTAGCCCTGTCCCACATGCATCCGTATAAATAGTGAACATCTTGCTCCCATCTGGCAGCGTCAAAACTAGGGCTGTTGTAAGAGCCCTTTTCAGTCGTTGGAAAGCAAACTCGCAATCCAAATCCCAATTGAACACTAGATTCTTCTTAGTCAATTTCGTGAGTGGAGCTGAGATTTTCGCGAAATCCCTTATAAACTTTCGATAGAAACCCGCTAGTCCTAGAAAGCTTCGGACCTCAGTTGCATTCCTTGGTGTCTTCCAATCCTGTACCGCCACTACCTTAGCAGGGTCCACTGCTAACCCTTGTTTGGATACTATGTGCCCAAGGAACCTCACCTCTTCTCTCCAAAAGTGGCATTTGGAGAATTTGGCTTTTAGTTGATGGACTCGCAAAGTTTCCATGATTGCCCTTAAGTGCTGAGCATGTTCCTCTTCACTCTTTGAGAAGATAAGGATATCATCTACGAAGACCACTACGAACTTGTTGAGGAAATCTCTAAATACCCTACTCATCAGGTCCACGAAGTAAGCAGGTGCATTTGTCAAGCTGAAAGGCATGACAAGCCATTCAAAGAAGCCGTCTGGGGTTCTGAACGCTGTTTTATCGATGCTATCTTCAGCCACCCTTAGCTGATGAAAACCGGTTGCTAAATCGAGTTGGGAGAAAACAGACGCTCCTACAAGCTGGTCAAATAAATCGTCAATTCTAGGGAGAGGGTGCCTATTCTTTTTCGTTAGCTTGTTGAGCTCCCTATAGTCAACACATAGACGGAGTGATCCATCCGCCTTTGTAGCGAACACCACTGGAGCGCCCCATTCTGAAATGCTCCTCCTAATGAACCCCTTTTCTAGAAGCTCTTTAATCTGTTTACTGAGCTCTTTCCTTTCTCGTGGAGCCATGTGTCTAACGGGCAACGCAACGGGCTTTGCATTATCTACAAGATATATGCGGAAGTCTATTTCCCTCTTCGGAGGCAAGCCCTTCACCTCTTCGAAGACATCCGGATATTCCCGGACCACTTTAACTGATTGCAAATTTTCAACAGAGGCATCTAGCGATTCAAGATAACTAAGCATAACCGCATACGAGGGATTACAAGAAATTTCCAAAGTATTACCGAGCTGGGTTAGGAGCCTGACAACCCTTTTCTCACAATCAAGGATGGCCCCATTACTGGATAGCCAATCCATACCCAAGATCAAACCATAACCCGAAAAGCCCAAAACAAAGGCACTTCATTGAAATTCTACACTTAGAATAGAAATTTTCAATCCCAAACAGATCATAGACAAATGAGCTGGGCCCCCAATTGGGTTTGAAACAATTAAGGGGTCCTCTACCATACTAGTTTTTAGGTGCAGAGATTCTACTAAAGCAGACGAGATAAAGGAGTGTGATGCGCCAGAATCAAATAAAGTGCGAACGGGGTGATCATAAAGATAAACTACGCTTTCTACAGAAGTATTTATACCTCGCTGTTGCAGAGGTGGCGCTTCCAGCACATGAACCTGTGCCCCTGGGGTGGATCCAGCCCTCTGCCCCTGTCCTCGTTTCTTTGGGCAGTCCTTAGCCCCGTGGCCTGTCTCACCGCAAGAAAAGCACCCACCATTCTCCTTGGCCTTCTTTTTCCGGCAGTCCTTTACTAAGTGCCCCACTTTGCCACAGAAATTGCACTTCCTCTTCTCTTTGTTGCCTTTCCCGCCCTTCTTAAAGTCTGTCTTCTTAGGCTGCAAACCCTCTTTCTTCCCTTGAGAGCTTTCTGCCTTTGTCTCCTTCTTGCCCTTGTCCTCTTCATTCAGCAATGCCATTTGCACCAATCTTTCATACGTGGCTCCCATGAGTATATGGGTCATGGCCAAACTGTGTAATGGCTCATTCAACCCTTTGACGAAACGGAGAGCCTTCTTGTGCGGGGTGTTGACTAGGTCAAGCCCAAACCTAGCCAGCTCATCGAACTGATTCACATACTCTCTGACTGTCTTGTCCCCTTGCTTAAGAAATAAGAATCTTTCCAACTGCAAACTTCTTTCCGCATCTGAGAGAAATTTAGTCTCAAACCTTGCCCAAAATCCTCCCATGTCTCCACTGGTCTTTCAGCATTAGTGACTTCCCACCAGTAGGAAGCCTCGCCCTTCAATAGCCACACTGCCAATTGTACTTTTTGTCTATCCTCTACCTCAAAGATGATGAATAGGTCCTCAGTTTCTTTCAGCCAATTTCTAGCTGCCACGAAGGACTCAGTTCCATGGAAATCCTTTCCTCCCATAGCTTTAAAATCTTTACATATCTTAGCAAATGTGTTTCCCCGAGGAGGAGGTGGAGGAAAAGGTGCCGCTGCAGCTGGATGATTTCCGGCAGCTGGGGGAGGAGGAACGGTAGGACCTGGCTGAGTGGCTCTTGCTTCTAAGAACCGCCTAAACCAACCAGGTATTGGCACCCCTTCTGGCAAGTTAAGGTCTTCAGACATGCTGAAGCAAAAAGGATAGATTCAAAACGAAGGATAAGAGATAGTACCTATGGCTTTGGGGAGTGGACTTTGCCTTTTAGAATAAAATAATATTTTTCTTTTAAAAATGCTTCTTTAAAATTTCCTTTTTGAAAATAAATTTTTCAAAACTTTTTATCTTATCTAGTAAACCTATGCTCTGATACCAAGTGAAACACCCCACCTCCGTTAGGGTCACTCTCAAAGGGAATGCCCTAATTTTGGTGGAGGTTTATAAGTATAAGTCACAGATATACAAGACAGATATAAGAACACATATTTGTAAACAGCGGAAAATCAACAAACAACAACTTTTATTTCATAAAAGCAAATACGTGCTACAACAACATCACCATAATTGTCTTACATCTTTTCCAAAACATAACATAACACTTTCATAATCTGTCTTGATTACATTATTTAAAGAAGCATAAATAAAACATAGATAAACTGCAAAAGCCCCAAAGTGGTTGTCCAAAGCCATAGTTCAAAACGAAAAGGTCCAAGCAATACATTTCTCTTCTTCAAGCTGGATGTTAAGGCTGGTCAAGCTGCAGTGTTCCCTCCCTGTGGACCTGGGGGGGAAACGGAAGAAAAGAAGATGAAAGAAAAGTAGAGTCAGACATAAAGCCTGAGTAAGTCTAGTACTATTTTGTCTATGAATAAAGAACTGGGTATGATAAGTATAAACAAGAAGTGGGAAAGCACTATAACTTGGTTAAGTTGTCTAGGGTCGAATATACTATCGTACCCCATGTTAATCTCTGAACCCATATAAACTAGTTTCCAACTGGCACCCCATAATCAGGGTGAAGTGATCCATTCTATGATGATCGGCTCCTGCTCGCATAGTTACATGTGTCTTACGGCCCCCGATGTTGTAGTTACCTATGCTGGTCCCACCATGGGGTGTATCAAGTCCCATGGTAGCGGCCCGACACAATCCTAGAGTGCACAGGTATGCTACTGGTGTCCAGTGCCTTATTTTTCTGCGCCGGAGTGTGTGCACGCCCGCACCCCGTTAGAACCTACACTGCTACACCACCGCCATCGATTTGACCTCTTATAATCAGCCCAGTAATCGTGCCCCACCCTGCCTAGTTTCAGGGTATCCTGATACACCTTCTAGGGTTACTGCTGAAAAGGGTCCCCCGTTACTAGGTTTTCTATCTCTAGCCAACATGCTAAGTTGGTTAAGGTTTTTCTAACCTAACCCCCACCAGTCCGTTTAGTTTAGCATGTTTCATTTTGATTAAGTTTTTAGTCCACTTAATCCTAACAATCCTGACTCAACTTTAATTGTCTTATTAAAGCCTTGACCTCTCACATTAGACAGGTATTGTTGTGGCTGCCTGTTGCCGGTTGGTTCCGGGCAGTCTTACGCCACAACTCAGTCTAACCTCGGGTCCTTATTGGGCTCCATGTTTAACCTCCCACATTGGATAGGTATTGTTGTGACTACTGGACAGCCGGGCGGTTCCGGGCAGGTTTACATCACAACTCAATCCAACCTCGGGTTAAACACATCGTATGTTCTACATTTACATATTTTGTCTTTCTTCTTTATTTTCTTATATGTAAATATTTGCGGCCCATTATTAAGTTAATGGTGTAAAGGTTACACCAATCATGGGCCCAACCCATACTTGAATTTGGGCCCTTCTACTTTATGTTTTCATTTATTAATTAATTTAACCCAACGTTATTTTCCCCCGTTTAACACATCCGTTTATTATATATGTGTTGGGCTTAGCCCTTTTAAGCCCAACTTAGCCATGCGAAAAGGGGAGGCTTAAAGCGTGATTACATACACAAAAAGGGGAATGTGAACGCATGAACTTGCAATGTGACGTTGGAATGACAAAATAGAAACTGGTGTACTTGCATAGTAGTAACATATACTTTGGTCATAAAGCATAAGTGACATGAATCAAACCATGTAAACTTGTAGTTAAGTTAAGAATATCACTATCGACACCTAGGCTTAACTACAACATAAACCTATATTTTTATTCAGGCATAATGTCAAACATAAGCAAATCATGTTCATAAGATTACTACATGTTTACAAAGGTGTTTACTTTTGTTACTAACACAAAAGTATAGTTCAACTTAATCATGATTTTAAATCTATTCACATGGCATAAATATTTCTAACATGAAATCATGATTTTTTACTTTAGTCATGCAAACTTGCAAAAGGGATTTTGAATCTAACCTAGCTATGTACCACATATGTCATCATATAATTCTTGTTAACAATATAATCATGGATTTCAATTATGCAAAATATCAATCATAGCCTAGTCATATTCATAAGTTTGCAAATAGGTTTTCTTGTATAAAAGCATGGCTTAATACATAGATCATGATGCCAAAATTTCAACATAGTTTCATATGAACTATAATAACCCAAATGTGTTCCAATTACGTACAAAATGATTTTTGTACAAAAATACACATTATGATGGCATAGAAGCAAAAACCCCAAACTTGCATGAGTTTCAATTAAACAGCTACATACATGTAGCTTCAACATGGATTACATAATTTGCGAATATCCCAAACGTATACTTGCATAAAACTACCGCATGTAGTTTATAATGAATAACATAATTCGAGAATATCCAAACGTATACAATATTCCAAATCGATAAGAATCATAGAATCGCACAAATATGAATTACTTTATTGCCACAATCAAGTATACAAACCAACACAATTATTTGTTCATACCAAAATAATACTCTACTTACAATTGTATGGCGAATTCTCCAATTTAGGGTTTTGGAGATGTGATTCCTTGTTGATTTGATTTGATTAAGTTGCTTTATGCCTTAGAATTTGCCTCCTAATCCTCTCTCCAATTGGTGGCTACTCTCAGTCGTTCCTCAGCAACATGACGGCTTTGTTCTTATTTTTGAATGAATAGATTAGGGTGAGTCTAGGGTCATTTTTATAGAGGTTATGAACTGATTAGGACCATTGATGTTGCTTGGATTGATCGTAGCCATTCATTCGAAAGAGGGACCAATTAGAGCCTGCCACCTAGCCCTAATGACAAAGCAGACTGCAGAAAATCGGCCAACATAGAATAGGCCAGCCAGGTTGGGCTGGGTTCGACCTGGCTCTGGACCAGGTCGACAGCCCTGTCGACAGCCCTGTCGACCTGGCTAGACCAGGTCGACAGCCCAGTCGACCTGGGTGCCTTTGGCGGGTGTTTTTCCGCCCTGGCCCATTGGGCCCCATTTTGGAATTTAAACTTGATTTTCTGAGTTATTTTATTCTGTTTGAATTTTAAACTTAATTCAGAAACTTCCGAAGGCCATATCTTCTTCATACGGACTCCGTTTCTCGAAAACTCGGACTCTATTTCGCGTATTTTTCCGAGACGAACGCAATGGCGTATCCCGTTTCCCTTAGTTCTTTGATTTGAAATTAATTATACTTTAATTTGTGAATTTCACAGTTATAGAATTCGCGGGGTGTTACAATTTGTGATAATAAATTCAAACTTACTGACGATAGGAGCCATGAGGAGAGGAGGCTGTCTTATTTTTGAAACTTTGTGTAGTCTGTGTTAGGCACATTTTCTCCTTCCGAATTGGTTATCGTCACTCGTGGGACTGTTATTGTCTCATTAATGTACTGCAATAAATCATACCCTCTTAAAGCGATCTCTAATTGATATTTCCATAGAATGTAATTGTCTTCGTCTAGAGATGTGGTGATAATTTGGCTTTTTGGTTTAATCAGGTCATGATGGTTAGGTGGAGCGCTGTACCCCATACTTCCTGAAATAGCGGAGGTTACTTCATTGTTGTTGGCCATAAAACAAAAACAACTTTCTGCTTGATGATTAAGCCTTTCGGCAATTTGGCTCTGATACCATATTAAGGGATGAGGAGGAGAGTAATTAGAGAGAAACAATTGCAATTTTTATTGATGCAAAACATGATACAAAGAGCACATATATATAGTGCTATGAGCCCAATGGTTAGTACAAAATATACCAAATATGTATGAGCCTAACGGCTAGTATTAAATATACCAAGTATGCATGAGCCTAACGGCTAGTAGATAATGACAAAGCATGCTAGATATGATAAAAACGTGTTCACACTCTAACGGCTCTATTGTAACGGCTCTATTGTCTTCGTTATGCAGCCACAGCAGGTCAAAGAAATTTTCAATTTTCTGGGCAGCATTTGTTCTTGTTCTTTATATAAGGTAAATTCTTGCTAACATGTTATATTGTTTGTTTTTTATTTGTTTTGAAAATATATAATAAATATGATTACAGGATTTTAAACTTTAAAGTCTAGCTGAATTTTCATAGCATTTAAAAGGACTGTGGAGTGCAGCCGTGCAGGTATTATAAATAATACTATTAATAATGCCTTTGTCTGTTTATTAATGCATTTGTTCTTTTATATAAGGAATTTTCTTTATATGCAGCTTCGTGAGTGATCGGATATCATCTTCTTTGCTTATTTTAAAGATTTGACAGAAGAAACTTCATAAATGAAAATAGGATACATGGAGGTATCTTAATTACTCCTTATTTAAAAACTTACCTAAATTGTAATATTATGTTTATATACGTAGTAAAGAATATTGGAATTAATTCATGAATCAGGTGTATTTTAAGAAGCTGTGCAAGTGGTGCGGCAAATATTACCGACTATCTCAAGTTCATATGACGTTGCACCGTCGAAGGTGCTTGAAACTCAAACACCAAAGGGAGAAAGAAAGTAGGGAGCAAAGGCGCGAACGGAGAGAGGATGAAAGACTCAGGCGGCGTTGATTATTTATCAAAGATTGTACATAAAATTCATTTTTTTGTTAATAAGCACTTGATTAGCAGCGTTGACTATGTGATTGATTCAGTATTTTGATTACTTGTCAGAAAAATTATTGTTGATTTGGCATTGTTGGAAAGTAAACCCAATTAATGTCGTTTTGTAATTTGTAGTGTCTTTTGTTTTAAGTGTCATGTTTGTTTGTTTAGTGTAGTGTCTATTAATGAAACGGTGTCTATTGGTATGTGTAAGGGTGTCTAGTCTACTATATATAAGGGTTGTCATATTTTGTTGTAAGAATAAAGTAAGAAGTGTAAGAAATTAAAATAAGGAAATTATAAAAGAGTTTTTTCCTCCATTAAAACTCAATATCCTCCTCCTCTTCAATCCATCAAATTGGTATCAAAGCGTCAGGTTGAAACTATGGCAATGCTATTTTTCTCGTCGTTTGTTCTCACAAAAGAAAACTTCGAAAAGTGGAGTGATAAAAAGAAAGAAGAACTGATCTTCAAAGGGCTTTGGGAGATCGTTGAGAATGGCTATGAGTGACCAAAAGATGTCAAAAATATGACGGAGAAAGAGAGTGAGGCATTCACAAAGTTGAGATGAAAAGATCGTTGTGCACGTGCTGCAATGAGTGAGAACGTTGATGAAGAAGCTTTCGACCATATTATTGGAGAAAAATCCGCAAAGGATTCGTGGAAATTGTTGAATGAGGTGTACGCAACCGGGGTAGATGAAGAGGACGAAAACAATGGAGTTGAAAATGAAGTGACTGAAAGTTATCTTCCTATTACAGATGAAGAAGTGCTAGAATCTGAATCACAACAGGACAATATTGTAGTCCCCGAGGAGCAGAAAATAATAGATGTTGAAGCCGAAACAAAATTCGATTCTGGTTCTAGTCAATTAGGAAATTTAGCAAGTGGGAATGACACTCAAGAAACATCTGATTTCAAATCTGAACAAATGATCATTGCAGATTATGTTGATGAGGCAGAGAACGAAAAAGAAGAGGAAGCTATCAACGAGGAAACAAAACTGGAAGAGTCAACTGAACAAATGATAATTCTAGATGATGTTGGCGCGACCCTAGCTGAGAATGACGGAGAAAAAGAAGAAGTTGATTTCGTTAACGCAAATGAATACGAGATTCTGTACGGGCACTTTGGCGAATATGATAGTTTGATAAAAGGCACACCACCTGTAGCAAACCAATTGGTGGATAATTTACCAACATTTGTCTTATGTAAAGAGGATATGAAAAATGGTGCTTTACTCTGAGCAGTTTCTAAGGATGACATGGGCGTAAATGAGAAAAGGAAGCATCACAAAGAGTTAATAGCTGAAAAGCACCAACATCGTAGGATCAATCGAGGTGTTGACTTGGAGCAAATGAATCTGAGACTCAAGCAGATAGTCATTAATGACATTGCCATGTTCCCATTCCATTCAATGCATTTTCGTGATTGTTCTCAGGTACAACTTCTTGCATCAATTTATGGACTGTGAAGTGGCAGCCAAGGATCAGAAAAAAAGAGATTTATGATTGTAACACGAACTACATCGAAGATCTTTCTGATGGAAAAGAAAAAAAAGAAAGTTTGGACAATTTCTTCTTTCTACCAAAACGCGTGAGATATAAATCAATCGAAACCGATATGTTCTCAGAAGCTTTGAAGTTTGAAGAAATGTTCAAAATGATTAAAGAATTGGGTTTAAGGGGGAATGTTGGAAAGTAAACCCAATTAATGTCGGTTCGTAATTTGTAGTATCTTTTGTCTTAAGTGTCAAGCTTGTTTGTTCGTTTAGTGTAGTGTCTACTATATACAACGCTTGTCATATTTTGTTGCAGGAATAAAGTAAGAAAGTAAGAAGTAAGGAAAGAAAATAAAGAAATCCTCCTCTTTCATTCCAACAGGCATTTTCTTGGAGGAAATTCGAGTTTTTTTTTAATAACGTTGAGTTTTGGTTAGAATAATGTTTTCTAATTTGCCCCTTCTTATTTTTCCTTTTCTTCCAACGCAACAATCATTATCAATGGTGTATTTCCACTCGAGTACCCCTAAACCTCCAAAACCCTAATCTACGAATCGACGCCACCACCCCACATCGATCATCCTGTATTTCATTCGGATCCTTGCTGCTAAGGTTAGATTTTATCTCCTAATTCCTTTATTCCATAGAACAACGAATCATTATATGTGTATTTCCTTTGGAATTTTGAAATATCTATTGAAAGGTTTTACAAAATATCTATTGCAATTTTTTTTTTAATTTTTAGTTAAATCAAAATGTTGTTACGTCATCATTTTTTCCTTCAGAATTTTTTGAACAAAGATTATATGAGAATGAAGATGGAAAGGAGAGAATATTTGGATTCCACGAGTACAGTTGACAAGAAAATTAATTGAAGGAACAATTGTGAAAAATTAAGGAAGAAGCATTGCATAGAATATATATATATATATATCTACGGAGAAAATTTTGGGAAGACGAGGCTAAAGGAACAGTATTTAATTTCTACGTTTTTGTTCCCTATAAAATTGGCTTCATATATATTGATATGGGCTCCGTTACATTTGGCAAACCTCCCTTATAGTCGGTTTGATTATTCATTCAAAGAATAAATATTTTCATAAAGTTGTGCTAACATTTTTTTTATTTCACTAGTTGTTTGATATTCAAATTTTAGCTTACTCGCTTGTCGTTTGTATTAATTATTTTTGGACAAAGTTTATCTATAAGCCAAAAAAAAAAGGAAGAAAAAGTGGAAGAAGTTTTAGGCCTTGTTCAAAATTAATAGCTGACATACTCTTCTCAAATTTAGTTTCGCAGAACACCCATTTCAAAATTTCCAGCGAAATAAGCATTTTAAACTCCGTATGTGTGTTGCTATAACGTATATATGCTGCTAGAAATGCAAATATTTGCAATTCCAGTGGCACATTTTTGTAAAATGATAATACTGCATTTCTAACTGTAAATATATGCTTTTGGGCTCCAGTTGTTTGCAACTCTGGCTTGTGCGGTTTAAATCGTGTATTTTGACTGAAATTGTTGACATGGGGGTTTCCTGAAATTTATTTGAGAGAGAATGGAAATGAATTTTAAAACTTTTTGGGTGTTTGAGAAAATGTCCTGAAAATATATTTCATTTGGTAATTTTAAATTGTGGCATTGTAACCATATGCAGTCGTAATGCATTTATTCTTGTCGTGCAACAACTTGCCTGTATGTGAATGTATATGAAATTATGAATATTCAGTATAAGGAAAATAATGCGGTAAAATAATAGAAAGTAGAAAAAATATAAAAAAACGAAGGATGTGTGGGAACTTCCACTTAATAAAATAATCCAGTTTGCTTCTTACAAAAAGTTGAAGACATACATTGTTGAGTCACACCATTTGAAATATACTTTTCTGTCAATGATTATAATCTTATTTTCGCTATAGCTTATGAGTTGTAGCCATCAAATATCAGTAACAAAATATACATTAATATATACCCATGATTTAAAAAATCGTGCAAATGAATCGTACCTCATTAGAGGGTGGTGCCATTTTGATTAATTTAGTTAATACTTCATATACATGGTAAATCAAAATGTCGTGGATTGATTTATTTTTTCTTTCAGTTGTCTGTATATGGTTCAGTGGTTAAGCATAAAATGTTCAGTTTGATCAAATATGGTGGCTACATCTTATGTAAGTACACAGCTTATTTGTTAACATGTTTGAATGAATGGAAGAGACTAACATTCAAGTATCAAGCAACTCTAGTTTGCCACTGAAGGATGGAACAGGTCCATGGTTGGTGTTCATGCCGCAACATAATAACAGTTGCAATGAAGAACCCCAGACCTTCTATAGCATAGCGGAGAAGAAGTAGTACTTGAATAAAATGGGTGATGTAGAAGGTTGTAAACTATGGCCTACTTCTCAAGGTAACTGGATGCTAACACAAGAGCCAAATTCCCAAAAAAGATCTGCTAATGGAACCCTTTGGCATCACAAAAGGTTATAATACCAAACTGCAAGCTTAACTTGAGAAAAAATCATTAGTGTGCGCTGTCTTCGTCGCCCCTCGATCCTAGCTGCAAGCTCATTTGCCAACACAGAAATTGTTTATCCTTCCTTGATTTCGAAACCAGTGAATGTTCAGGACATTATACTGTCCAAGAAGATGAGCTTATTATACCTTGTCTACTATCACTTAATGGAAAATTCTATAGTAAACTAGAACCAGTAGGCTTACCGTTAATGACTTCTCTCAGCATCCGAAGATTATAATTCTTGAAGAAATACCCAAGTTTGTTGGCCTGTGAGAATGGCATATCAAAGTCAAGAATATTTGTTGGTGTCCTATGTGGAAATGTTTATGGTTCAAACATTTGCACGTCTACCAGAAAACAACAATATTGCTCACTTGGTTGTTTACAAAAGGGATTGCTCCAATGAAGAATGGAATGTTGTGGATAAAATTGGAGGTAGAGCGTTTTTCTTAGGCAGACATAATTTTGCAGGATCATGGTTAGCAAGCAAGCTCAAGGTTAAAGAAAACTGCATCTGTTACTTGCTGGAAAATAATCCATGCTTATCAAACCGACCATTAGGGAGGTTTGTATACTGTAAGGGAGCCTAAATAAAACTCTCTGAAGCCAATTATAATCGGCCCAAAAATCTGACATTTTCACGCGTGCTTGTGTTCCCTTTTCTCTCTCTTCCGAAATTCCTAATCTTTTTTTTTTCTCGATGCAAAAATTTTGAATCCAACTTTTCGGATTAAAATCACTCGCTGCCTCCTTTCTCTTTATCTGAAATTAATTCTCTTAAACGATAATGATTTAGCTAAATATATTTTTCAGTGAACATAATTTGATTATAATATATGCTTTTTTGTTAAGATTGTTCAATTTGGGCACGCTTGTAGGGTTGAATTGTAATTCGAGTGACTTGCAGAGTAATTGCCACGAATAGTAGGCAGAGAGCGGTTACAAATCAGGGCTATGGATATGGTTTTTGTTTGGAATTTTCTTCAGGTCAGTGATGGGTTTTTGCAAAAGTGGTGTTTGCGACAGGGAGCAAGGATTGATGGTGTAATGTGGGAGTTCTGGTTAGGCAGAAATGTAGAGGATTTGTGCGGTTTGTGGATGAGAGAGAGATGGTGCAGTTGATGGTTGCATGAGTTTTTATGGAAGGTGACTGAGGAGTTAGTTATGTGGTTGTTGCTGATGGAGAAGCATGCATATGATGGAATGGTTTGTAACAGTTTGATGGTGCCCTCGCGCTTGAGTACGGGACGGGAGACTGCCAGGGAAGTCCTCTTGCACTTGAGTATGGGAGCCTTTGGCACTGGGTATCCACCACTACTTTGCATGTTTATAAATTAGGGATTTTTGCAGCGGCTATGTACTTGTCTAGATAAGTTTATGCCTACTAATGAATAAAAATCACTAATGTCACTTTAATCAAGTTATTACAATGTAGTTTTTTTGTGTGTTTACTGTTAAATATTTATGCTTTTCTTTGTATCAAATTCTAACGATACCTACAATTTTCAATTTTCAGCCTCCCTGCCCACTCACCTGCAATGTTGAACATATTGATTAATCTGGCTATTGTTGAACATGGAAAATTGAATACTTGGATATATGAAATTAAAATATCATACATGTACATGCATGAATTTAGTTATGAACTTTTACAGCATTACATTCTTATAAACCTTGTAATAGCCAGGTAAGAGAGAGATTAAAAACGGTATTTAATTATTGAAGATACAATTCCATTTGGCATACTTGTCTATTCATATCTATGAAATTGACGACTTCAATTTGTTGATTTTAAAGGTAAGGGTAATTGATTTTTGAGTTGTATCAGGGTATCTATTTTCGATATATTAAAATTTTCAATTTATTCTATGAAGAAATCATAGGTATTTTAATTTCATTTCGAACTTTAGAGGACCTGCTTTCCATGAACGGTACAGCATAGGGGACACATTAAAGCATTACCGAAATGATCGCCAATTCGCTAAATGTACTGCACATGATAACTTGAATTCTCAGTTGCCCCAAGGCATTAGATGTTTGTGATTGTTGATCAGCACCTGTAACTGAAAACTTAAATTTCTATATATCCTGGATTAATTATCTTTTTTTTTCTTGCACTGTGTGAGTATGTGGTAGCTCAGTATTTTACTTATTAGCTGATTTTATAGGTAGAAGGTTAAAAATTATATATCGATACATCTTATGTAGCTACCATGATCAAGAGCAGAGGTGTGTACATTTGACTGCATTATTTGTGTGTGTGTGTGTGTGTGTGTGTGTGTATATATATATATATATATATATATATATATATATATATATATATATATATATATATCAAATGTACATACATGTTATCTCTTATCATAGTTAATTAAGAGAGATGTCACTGCCAAGTGTTTTTTTTTTATCTTCTAAATCGTATTATAACGGATGGGAATGATACAAACGTGGAGCATAAGTGAAGAAGGTGATTATATTCTTGATGGACAACGTGGTTTATACTTCCAGTTAGGGAATTGGACCACTTGGAATTCTGTATTATGGTTAAAACAAGTATCAACACGTGAGAAGAGGGAAAAGGTCTTGTTTCCTAAGCAAATTAAGCAAAAAAAAAACACTCATGTGAGATCTAATCCTTAATACTAGTTTAGAACAACGAAATTGCATGTGGTTTTGCCATCCCTTTCACTTTCTTCCAAAAATGCATGCACTAAACTAATCATTAACTGTATTGTTCTGTCGAATAATGCATGCACTAAACTAATCATTAATTTGATTCTCATTTTATTTTGCAACTTCTCCTATGGCAATTGATGACGTTGAATTGCAATCAACTACTGAAGGTGAAACTAATGACGTCAAAATCTTAAATCTGCATTCACGACAAATGAAGAACTTCCACCTAACACTGATGATCTCCCAGGTAGTTTAGTTATTATGTTTGATATATCGTCACAAGCCTTTAAAGCTGAGCTAAACTGATATCTCAATTAATCATTCGACAAAAAGAAACACCTTTGATATGTGTAGTTAACCTGATGGATATCCAAATCTTTCGTTTACGAGAAAGAATATTTAAGAATAGAAATAAGTTCGAATGGATGGCCATGCTTTGTTGTTTAAGATTGTTGGTTGAAGCATGCTAAAATGTACCGCATGATTAGGGTTTTTCTTGGTCGTGATTTTTTCTTTGATGTATTTCTTTATTTAATATAGGGAACGCCAGTGATTCTTATGGGTGATGAATATGGTCACACATGCTATGGAAATAATAATAGCTATGGACACGACACAGCAATCAACAATTTTCAGTGGGGATGAGTAAGCGGTTGCTTACCTTATGTGTATCTGTGTGTTTTGGCAAATCTTTAATTTTCCTTAGAAATTCATTATACTGAGTTGACTAAATAAACAGCTGGCCGAAAAATAAGACGATCACTTCAGATTTTTCTCTGAAATGATAAATTTTCGACTTGGGCACTCTATACTTAGACGTGATATATTCCTAGCCAAGGGATTTAAGAGATGATAATATATGAATTTAAATTGAGGAAACATTATATTTCTTTTACTTGGGTAGATACTTGGTAAAGTTTGTGAGTATGATACATGTATACTGTAATAAGCTGTTTAAAGTAAACTGCTTTCTGCGTGGACTTGCTACTTCACACTACATTGCTTTTTTTGTCATAATAATGGTCAATTGCTCAATCAACAATTTATAGATGAAGTAACAATTATCAATATAATTGGCATTTGCTTTAGCAATTGACTTGCTGTTTCGATTGCTGTTACATATTACTTTCAAGTTTTAACTCGTATTCTTTTTCTAAACTTCAGTTATTAATTAACCTTTGTCAAATCCAAATTGTTCTCTCTATTTCAGTAATTTCTGTCAATGTACAATTCCTAACAAAGGTTGATGATATATATTGCATCATGATTGTGAAATCTTAATACAGAAATAATTGATCAACTCCATTAGCTACCATATTAATATAGCAGAAATTCAGAATAAATTAAAGTAATGTTTTACAAAGATTAAAAATAAAAAATGTGGTCATCGGTTGAGTGTACTGTTGAATTTTCATTTGCCCTACTGAAATGTCATATGCATACTGAAATATTATTTGCTATTGTTCCCAAAGACATTTTTATTTGCATCATGGTTGAGAAGTTCTATACCACATGTATGCACAGCTGATAGGAATGCCGTTATCTCGTTGTAGGTGGATACAAATCATGGACCGCCTGAGGATGTTATTCGGGAAGGCATACCATTTAGGGGTGATGTGTATGATGTTGCACCACATTCTTCTATCCTTCTCAAAACAAAAACATGAAATAAAATTACACTGCAAAAGGCAACAAAAGATGCTTGTATTCAGTTCCGTGAAGTTTAGCTACTAAAAGGTAAATGTGTGCTTGGCAGCATCATTTATCCTAGTGTAGTATTTTGTTGGTTCAGAAATAGTTCTATTGTATGTATGTCTGGTGTATCATTTCCTTTGTTATCAAGAACTAAGTTCAGGGTTGTATCATTTTTTTTTTTGGATTGGGTCCAATTAATGTTGGGAAGTTATACCTTGGAGAAATAATGCTCCTTCAATTTGAGAGTCTAACTGTGGGAGCTTTCATTCATAGTTGCCACAATTCAATTTTAATAAGAAGTCTGTCTGCTTAATCCACTGTGTTAGCTAGCTGACATTCTCATAGTTGGTAATTTAGTGTCAGTTTAACAATTGAATTTAACATGAAATCACCAACATTTTACATGTATTATAATGCAACTACGCTTTCAAAAAACAAGAAGATGACAGTCCCTTGCTATATATCTTTATTGATGTATGTACAATGATGTTGGTTAGCTGACATTCTCATAGTTGGTAATTTAGTTTCAAATTAATGATTGAATTAAACATGAAATCACCACCATTTTACATGTATTGTAATTTTACATGATGTTGGTTAACCAACACATATCCCTTGCTATATATCTTTATTAATGATTGAATTTAACATGAAATCACCACCATTTTAACATGAAATCAACATTAATAATCCATCGGTAACCACTAGAAAAAGCCATTAGAAAGAGCCTCGTCGACAAAATGCATTTCTAATGGTTTTGTCGTGTATTATCCAATAGCTTTTAACGATGGTTTCCAACGATCTTCGATGGTCGTCGTTGACACGTGGACAATTACGATTTAGCCTCAATGATATCAACAACGATTGAAAAGATCCAATCGACAAGTAGTCAAGAACCACTTGAAGCAGTTAGAATGTTAATACAGGTCGGCAATCAGAAAGTATTTCTTTTCGACGACTCACAAAAACAGTCAAGTAAACATAGATCGTACTCTTAGACATGAAGCAAAATTGAGCACAACACCAATGAGCCAACCAATCAAAACACACAAGTGGGATCCCCACGGGCCACCCAAACAACATAGGACTGATACAATAAAAAAAAATCAACGTAAAAACTCAAGAAAGCCACAGTAATCCAAAGTCGCCGCCTAGCTACCACCACACTGTACTGAGGAGAAAGATGAGCCACGAAAAACACGACTTGGTCTCAATCCATAGAGGAATGGATGACAGCTACCTCCAACTCCCAGGGACTAGACTGAAAGATTCAATCCCACCATCATCAACCTACTCCAGCCCATAAAGCCAAGCAGTCAAGCATAAAACTACCATAGGAAACTGATCAAGAAACAACCAAAGCCATGAAACTCAAAAGGAAAAAAACCACATGCATACACACACGCAACATAGGTCACCCACCCTCGAACGAGGCCTGGAACCCAAAGAAAGTCTTAGACCTCGGGAAAGAAGAAGCGACGAAGGACTATAGGATCCCATGACAGGTCTTTCTCAGAGTGTGAAATGCATATTAGAAGACACTCTCCGGGTAATGGATCCAAAGGCCATGTGAGAATCATCAAAAATCACCTTGTTTCGAGTACACCAAAGGTGCCAACAGATGAGGTAAGAATAAGCTGGAAAAGAATGGATCTGAGATCATTTCTGCGGCCCAGAGCCCACCAGGATCGAAGTAAGCTCAAAAGTGAAGAAAAAGGGACCTAGCTACCAACCAAAGGCCCAAAGAAAGACCAAGTCGCCACAACCAACTCGGTAACCATAGCAAATGAGATAATGCTTCTAACGGCCTGACACAACAACAATGACAATGAGAGGCTAGTGGAATGTCAATCCTTATTAGGTTACCATCCAATGGGAGGGCATCGTGTGATGAACCTACCACATTAGGATATAAACCTTTGGAGGAATACCCAGTTCCAAATGGATAGAAAATCAGGATTTCTCCACATGGGAATCCTAATGGAATTCCATGCAGCATGAGAGAAAAGGGGCGATCATTCCAAGCATAGTCCCAGCCATGGCTTTTGGAAATGGACTTGACCGACTGCATCTTTTTCCATGTCTCACAAGCATATGACGGAGACCTAGAAAAGTCAGAAGGAAGAAGACTCCTATACTTGGCGTGCAGGAAGGAAGCTCATTACGAGTTGTTAGCTCTAAAGCGCATCCAGAGCTTGTAGGCATAGGCCTGACACACATCTTTGGACTTACGTAATCCCAACCCCTCTCTTACCTAGGGTGACAAATGGTATCCCAAGAAACCCAATGATGTTTCCAGATGTCTTCTTTGCTACCTCAGTAAAAAGATGAGGTAAGAGATCTGTAGGACCGAAAGAAAGATGCAGTAGGTGTCATTGTAGCGAACACACGTGACCCAAGAGAATCGAGCATAAACTTAACGAGTACCAACCTTTCCGTCTGGAAAAGAAGGACAAAGTTCCACCTGTAGATTTTACCCTTACCTTTGCCAGTTAGCGGGACGAAAATGACATTAAGCTTATGCCCTCGTTAAAGCTCGATCCCAAGGTAAGTAAGGGGGAGACTGGTCAACCAATAACTAGTGAAAGAAGAAAACCACTGTGACTTCGTAGGATCAGTGGAATGAGAAGTAAAGATGCAACTTTTCGCAGCATTGGCCAATTATCCTAAGCACTGTTTGTAGAGATGAAAAAAAGCCATCAGATGACGCATGGATTAATGGTGACCTCCAGTGAAGATCATAGTATCATCCGCGAAAGGCAGGAAGAAATGACAAGATAGCCACAAGGAATATCAAACCGTTTAATTTACCCTACAACCATAAGGGTGTGAATCCCTCGCAAAGCCTCGGCCTCAATAACAAACAACACTGGGGATAACGGATCTCCATGTCGTGTTCCCCTTCCCAATGGGGAGAAGCCTTTGGCCACCCCCTTGATGAGAACCAAGAATCAACAATTTGAAATAAGGCACCAGATAAGGTTAAACAGAGGTTTGAGAAACCCAAGCGCACGAAGAGCACGAATGAAAATACACCAAGACATGTGGTCATAAGCTTTGGCCATATTGAGCTTGTTGACCACGTTAAAGTCGTTAATCTTCTTACAGATTTGAGTGATCAACTCCTGAACAAGAAGCTTCTTCTGCATACCCTTAAATGTTTCGTATAGTTCATGGACATTTTTTCCACTATCAAAACAATTGTGTTGTGGATGTTGGGAATTTGAGGTAAATTACAAAAGAAAAGGAAACTATTAGTGATTGACAGTGGAGAATATTGTTATTTACATGTCAATATGTAGTGCTGTCCTAAATTAGCAGTTTCGGTTCAAAGCTCATAATGCACAATTTCATATTTATTGTGATGATTTGGGCTGTAATGTATATAAACTTGTGAGGCTATAACTACTCTGCTAATTTGAATTTAAATGGATAATTTGCATATATAAGCATGTTTTAGAAAACTATAACAGATATAGACCTGTTCCAGATTTATTTACCGATATAGATCTGTTTTGGCCAGGTATCCGTTGGTGAATTTTCAAAATATGCTAATAAGCGAACTTTCAAAATTCGCCAATACATTTCCTGCTACATACAAACATTGTTCACAACACATTATAAACAAGTTTAAACACAACATACAAGCATTGTTCACTACTTGGTAATTTTGAATAACAAAACATTTGAACATTAACTTTCATCCAATTTAACAACATACAAACAAGTTACTCGATCCAGTATTCATTACAAAAAGCTTTCATCCAATTCGAGTACCCATTACAAACAAATAAGACGTGGTAGAAGAAAGGATATAACTTGCAAACAAACATCGTTCGATACAACAAATTATAGGACAAATCATACAAATATCGTTCGACACAACATATTATAGGGTAAAGCATACAGACATTATTCGATACAACACGTTATATAACTACGATCCAATACAACATAATTTTGAATACAACAAAGAATACACTTAGTTGCGTGGTAAACGGTAGCACACAGTAAACATTTCATTCTTTATTGCAACATTCATTCTTTTCAAGCGACTAACCTCAGCTTGCATTTAAAGTGCGTACTGGACACCTCTCTCCATCAACGGTGTATCAATCCATGAAAAAAATTACAACTTTGCAATCCTTGGCGATTCTGTGCATCAATGTACATTTTGCAACCATAAAAGCGACGACATGTATTCATCTAATGTAACAACCCGCATTCTACGCATCGGGGGATCGTAGAATATTTATTTCTTTCACATGTGAAGTCGTATAGTCATGTGACTTTGGGAGACGACTATTGGGGTCATTTCCCATGTTCATGATTTTTGTCGATTTTTAAATGACCATTTTACCCCTAGCTGATCTTGTTTTGGCCATCACTTTTGATTGGAAAGGAATTTTAACCTGATACCACTTCCATTGGATTCGAATGATGGTTTCTCTTTTCGTAGAGTGGTCATAATAGCCAAACGGACTTACCGTTTGGGAGATATAGCTGAATTAAGGTTTAGAGGGTTAAAAACAACTATTTGGGCTTAACCGGGTGATTAACAACTAGGCCCAATGGGGGATTTTGGGAATTGGGGTATTTAAGGGCTGCTAGGGTTAGGATTTCGGTTTTAGACTCATTTTGCCAGCCGCCACTTACCTCTTTCAAGCTCTAGCAATGGCCTCCAACACCCAAATCACCTTCTAATCACTTTCTAATCAAGTTTTGGCCTAATCTACATAAAATCAAAGAAGATCTTCACCAAATTAGCGAGAGAGCTGCTGGAACACATAGGGATTGGATCCAAATCAGAGATTGTTTCAGATTTAAAGTTTGTTTGTGGCTAAGGTGAGTGATTTGCATTGTTTTTCACTAATTACGGCTAGTTATGGTAATTAGCGAAGATTAGCGAAACTATGGCTCAGAAAAATCTAGAAAAATTCCTAAAATTCTAAAACATCATTTTATGCCTTTGATATGAATTTGGGTTAATTTCGACTAATTTTGCAAATCCCGGAATTTGGGGGATTAAGGGGTGATTAGTGGAAATTAACGAATTTATGCATGTTAAAAATCTGGAAAAATATGTATAAATTCTTAAATATTGTTTTAGGCCCCTGTTAGAAAATTTGGCTAATTTGGTTAAGTTCTGCTAGTCCTATTGTTAGATTTGCTTAAACATGCTTAAGGGGAAAATATGGGTTTTTGGGTATGTTTGATCCATTTTACATGGTATGATTGTTGTTTTGGTGTTTGTGAATGATTATACATGTTGCTATGACTGTTTGGAATGTTATATGATTGTTTAGAAAAGTTAAGTTGGTCAAAAACGCCGTCGAATGGCGAAAAACAGTCGCTGGAACAAAGTGCAGGAAATACACCGGACCGGATCGCCCCTACCCTATGCGACCCGACCCGATCGAAGCTCTCAACCACGATCCGGTCCACCTCGAAGGCCACAAACTAGAGACTGGCGCCACGAGTCACTTAAAGCATCACGAGCCGTGGACCAAGAGAGACGATCCGACCCGAAGCTTAGCCACGACCCGATCCGATGGAGCTGGGGGACCACGAGCTGATGGCGCGACCCGATCCGATGAAGGAACTCGATCCGATCCGAAGCATGGCCACGATTTGGACGAGATGTCACGATCCAACATGGGTGGAGTAACACGATCCGAACTAGAGTGGTGCGATCAGCGAACCGATGGAGGAGAAGCACGATCTAAACCTAGAGGAAAACCACGACCTGAAGCAACGTGAAGTGAAGAAAGGAAGACCGATCCGGAGGAGATGCTGACCAAAACCCGAGATGCAAAGGTAGTCCAAATGGAAGTTAGAGCTCAGGATCCAGATGGGAACCAATGAGTTCACTTCATGATTGGGCTTTGCTGCGGGACGTGAGCAAAGGGGTTGTCGGTATTCATAACTTTGGTTCACCACCGAGAGATGAATAGTGGACTTGTAGTGATAGTTGTACGGGATTGGATTCCGTCATGGCCCAAAGGATTAGGTAACCAAGGTAGTGGATATCGTATGCTTTACGCACTGAGTGAGAGACGTGAGGATGGTTGCTATACTTGATTGTTTGACACCACTATGACATGCACACCCCCACCCCCGTATCTCTTACACAGTATGTTAGTGGCACCTTAGAGTATTGTACGGTATGTAGTGCTAACTCTTTTGTTGCAGGTCCAGGCTCAGGTATGATTGGATTATACCTGTTATTGTTCTGTTTTGTTGCTTATCGCTCATACCAGGCTTTATGTCTGACCCAGAGTTTTATGTCTCCTCTTATTACTCTGGGTGCTCACACGAGCAGACAAGAGACAGGTTATGGTTAGCTGGTGATGCGCGAGTAGCTGATTCGGAGGCGAGCAGGAGGCTTCCACGTATGATATATAGATATTCTCCCTGTGTCGTTAGTGGTCGCTACTTGGGCATTAGTAGTGTACCTCCTTTATCTTGCTTTTGCTTTGAGACAGTTTGAAAAGTTGTAATAATGTTTAACTTTGGATCATAAGCTGTACTTATATTTTCCGCTGCTATGTTAGTTGTTTCAGCTTATGCACTATCTCACCTGTTTTATGTCAAGTATGTTATTATTATATTTTATTCTATGCGCTGTGAGACATTCTACAGGTTCTTTATTGATTCTTCATCTTCTTTCTTTTCTCCTGACGACCGTCCCGTGCTAACTGGACATGTCTACAGCGCACTTTTGGAGTATATGTCGGTTGGTGCGGGGCGGGCCGTCACACTTGGTATCAGAGCTCTAGGTTGCGTAGTTAACCTAGGGAAAGACACTAGGGAGAGATAGTATGTATACGAGAGCGCGTATTTGTGATTACTTTGGTTTTCAAAAGTTATATATGTATATACTATTAGTAGTATAAAGATGAAGTTGCACTGCACCAGCACCACTATGAGGTTGTTAATCGTTTCTCTTTACAGATTGAACGATGAGTAGAGACACAAGGGGTGCTGGTAGAGGGACCAACCATGGGAATGCTCCTGACATGAGGACAATGTTCACCAACTTCATGTAGGAGATGCTTAGGGATGTTCAGGGAGCAGTTCCCAATGCCGGAAATGGTCGTGGTCCAGTAGTGCAGGCGCCTAGGGCCGATTTCGCCAAGTTGTGCAAGGATTACACTAACCTTGGTGGGAAGCCGTTCCACGGAACGGAGTCGGCCACAGATGTTCAGGATTGGTTGGATAGCTGTGATCGTATCTTCGATGACTTGGGTATCGAGGATGCGATGAAAAGAAGGCTAGCGTCTCGTCAGCTGCAAGGGCGAGCAATGAATTGGTGGAATGCCATTAGAACAGCTACTCCAGAAGATCAAGTTACTTGGAATCTGTTTAAGACTCGCTTTTGTGATAAGTTTATTCCAGCTGCTCATAAATCAGAACTGTTCAGGAAGTTCTTGGAGCTTAAGCAGAATGGTAGAGCAGTCTCGGAGTATATCGCTGAATTCGACACTTTTTCGAAATATGGATGGTCCCTTATCGATACAGTCGAAAAGAAGAACGAGAAGTTCATAACTGACTTGGATGGGTACTTGGGGGAAAGACTTATAAACCATATCGATGAGACGTTCGAGTCTATTGTAGGAAAGGCATTAAGGTCAGAGAGCCTTTTCCCTAAGTCGAAGACTGAGGTTGCTATAGCATCTGCAGAGGAGCCAAAGCCGCAAGCAGGCGGTGAAGGCAGGAAGAATTCTCAGAACAAGAGGAAGCAGAACCCGACCAAGGATGGTCAGAATAAGAAAAATAAGAAAGATGGCGAATGCTTTAGTTGTGGCAAGAAGGGCCACTATGCCAGAGATTGTCGAGAAAAGCCTGGGGAAAGGAAGTGCTTTAACTGCGGCCAGGCGGGACATCACAAGGATGATTGCCCACAACCTCTTAGGGAGAAGCAGATTGTGAAAGCGTATGCTATCAATGCTGTTCCTTCTTTGTCAAATGCCCCAACTGCGGCGCAGAAGGAAAAAGGTGTCGTTATTCGAGGTATGCTTTCTATTTAAGATGTTTTGATCGGGTTTTGTTTGACAAACCTGAGTTAGTCGATAGACCTTTAGTAGTGACGAACCCGATTGGTGGTTCGACTAGTTTTGACATGATTTGTTGTAATGTGGTCTTATCGAGTCATGGATGTATGTTTCCTTGTGATTGCTTTGTTTAGGCTTTACTGGGTTTAGCATTATTTTGGGGAGTCGATCTACTCCAAAGGAATAGGGTGGTATTAGGTACCTACCTAGTGATGGTGATAGTAACTGGAGTTAAGCAAGCTGAAAGGTTATCGTTGTAATAGGTTCTAGTTGTCTCTGGGAGGCAAATGAGTACTCCAGTGCTAGATTGTTTTGCTAGTATCACCTCACGTGGGTTGTCCAAACTCGGAGGAGATGTACCTTAGGTGCTTGTCAGATATTGGTTTAGGCCTTCGGGGCTTGTGCTTGTGGAATGTCGATTTCGACTAGGATGGTTTGCGTGAGGGGTAAATAGTTGTTGTGATTTTTTATTGGATGATATCTTGGTTTACTCGAGGAGTGATGGGCAGACGGAACATGATGAGACTGTTCAATGGTATAGACTGCCCAGAGTTAGACTCGATAGGGTTATGAGATTGCTCGAGTGGGACTCGAGAAAGATGCAAAGTAATGGATTGTTTAGGACCCTATGTTGATGTTCTCTATTGGATAGTAGAACTTTGAAGGAATAGGATGTGTTCGTTGATCATGGAAGATACAACGAAGATTAGGGTGATTCAAGTTGGACTTGAATTCGTAAAAGAAAATGGGTGTTCGTTGATCTTGGAGATGCAACGAATAGGGAGACTACTCACGTTGGACTAGAGTTTGTCACTAATGGATACTCAAGACTGGGTCTGAGTTATAGCTTGACTCGAGAAGGCTGCAAGGAATTGGATTCGGCTCGGGTTGGACTCGAGAGGGCAGCAAGACAATGGATAGACTTGGGTTGGACTCAAGTATTTTAGGAGGACTAAAAGTAGGGGTAACTGGGGACGCCCGTTACCTTGGATCCGTTGGACGTGATCTAGTTATCCTTAGAGGATAAACGTACGTTGGACGTACGGTAGTCCGACTGGAGGCTGGGCTTCCATTAGTTTAATTATCCTTGGAGGATAAATGTACGTTGGACGTACGGTAGTCCGAAGGGAGGCGGGGCTTCCATTGGCCTGGGATTGGTTGGACCAGTCAAGTAGGCATCGGTGTATGTATGGAGGCTGGGCTTCCATTAGTTATTGATGTTGGTTGGACCAGACATACTAGAATCGACATATTGGGATTGGTTAGACCAATCATGTACGTGTCAATGTGTTTATGAATTTAGCAGGTGATAGGTAGGACTTGTTTGATGGATGTTATGGTTTCTATGTTGTTCCTATTTTTCTTCCCTTGAGTAGACTATCACCTGTAGGGTTCCAGCGATGGGGAACAAAGTGATTGTAGTAGGACTATGAGCCAGTGCAGTAGAGTCGTCATGACTCGAGGGGCAAAGTGGACATAGTAAAGGAATAGTAAGGCTATGAGCCAGTGCAGCGGAGTTGTTATGACTTCATGGGGCAGAGTGGACATAGCAAAGGACTAGTGACTATGGATCAGTGCAGTGGAGTCGCCATGACTCCATGGGGCAGAGTGATCATAGTAAAGGATTTGGGTGCGGTGATAGTTGCATTGAGTAGGAGACATGCCAGTCTAGAGGTTATGTTTCTGGGATTGAAAGTAACTAGAGTATATCACATGATATGATTTCAGACCCAAGAGTGAATTGGATACAAAAACACTAGTAAGCTTGACGATTAGATCGATTTTAATTGAGTGGATTGGTTCCAGTTAGAAGGACGATCCTAATCTATTGGAAATCATCTCTAGGGTAGAGATGGGTATCGATGGAAAGAGAACGATCAAGCAAGGATTTGATCGAGAAAGATGGCTTCAAAAGAATGGAGGACTAATTGTACCCAACGTAGATGGACTGAGAGATGAAGTGCTTAGAGCATATCATCACTCGAAATTGACTATACATCCCAGTGGTAACAAGATGTATTGAGACATAGAGCAGATCTACTACTGGGAAGGGATAAAGAAAGACGTTGGGAAGTTTATGTCCAAATGCATAAATTGCCAGTTAGTTAAAGCTGAGCAAAAAGAAGCCTAGTGGTTTGTCACAACCGTTGGAAACAAGTCTCAATGGATTATATTGATAGTTTACCAAGGACTAGGTCAGGTCAAGGTGGTATTTGAGTGAATCGTATATTAGAGAATGAAGACTACCCAAGGTAGGCAGAAAGCTTATCTCGATAAGAGACGAAGAGATTTGGAATTCTTCGTTAACGACTTGGTGTTCGTCAAGATCTCTCCATAGAGAATGTGATTCAGATTGGTTGGAGAGGTAAGTTAGCACCAAGATTTGTTGGCCCGTTCCCAGTCCTCGAGCAAGTTGGGAATTTGGCGTATGAAGTAGGGCTACCTGACAAGATGGCGGGAGTTCACAACGTATTTCATGTTTCCCAATTAAGGAAGTTTGTGCAAGACCCTAATGTGGCTATTTCACCAGATCAGTTGGACGATATCGAGGTTGAACCCGAGGCGGTTGAGAACCGCAAGTCTATGCGTATTGTTGGAAACGATACGAAGCAGCTTCGAAGGAAGGCGGTGAAACTAGTCAAAGTCCAGTGAGGTGAGCATGAAAAAGACTGTACTTGGGAAACAAAGGAGGATATAAGGAAGAAGTATCCAGAACTCTTTGCCTAGTAAGGTTTTGGTAGTGATAGTTTCTTCCCTTGTTAGTAAACCGCATGCTAGGATAGACTTGTTTTGCATGTTGATTGTTGTTTATGGTTGATAGGCATGCGGGACCCTTTGTGTGTTGTGGTTAGGGAATTTCGGGGGCGAAATTTCTTAAGGGGGGAGAATGTAACAACCCGCATTCTACGCATCGGGGGATCGTAGAATATTTATTTCTTTCACATGTGAAGTCGTATGGTCATGTGACTTTGGGAGACGACTATTGGTGTCATTTCCCATGTTCATGATTTTTTTCGATTTTTAAATGACCGTTTTCCCCCTAGCTGATCTTGTTTTGGCCATAACTTTTGATTGGAAAGGAATTTTAACCTGAATCCACTTCCATTGGATTCGAATGATGGTTTCTCTTTCCGTAGAGTGGTCATAATAGCCAAACGGACTTACCGTTTGAGAGATATGGCTGAATTAAGGTTTAGAGGGTTAAAAACAGCTAATTGGGCTTAACCGGGTGATTAACAACTAGGCCCAATGGGGGATTTCGGGATTTGGGGTATTTAAGGGCTGCTAGGGTTAGGATTTCGGTTTTAGACTCATTTTTCCAGCCGCCACTTATCTCTTTCAAGCTCTAGCAATGGCCTCCAACGCCCAAATCACCTTCTAATCACTTTCTAATCAAGTATTGGTCTAATCTACATCAAATCAAAGAAGATCTTCACCAAATTAGCGAGAGAGCTGCTGGAACACATAGGGATTGGATCCAAATCAGAGATTGTTTCAGATTTAAAGTTTGTTTGTGGCTAAGGTGAGTGATTTGCATTGTTTTTCACTAATTACAGCTAGTTATGGTAATTAGCGAAGATTAGCGAAACTATGGCTCAGAAAAATCTAGAAAAATTCCTAAAATTCTAAAACATCATTTTATGCCTCTGATATGAATTTGGGTTAATTTCGACTAATTTTGCAAATCCCGAAATTTGGGGGATTAAGGGGTGATTAGTGGAAATTAGCGAATTTATGCATGCTAAAAATCTGAAAAAATATGTATAAATTCTTAAATATTGTTTTAGGCCCCTGTTAGAAAATTTGGCTAATTTGGTTAAGTTCTTCTAGTCCTATTGTTAGATTTGCTTAAACATGCTTAAGGGGAAAATATGGGTTTTTGGGTATGTTTGATCCATTTTACATGGTATGATTGTTGTTTTGGTGTTTGTGAATGATTATATATGTTGCTATGACTGTTTGGAATGTTATATGATTGTTTAGAAAAGTTAAGTTGGTCAAAAACGCCGTCGAATGGCGAAAAACAGTCGCTGGAACAAAGTGCAGGAAATACACCGGACCGGATCGCCCCTACCCTATGCGACCCGACCCGATCGAAGCTCTCAACCACGATCCACTCCACCTCGAAGGCCACAAACTAGAGACTGGCGCCACGAGTCACTTAAAGCATCACGAGCCGTGGACCAAGAGAGACGATCCGACCCGAAGCTTGGCCACGACCCGATCCGATGGAGCTGGGGGACCACGAGCTGGTGGCGCGACCCGATCCGAAGCATGGCCACGATCTGGACGAGATGTCACGATCCAACATGGGTGGAGTAACACGATCCGAACTAGAGTGGTGCGATCAGCGAACCGATGGAGGAGAAGCACGATCTGAACCTGGAGGAAAACCACGACCTGAAGCAACGTGAAGTGAAGAAAGGAAGACCGATCCGGAGGAGATGCTGACCAAAACCCGAGATGCAAAGGTAGTCCAAATGAAAGTTAGAGCTCAGGATCCAGATGGGAACCAATGAGTTCACTTCATGATTGGGCTTTGCTGCGGGACATGTGGAAGCAGGTTGTCGGTATTCATAACTTTGGTTCACCACCGAGAGAGGAATAGTGGGCTTGTAGTGATAGTTGTACGGGATTGGATTCCGTCATAGCCCAAAGGATTAGGTAACCAAGGTAGTGGATATCGTATGCTTTACGCACTGAGTGAGAGACGTGAGGATGGTTGCTATGCTTGATTGTTTGACACCACTATGACATGCACACCCCACCCCCGTATCTCTTACACGGTATGTTAGTGGCACCTTAGAGTATTGTACGATATGTAGTGCTAACTCTTTGGTTGCAGGTCCAGGTTCAGGTATGATTGGATTATACCTGTTATTGTTCTGTTTTGTTGCTTATCGCTCATACCAGGCTTTATGTCTGACCCAGAGTTTTATGTCTCCTCTTATTACTCTGGGTGCTCACACGAGCAGACTAGAGACAGGTTATGGTTAGCTGGTGATGCGCGAGTAGCTGATTCGGAGGCGAGCAGGAGGCTTCCACGTATGATATATAAATATTCTCCCTGTGTCGTTAGTGGTCGCTACTTGGGCATTAGTAGTGTACCTCCTTTATCTTGCTTTTGCTTTGAGACAGTTTGAAAAGTTGTAATAATGTTTAACTTTGGATCATAAGCTGTACTTATATTTTCCGCTGCTATGTTAGTTGTTTCAGCTTATGCACTGTCTCACCTGTTTTATATCAAGTATGTTATTATTATATTTTATTCTATGCGCTGTGAGACATTCTACAGGTTCTTTGTTCGTTCACCCTCTTCTTTCTTTTCTCCTGACGATCGTCCCGTGCTAACTGGACATGTGTACAGCGCACTTTTGGAGTATATGTCGGTTGGTGCGGGGCGGGCCGTCACATCTAACTTTTAGAAACAACCACGTTACGTTCGACTCCGCAATAGCAAATAACTGAATGACCCATCATGCTAGAGCTTGACCTATCGGGGTTCTGTTAAGCAAGCACTTCCCTCAACCGAGGATGGAGGGATTGTTGAACCGGTCTGGCGGGTTGGACTACCACGTTTCGTTGCGTGGCACTAAAGATTTTGGACTCTACTTCGGCAGCTTCCACTTGGGCTTTCAATTGCATTTCGGGCACAAATTCGACATCTTCATCTACTTTCTTCTTCCATTCAAAGTAATCGTACATTTAAACCATGGTTTAATCATAGAATTCCCAATTACCCATTTTGACCTAGATGAAAAGTGGAAACTTGAAATAAATGAGTAATGTTGATGAATCATGGAGTACATAACAATATACGGAAGAGAAGAGCAGATAATTGGACAAATTTCTTACCTACAAAACTTGGTGAACTATTCTTCACAAAATCAGCTTTTTAGATCTAATTTGAGGCAAAAATAATGAAGAGAGGAAGGGAGGATGTCTACTCTTTGATACAGTAGGTCCTTATTGGCGAAATTTTGAGAATTCGCCTTTGTACTTGAGCTTGTAGAATGTAGCCAGACCAAACAATATCAAATACCCAATACATTAATACCGGTGTTCATTCCATACGAATATCCATACCATACATCCAAATAGCATCCAAAATGTTAACCGACCTTTCGGTCTGGTTCCCAAAAGTACACCATACACGCTCGACTCAACATATCGCGTGACGTTAAAGCCCAAAGTGTCGCCAGAGGCACGAGCTCAGGAGAAGTCAGGGAAACAAGAGCCTCACAACTCCTCAAAACCGTGTGTCAATCACATTTCGGATCCCTCGTATACTAGAGCTTCGAACCCCTATGGTTTGAAACCCTCAATGCTTAAACACCTCATATCCCCAACCTTCGGATCTCCCTGCCTCGTGTCCCTCCTCTCTAATACCTTCGAACCCCTCAGAATCCTTCCATTTCGTACCCGAAGCTCTCGAGTCCCGAACCCCATGTCACCAAGCTTCGGACCCCGTAACGTAATAAGATCAACGCATCCCACGTGATATGAGTTCGTATCCCTTTTTGGGATATGAACTATTCATATCCCCTAGGGATACAGAATGACCGTACCCCCTAGGGGATACATCATTTTGTATCACTAAAGAGGGGAATGAGTTTTTTTTTGTCGGGACATCATGAGTGGGATCCGAGATTTTGGATGCATGCCTTAAGGATACGAAATATACTGTTGTGGTCCCCAAATCCTACCTACTCCTACCTAACCACTCCACTATAAATACCCCCAAGCTCACACTTCAAAGGGGTTGGAAACTGGTCGATTTAACACCTCTTGAGAGCTCCAAGTGACCTCTTTAATGACATCCTTGCATTGGGGAAGAAGAAGTAGAAAAGTTACTTTTTCCCAATATTCATATATGAACATTATAACACCAAAATACTTGGAAATGTTTGTAAATGGATGTCATAACATACTTCTAAGCTTGTAGCTCATTATTATCAATAAAATATCAGTGAACTCTTCCAAAGTGGATGCAGGCCCCTCATGGGATCGAACCACTATAAATCTACTGTGTTATTTACTGCTTTCTACACTTATTTTTCCCCCGCGAAACATAATTCCCCAAGTAAAGGAGAATCTTTGGGTGTTACGACATTTTTTTCCGTCAACATTCTGGTGCTTTCATTGAGAGATCTAGACTTGCATCTTTGTCGCACATTTCCATCTCGACTTCGATGCGTTTTAGGTTTCTTCCATAACGTGTCGTCGAGTCCACTTACGATGGTTAAGCGAACAAAGAATTAGATGCTTGGGTCCTCTGTTGCAGCTAACGCCGGTACTTCCCAGTCACCTCGGTCAGCAGAAGATCCGGCTGAAACATAACTTCTTCTTCATGTGGACCATGAATCCCCTATGACTCAAGCACAGATCTATGCACTTAATAAAAAGTATGAAAATACGGCTCTTGAACTCAACCAAGCATTGAAAAACAACATCTACCTTATACGTCAACTTCAAGGGAGTCAACACATCGTCGCCCAACTTCAGCATGCTCAGAACAACGCTCGATCGCGGTGCAAGTATTGGAAACCTCTTCTTCAGAATCAAGGGGCCTACATTAAAGAAGGAGGTTCGACCTTAACAATAACATCGTCGTCCGCTCTAACGCTCATACTAATGGCAACGACAATGGAAATGGAAACGGTGGTAGAACCACCGTCACTTACAGCAGGGGAACACAGTACCATGACCGTTCCTGGTTGGTTATCAACGACGAACCAGGTCCGAATAACCGGTCCCCTCCTCGACAGAACCCAACTGTCGCTGCTCAGAACTTGTGGCCCATGCTCCCAGCTACCCAGCAGAACTAAGTCCCTCCGGACCAGAATGCTCACCAGCCCGCTCAACCTCACTCGCCATACCAAAACCAGGCCATCAATGTAGACGATATGGAAGAGGATGAGCACGATGTGCATCACAAAAGGCATCCACTGAACAGAACTCCCGACGTTCGCCAAAACCAATGAATCCTGCCAGAGGACGTCCAACCGGCATATCTCTCCGACGTGGTTCGAATGATCATGAGAGGTATGCAAGGGAACGCTAACTACTCATCGGAAACCCACTTGAGGCGTAATCCCTTCACTAGGATCGTTCACGAAGCTGAGTGGTCCCAACGCTTCAACATGCCACATATGTCACTCTATGATGGCACGACTGACCCATGTGCTTTCTTAAACTGCTATGAGTGGCAAATGGACTCCAGTCCGGACACTGATGCGGTCAAATGCGAGTGTTTCCCAGTTTTCTTGTCAGGCACAACTTTGCTTTGGTTCTCTTGACTTCCACTCCGATCTGTAAACAACTTCGGCCAGTTGGCCACGGAATTGGTTAAGCAATTCACAATGCGCGTTTTGACTCAGAAGTACGCTCTCAGTCTATCCAATCTTTACCAAGGGCCTACAGAATCCCTCAAGAGCTTCCTTGCGCGATTCAATACCACCCTCGCTGAGGTCGACGACCCGGAACCTCACCATATTCTTCCATCTTGCAAAAGGTGTCCTTCCTACCTCCGAGTTAGGAGCCTGGATCGACAGAAAACAACCTAAGTCCCTAGAGGCTTTTTATGAAAAGGCTGGGCAATTCCTGTGCCAAGAAGATGCAAGGCGTAATCGAGCTTCTCTGGGAAACCACTCCAATAACCCATAGGCTGGCACCGTCAACGATAGTGTCAAAGGAAAGCAGGTCGGAGAATCCTCCGACAAGGGTAAAGGAGCTGCCCCTTACAAGCCAAAGTCGAACGACAACAAACCAAGTGGTCGCAACAACAACCAGGAGCTTATAGATCCTAAGAAGCATGACCGCTACCAAAATTACAGGATCTACGCTTCATTGAATCGAGATATGGAGACAATCTACTTAGAAACTTGTAATACTCTCCAGTATAAGAAGCTCAACACCAGGGAATCCACCGACCGTGAGAAAAACTCCGACAAGTACTGTAGATTCCACAACATGTATGGGCACATCACTAAAGGCTGTCGCCACCTCAAGGATGAGATTGAAAAACTCATCCGCGAGAAACATCGGGAACAGTACGTTCAGGATCCTGCTCCTCCTGAAGTAGCTACGGGCCCTCCAACGCCTGCACTTCTAGTACCTACAAACGCGGGTCCAGGGTCGTCCAACCAAAGGTCACGTGGCATCGTGATCAATACTATATGTGGAGGACCTCACCTCACACACGATAGCTTCTGTAAGATGGAGGAGTGTGCCAACTCTATAAAGCATGCCACCTACGAAGCTTGCTCTACTTTAGACGAGTCCATTCCCGCCAAGGTCCAGAAGACAGTGCAGGACGATATCATATTTCGAGAGAGAGATTCCACGGGAATCGATATCCCGACCATTGACCCTCTCGTCATCTCTACCCAGATCGGATCATCTTTCGTTCGAAGAATCCTTATCGACTCAGGAAGCTCAATCAACATCATCTTCAAGGCGGCCTACGACCACATGAAACTTGAGGCCAAAGACTTGAAGCCCTGCCATGCCACGACCCATGGCTTCAACGGATCTTCCAAACACCCAGTAAGCATGGTCGACCATCCTATAGAACTCGGAGAAGGGGATCGGAGCCGGGTCTGAATCCTTACCTTCGTGGTCATTGACGTCACCTGTCCCCACAACATCTTCTTTGGGTATCCTTTCCTTGTAGAGTTCAGAGTCTTCATGTCACCATGGTCCCTTCTAATGAAGTTCCCAACAGAAAATGGGATCGACACTGTAAAAGGCGACCAAGCAACATCTAGAGACTACTACTATTAGAGTGGAGGAATGTGCGCAATAAGGATAAAGGAAAGAATGTTCCTGCGCCCTCTTGCGCCAAGACCATCTCCGCATAGTAATCAAAGGTGTCTGAGTCTTGGATCTGTCGCTACTGCTGTCTTTCTGACGATCTCGATCCAAGGGAGGACAAAGAGCCCGATTCCGAAAGGGCTACCTCAGTAGAACATTCGGTGGATGTTTCGGTCAGCCCCGACGACCCGACAAAGGTCTTGAAAGTTGGATCGCAACTCCACCCCGCAATAAAGGAAGACCTCGTAGAATTCTTAAGGGCTAAACTTGACGTGTTCGCTTGGACCCACTTCGATATGTGTGGCATCGACCCTGTAGTCGCTTGTCACAGGCTAACTATAAACCTCTTGCAACCTCTGGTCAAATAGAAGCGTTGAACCTTGGGAATCGAAAGATCGACTTCATCAAGGAAGAGGTGGATAGGTTACTCAATAACGGTTTCATCCGAGAAGCCTACTACCTCGAATGGATCTCGAATCCAGTCCTGGTCAAGAAAGTAAACAACAAGTGGCGAACATGTGTCAACTTCTCCGACTTGAACAAGGCATGTCCTAGAGACAGCTTCCCACTTCTGAATATCGACCATCTTGTTAATTCAACCGCCGGATACCAACTTTTATATTTCATGGATGCCTAGTCAGGCTACAATCAAATTCTGATGTACCTCTCGAACCAAGATTATACTTCTTTCATAACCGACTTCAGGCTCTACTGTTATCTCGACATGCCCTTTGGTCTTAAGAACGCGGGATCCACCTACCAATGACTGGTAAACTTCATTTTCAAGGACCAGATTGGAAGATCCATGGAGGTATACATGGACGATATGCTCGTAAAATCGAGGGTATCCAACGACCATGTCCGTGACCTCTCTGAAATGTTCGGTGTCCTCCGCCGATATGGCATGAAACCCAATCCCTTGAAATGCTCTTTTGGCGTTGCATTGGGAAAATTCTTGGATTTCATTGTCAATTTGTGAGGCATCAAAGCCAATCCAAATAATGTTCAAAATTTAAACGGGAAAGTCACAGCTTTAAGTCGATTCATCTCTAAAGCCACCGACATGTGCATTCCCTTTTTTGACTTGCTCAGAAAAGGGAAGCGCAACTTCGCATGGACACTCGAGTGCGTCGCCGCATTCACGAACCTTCTGAATCATTTAGACCGACCACCTATCTTATCCAAACCCATTGATCATGTGAAATTATATGTTTATTTGGTTGTTCCCATGCAGGCAATCAGATCAGCGCTCATGCGCATTGAAGACCGTGTCCAACGACCCATTTACTTCATCAGCAATAGGTTAACAGGAGCGGAAAAGAACTATCTGAGGCTCGAAAAGCTTGCCTTCTGTCTCTTGATTACCTCTGGGAAGCTACGACCATACTTCCAGTCTCACATCATTAAAGTCTACACTGACCAGCTGCTACGATAGGTCCTACAACGACCTGAGACGTCTGGACGACTATTGAAGTGGAATATAGAGCTGAGCTAGTTCGAGATCGCATTTATTCCTCGCCGAGCCATCCTCGGACAAGCCCTCACCGATTTCATAGTGGAATTCACCGTTCTGGAAGAGCCTCCTTCGGAAGACATCGAAATTCCAAACATTCAATGGAAACTGTTCGTGGATGGATCCTCCAACAATCAGTGTTCCGATGCCGAAGTCGTGCTCATCACTCCAGAATAGCGCCCAATATGCTACGCTTTAAAGCTCAACTTTCCCGCTACCAACAACGATGTAGAATACGAGGCCTTGATTGTTGGACTCAGAATTGCAATCGAACTTAACATCATGGCCATTCAGATTTATTCTGACTCATAGCTCATCATGCGTTAGGTACAGGGAGAGTACCAAACCAAGGGGGCACGCCTCACTCCCTACCTTGCTCAGGTTCGTGAACTGCTCACCAACTTCGACCACTACAACATCACGCATATCTCCTGAGAACAAAACGAGAAAGCTAACTCATTAGCCAAACTGGAAAGCTACAAGGATGTGCATCTTATGGGCTTTCCCCGGTCGAAGTACTCGATTCTCCGATCTTCGATCAAACGCAGAATGATTTGGTAGCAGCAATGGAGACCGAAGCCGATCCCGAGTCTTGGATGACACTAATCAAGAACAACTTGCAACATGGAACCCTCCCTGGACACTACATAGACAGACGGGCGCTCACTTGCCAATTGTTTATATCATCTTGGATGGAGTGCTCTACCGAAGAGGTTTCTTTGTTCTGTTACTTCGGTGTGTAGCCCACAACGACGCCGACCATTTGTTGCTAGATGTGTATGAAGGCGAGTGTGGCGACCACACCGAGGGGCAAACTCTAGCAAGGAAAATTATAAGATATGGTTATTTCTAGCCGAAACTCAATCAAGATGTCGCAAACTATGCCCGCAAGTTTGATAAATGTCATAGGTTTTCCATGATCCCAAGAGCCCCGCCTACCAATCTAACACAAATGTTCAGTCCTTGGTCGTTCGCCATGTGGGGGATATATATCATCAAAACTCTTCCAATGGCTAGAGGTGGGGAACGCTACGCCATCATCACAGTTGATTACTTCACCAAATGGGAAGAAGCCGAAGCCCTCGCTAGGGCTGCACACAACCCAATCCAATCCGACCCAACCCACCAACCCGACCCAACCCACATAAACCCTACCCATCCTAGTTGGAGCCGAATATGGGTTACAATTTGTAACCCGTACTATATACGGGTCGGGTTTGATATTTTGTTCAACCCAACCTTATTTTAACCTAACCTAACCCTATATTAAAAAACTAATTTAGTATTTGCTCATTTAAAATTAGAATGGTATAATCCTAAAATAATGTTTAGGTGTTTTATAGTAAATATACAAAAAAAACATATTTCATGTCAATCCAAACTAGATAGAATTTGGCAAATATATTTTAAAGAGCATTTTAATGTAATTTAAAATGAATCACTTGTTCTACTATGTAGTAAATTAATTCATTATGATCTGTTTTACAATGAAATTTTAATAAAATATGTCATATAATGAATCAGTTATTTTAAATGCATTATGCTAGCTAAAATTTGATATATTATGCTAAATATTTTAATGTTATTTTTCAAAAATTTCCCTGATATTCTCATTTTTTTAATATATTCAAGCAACCCAACCCAACTCTACTAAACCCAACCCAACCCATACTTCAACCCAACCCATATCCAACCTTATATAGGGTCGGATACGGGTTGAACTACCTTAAACCCATACCTATTCAGGTCGGATGAAGTATTTGGTCTAACCCGACCCAACCTATACTTTGTGCAGCCGTAGCCCTCGCTGCAACCACTACCTAAAAAGTAATCAACTTCGTCGTCCGCAATATCATTACCCGTTACAGAATCCCCCAAGTCATCATCTAAAACAATGGGACCCAGTTTGAGAGCGCAGAGTTCAAGACTTTATGCCGACTGCACAACATCGAAAAGAGATTCTCGGCAGTGGTTCATCCTTAGGCCAATGGGCAAGTCGAGGCTATCAACAAAGTGATTAAATCCATTATCAATAAGCGTCTGGAGAAGGCCGGAAGCTTATGGAAAAATGAGTTCCCTCTGGCCCTATGGGCCTACCGGACCACCCATAAGTCAGCAACTGGCCACATTTCATTCACCCTTGCCTATGGATCCGAAATCATCATTCCCATTGAGCTAAAGCTTCAATCTCACTGAGTTACCTATTATGATCCTAAGACCAACCAAGACTTACTTTTAGAGCCACTCGACTTACTCAAAGAGAAAAAGAATGAAGCTGAGCTCAGAGCTGCCGCGTAGTGCCAGCGAGTAGCTCGATAGTTCAATTCAAAAGTCTGCCACAAGGATCTCAATATTGGCGACCTTGTCCTAAAACGGATCTTTCCCACACCGACTGGTTTTAGTCCTCGCTGGGATGGTCCGTACATCATACAACGAAGGCTCAGAGATTAGACCTTCAAGCTAGCAACCGTTGATGGTGCTGAACTCCCAAGGGCATGGAACAACGAACATATTCACCGCTACTTCACATAACTTAGTGTATTGATTTTCCGCTTTCCAACATTGTTTTATTTTATTAAATTCAAGGCATTGTAAAGGCTATTACTGCCAAAGTTATTAGTAAAGACAGTGTTCAGTTCTCTACGCTCCTGATGTATTTATCTTTTGCATGATATGTTTAATTGATAATCATAACTAGCTTGCACACACAGACACATAAACACCAGATCGATACCCCGAGCATGGGAGTCGATACCTCCACTCGAGTCTCGAATCAACGACGAAACCGAGTATAAATAACACCACTTGAGTCTCGAATCAATGACGAGACCGAATATAAATAACACCACTCGAGCCTCGAATCAATGACGAGATCGAGTATAAATAACACCACTCGAGTCTCGAATCAACAACGGGACCGAGTATAAATAACGTCACTCGAATCTCAAACCAATGACTAGACTAAGTATCAATTGTTATGTTCCCAAGATTCTGGACTTGGGGCGGCCCATCAGCCAAGCTAGTGTGAAACCGACCACTCCCGCGGCTGCATCCGACCCACCGGGTCCAGATCCAGATCCTGGTACCTCTCGAATCTCTAATCAATGACGAGATCGAGTATAAATCGTTCCGTTCCCAAGTCTCCAGACTTGGGGGCAGCCCATCAGCCAAGAAAGTGTGACACCGACCACTCCCGTGGTTCATCCGACCCACCTCGAGCTTTAAATTCGAATGAACGACGGGAGAGACAAAAGGACGAATTCACGACGTCCATGCCATCTCATGACTTAGGATCAATGACCTATGGAAGGTCCAAGAGAGAGGGCACCTGACCTGGACTCCGTGCTACTCGGGACTCCTGACCAATGAAAAACCCGAGAGTGGAGCCAACGCATGACCTCCGCACGACGGGGGTACCCCCAGGGCGGAGTCTCCAATCACGTTTGCTTAAGTGTAACAACAAGTACGCTTGTGCAAGTACATTAAATTGGAAAGCATAAGATGAACATTCAAACACTTAACATGAAATGCGATATAAGAAAAGTTAATTAATAATTTCATTTACATAACAAAATCAAACTACATATTTAAATATCTTTCTTTCTAAAGGCACGGTGAACATGAGAACCACTCCATGCCTCCAAAGACCAAAAGCGAGGGTCATGCTCATGTATGTCATCGGCCTACATAACCAAAATATCTATAATATCTATGGCAACCACTGATACTACTCATCCTTCTTCTTTCTTTTCTTTTTCTGAACATATACGGCACTAGGCGGGTCACCACCAGTTATGGACCTCTTCCTTCCAGAGCCGCTTCCGCCTTTTCCTCCTCTGCTCTTCACAGGAGTGACGGACTTTTGAGACACCGATATGCGCTTCCAACTATTATCCTTGCCGTTTGTAATTAATGTGACCTCTCCGAGGGGAATACACTACAGCATTTTATGAGAGATGTTAGAAGCAAGGGCTAGCACAACCTCAGTCTCTCCCTGAGCCTTCGTGGCCTCCAACTCAACCTTCCTCTTGGCATCTTTGGCGGCCTTCTGATCAGCTAGATTCTTGGCCTTGAGTTGTGTAGCCGCATCCGCCTAAAGCTTCTTAAAGACCTCCTCGCCCCTTTTTGGCATCGTCGGTGACTTTCTACTTCCTAGCCTCCTCATCGGCTCTCTCCTTCCCAACCTTATTAGCGGGTTTCTTTTTTCTGGCCTCTTCAGCGGCCCTCGCCTTCTTTGCCTCAACGTCAGCTTTCTTCTTCGCCACCACGACAACAGCTTTCTCCTCAGCATCCTGCCTAGCCTTTTCCTATGCCTCCTGTACGACAGCCTCATCCTGCTTCCTCTTGTCCTCTTATTCATTAGAATTCACCAGCATTTGAGCTTTCCGTAACTGCACCAAATCATGCATTGTGTGCGCACTCGCATCAGCTGCACCCGTCACCTGAGCACTTTGGTCATCCACAATCTTTCCTTCCTCAAGAAGATTCTTATAAACACTGGATGCCAAGTCCACATCCGAAAACTTATCCACATGCTCTCCTACCTCTCCAAATTGTATTCCTAGTAACCCCAATCTAGACTCAGACGTTTGAGGAAGCATGGGAGCAAAGCCTAGTGTTACTTCCACTCCAAGAGGGGTTGCACAACAAAAAACGCAACTATTTAGTTTCTGAGGACTTAGTGCTCTCATCCTCTTCGGGTATTCACGATAATGAAACTTTACCTCCAGCAAGGTATGGCGTGGGTATTACAGGAAGGGTACTAGCTGTCGTGGAAAAGGTGGATCCCGCCAATCCCAAACATGGATATTCGGGGTCATACTCAGCTGAGACATGAGCTGGGACAGGGGGACCGCTAGTCATGGAAGGGGGTTGAACTGGCGGCCGGTAAGAGCTTCCCTCTGCAAATTACTAAGTGATAATCACACTCTCCGTAGGCACAAACTTTCAAATTTTAGCGGCACGCTTCGCCAATCTCTCCGTCTCGACATCCTCATGCAACAATGTCCTCTCGTCCTCCATAATCTTACGCTCAACCTCGGTCATGAGCTCTACCATGAGATGTTTTTGTTCACTGCCTCTACATTTTGCAACCGAGCCTTGAACGACACCAACCGCTCCCATGTCTGAGCCATCTCTCGAGGATAATCACTAACCCACGAAATTCCATGGAACCTTAATATCTTGACATACTTTCCCCAGATAGGCTCCTCTAGTGACTCCTCCACCCTGGCCTCGGTGTTCTCAATCTTTTCCCTGAAACTATCCACCTCTCCTTGGTGCTCAGCCTTTAACCATTCCGGCGATCTCAGAACGTCTCTATTACTGGCCTCGGCTCTCTTTCTCCTCCTTAGTCACCTCCAACTGCCTCCTCAACTCATCATTCTCCCTTTACAACCTCTGGACCCCCTCATTCTCTGCTTTCAACCTCTCATTCTCCAATATTAAAGCCTCGTTGTCCTTCGAGAGCCGGTGTACTCTCTCATTTTCTATAGACAAATGAATGTTCACCTCCTCCAGCTCCGCTTTTTCCTTCTTTAGCAACGCGTTCTCTGTCGAAACTGAGGCCATAATGTCTTTAAAATAGGAAGAAACACACTTTGAGTCCTTCACCATCTTGTCATACTTCTCCTTCAACTCACTTGTTTTAGCAAAAGAGATTTATCGTACAATTATTCTACTCGAATACACAGAAATAGATGCAGTGTAAAAGATGTGTCTTACGCAAAGAATCTTCCCGATTTCGAGCAGTCTGCTCATCCGTTGCCTCATGCTTTAAGTTGGAAATCTCCACATTATTGTTCTTAACAAGCTTCAAGAGATGTACCGAATACTTGTAGTACTCATTACATTGATAATAGCATAGTACACCTGCTGCCATATCATCTCTCTGTCCTCCTAAGGAATCAGATTAAGATCCGAAAGCCACACAAGTTTGTCGAAACATTGTTTGGGAAATTTCTCTTTCAGTATGGATTTCCTCTCTTCTACATTAAGTTTTGGAGCTTTGGGCGGCACGGGCATTAGCCCCTTCTTCCTTGAGAGTACTTTCTTTTTCCTGTCGGCATGTGCGAACTATTTCTCCTTGTATGAAGCTATAGGCGGAGCAGGCGGAATGTAATGGGGATTGGTAAGAGAAGGATGCCCGGCGCTGGTGGAAACATGCCTTGTGTCCGTTCCCAATGACCGAGTGTATGGAGGAGGAGACCCAGAATGCCGAGATCGCTCCCTACGACGGTACTCGCTACTATAGTCACGAGGGGGTGGGGGCTTGTCAAACAAACTGGTACTTTACTGTATTCCAAGGCGAATCCACCCCTCGAGGGTCGAAGGCTCCCATATCCATAACCTCGGCATCTCCCTCTTTGAGTCATATCACCTGCCGAATAAACAGATCCTAAGTCAGCATCGATCATCCTGTGCACACAAATAAATGCTATGTCATGCAGTGCCTATGAATTTGTATCTTAAGTGTTCTCTCAACAGATCAAATAGTGGTCTACTTGAATGAGTGATCTCCCCCACAACTAAAGCTAGTTCCTCCATACTTGTGGCTCTAGGCCAGGAAAACATTTCGAGTGGGAATTTATTAAGCTCGTAAAACTGACCTTCTTTCTCAAGCGATACGGCGATCTCAGATGGAGTCACTGGAGACTGCAGTGTAGTCGATGTTTCTATCCTTGCCTCACCTACCGCAGACAGGATATGAGCGACCGACAGGCCCTCGTCCCTAGCAACTACCTCCTCATCGCCGGTCTCACCCCTACCGGCTTCCTTTTGAATCTTCGCTTCCTTGCGCGACTTAGACCCGATAGGTGACGCCTACCTCATTTGGCTCGGAGAGCCTGCTTCTTTCCCAGTCTCCACTTTCTTTCCACCTACGGCGACGGCTGGTCTAATTATCGCTTGATCGACAGGAAGTAATCCCACACGACGAAGTCAGTCCTGATCCAAAACGCTATCGGGGGAGCGAGCCTTAGCCGGGATGGCCAACAAAGATTCAAGACTTTGCTGGTAAACGATGTCTGTAGGCGCATCAGGATTTCCTGTCATACAAAAATGAAGTTAAACTTAAGTTATCAAACCCACAAGTTTCAAGCTCAACATAAGGGGGAATGTTTACGTCCTTCCAACCATCTCCTCGCAAACCCAAGAGGAAAACACACAAAGAACCAGTCATGCTTATATAAGGTCAAATTGGGTCATTTCCCATCAAAGAACTTAGTACTGGGCAGAGCTTTCAAGAAGTATTAATACGGTGAAATATTGGCTCTCCTCTTCAATTGAAACAAGTACTGGATGTCCTCTCTCATCGGTTCTAACAGCAGATACTCTCTATAGAGAACGAAGGTACCTAAAAGGGAAGCATACGCATTTGGATGGAGCTGTGACAGCGCAAGGTGAAAATAGTGCAATATATCCCGAATGAAATTGTTAGCCGGGGGCACACACTTAGAAATGCACGTCTTCCTGTTCCATGCAGTGTACCCTTACGGTGGTGCGTGATCCCTACCATCTTTTCCGGGCATAAGAACATCTCTTTGGGGAATACTGAACTGCGTCGCCATGCGCCTCACCGTCGTCTCGTCCATATGCGATGGCACTGAATCCGACGGGTTCTTAAGTATAACCCTGTCCGCCAACATATCCGGCGCCACCAACATGCTTCCCTCAACGATATCTATGTGCTCTACCTCTTTATGCTCAATTGGCTGTTGTTGTCCTTCCGGCTGCACACCGCGACCGGACGTTTTTGGCGAACCTATCGTCTGAGAAGGAGTGGATTCTCCGTAGGTCTCAAGCTCGCTGCCCTTCGAGCTTGCACCGCTAGTTGAACCGGATGGGGAAAGTGAATGCCGCGAAGCTTCAGCTTCCAGAACCTGTTGTGTTTTAGACCTTGTTTCCATTGCTAGTTATACTTTCAATATACTGGCATTAAACATCACATTGTATAAACTGTGCCCCTCGTGTCGGTGTACACTAACATGTACGTGCAGGGTGGTGCAGTGTCATGGCAAGTCTACTATGACTTAGAAACTTGGGACACAACGACGGTCGCAAGTCCCCGAGATTGTAACCATCATCGTGGTCAACCAACGTTACTGGATTCACGTCGATTTACGACCGCGTTACGACTGAAATCGGGAGAACGTGACAAATGTTTGATAGTTCGGTAACAGTCCAGATAAATTCTCTAACCCTATGTGCAAGGCTGGATTGTCAACTGGGAGACAATATACATAAGCTCCGACCCAATCATACAGTGTCGTGAGAACAATGTGAATCCCAAAGTAAAGAGTCGAAAGGCCAAAGTCTTTGATGAGAAATACAGCGCTTCACAGAGACGGGGCATGAAGCACTCGAATCAACAACGAATTTCGTATTCCCCTCTCAGATATGAAATTCCGTACCCCTTTAGGGGTTCAAAATTTCGTATCCACACGGATACTAAATTTCAAACCCTAAAAGGGGTACGAAATTTCGTACCGAAGGCTAGTGGATACGGGCTCCATCGTTGCGAGTTCGAAGCTTTGCCTCCCTCTCCACAGCACCTTTCTTTTTCATCGTACATCACTTAACTCATTGTTTTGACTCCCCTCTTCTTCCTCTCCAAACTCTCCTCTCCTCTAAAAGCCTTACATCGGATCCAGTTTCACGAACACGGTGCAACATCCAACTCCTGAGCATCACTACTGGATTCGACCCCAATCTGGAAACCGATTCTCAAAAACCCATCGACGGGTTTCTGGGGTCTGATCGATTTCGATCATGGTTCGGATTCCATTCGTGGATCTCAAGTAAGAAGGCCTCCATCATGCTTGATATCGAACTTTGAGCACAAGCAACGGTGTCATAACCTCCCTATCCTACCTATTTTCAGCGTGGATATTCAAAACTCTCGAGTCCTAGGTCTCGAATCCGAAGTGCAAGCAAAAGAAAAAGGGGAGATGGGGAGGGTGTTAGAATTTACAGGGGAAGGAGTTCGGGATTTAGCCCACTAGATGGTTCGTATCCCACGTAGGGGTACGAGTTTTTCGTACCCCAGTGGGGTATGAAAATTTCGTATCCCTACGTGGGATACAAAATTTCATGCCCCAAATGTAGGATACGAACTACATGACGCAATATTATGTGTTTACATATTTACATGTGAATTTTGAACAATGTATGTGCAAAATTCTCACATATGGCTTTCCGTGTCTCAAAAGATCAAACACTTGGAAGCATACATTCACGTACATTCTCATTCACTCCTACATGTATTGCTTTTCATTTCCACTTCACGTCGCGTCGCGCAAGAACATGCAAAAATGTATGAGGCGTGCACGCGACATCAGGTCAACAACAACTTGTTTACGTTACGATGTAAACAAGGGTCGAACACTAACCTTTACGTTCATGAGTCAACAAGAATCAGACGATTCAAAAAATATTATTCTTCCAACTCAAAGAACATCATGTCAAGATAAGACATACTTTGGGGGGAAAATGTTAACCATCCTTTTGGTATTGTTCTCAAAAGTACACCAGACACGCTCGACTCAACATATCGCATGACGTTAAATCTCGAAGTGTCGCCAAAGAGCCAGAGACATGAGCTCAGGAGAAGTCAGGGAAATGAGAGACTCACAACTCCTTAAAACTGTGTGTCAATAACATTTCGGATCCCTCGTATACTAGAGATTCGAGCCCCTATGGTTCGAAACCCTCAATGCTTAAACACCTCGTATACCCCACCTTCGGATCTGATAGAGTTTATGCCCTAGAGGCAATCCATTTGATGAAATTGATAACAATGTTGTTGTTATTATTTTATTTGGAATAAAATAATATTATATTATATTATATTTACTATGTAATATAAATATTAATATAATAGAAGTCCTTAGAATAATAATACAGAATTATATAGTTCGAGTAAGACTGAACTTGAGATTATATAATGTGATAAGTATAATAATTCTTAAAAGTCCCTAATCGAGTTTTATTGTTTATAAAAGACAACAATAAAGCGTTGAGACTAGTATATTGATTGACTGATGATCACATCTCATTGATCATTAATATACGTGATATTAAAGTCAAGATATAAATACGTATTAGAGAATAGCGTATTGGGTTGACCAACCGTGAGATAACTACATGGAATATAATCAACAGTATCATAAGTTGTTCTCATAGTGACAGTGATGTAATGGTCCTCAGACCTGAAATCATTATAATTTTGTTCGAGGATATTTTTGTTTTAATATCATCTAAAGTTATTTCGTAACAGAGTAATGATAACAGTGATTATTGGATATATCTCAAATCGAATGAAAATTATGAGTGACCTAGATGGAATTTAACCCTACGATATATTCGTAGTGATATCCATGGGCCTCTTGATTGAGTGAGACTGTAAAATGCATGATCGTGCTCAAATATTGATTTGTTTTAAACAGTCTACTCATCGATCAAGAAAAACGGATTAAATTATAAAGAGGATGATACGATCCATGCCTCCAGTTTAATCTTGGATATATCGGTTAAAAGGATTAAACTATATTGAGACACTATTCACAAAAGGCTATATCAAATCATTGATATTATTATAACTTGGGTAGCCGCGATGTATTACTAGATGTCGCTCACTGTTTATAATTTAAATATGATTTAAATTATTACCAACGTTGTAGTAACCTATAGGGTCACACAACATGAACGTTGAAAGGAAATAGGACCACTATTTTTATATATAAAAATATTAAATAGTAAATATTATATATATCATTTTGAAGTGGTCCGACCCACCTAAGTTCTAGATCCGGAGTTTTATTTAACGCTCACTTTAAAAGGTAATACCTTTACCTTTTTCCACGGTGAAAAACAAAATAAAAATACCCAAGTAGAATTGGGGATCAAAGAATGACGGCGACGAAGAGGCTAGTACCTTTCTTTCTTCTTTGAATCCGTGATGATGAATTCGAGGGGCGTTCGAGTGGACTCCGATAGAGGCTCAACAAAATGGAGGGCTCTTGATTCAATCTGTTTCGAAGTTGGTATTGTTCCTATGGATCTAACGCGTCAGGTATGATCTTGAATTTACTAATTTTAGCATAGATCTATTCTTTAGGGTTCTTTAATTTGTAAACGGTTTGTTGTGTGTTGATTAGAAAACCCTAACAGTGGTATCAGAGCTGTGGCTTGCTAAAATTAGTAATTTTGAGTTGTAATTTTGATTAATTCGTGTCTGATTTTGAATATATGAGGTATTTAAAAGTTGGTTGTAAGGATTTGGGCAAAAATATTTTCCTAGTGAAATTGTTTCACTATTTATGAATCTGTATTTGGTACAAGATATTAAATTGCTTAAATGTAAACAAATTTATATTGGTATAAAATTTCGATGTTAGATGATAGTTGACTTGGGAACTCAACTATGTTACATATTATAATTAACTAACCTATTAGTTAATGGAAACATGCTTATTATTTATCATGTCCGTATGTATTAATGATATTTAGATTTCGTTAATATAAGTTAACTCAATTATGCCATTACAATCAAATGTTTGATTGCTTGAACATATTTATTCCAATGATGTGGTTTGAATCAAATTTTTTTTTTTGGAGATACGTGTGTGTTAACAGATAATCAGATTTATGTTTGGGTTATTTCAAATCATTAGAACCATGATTATACAGTATGATTTAAATTGTAAACGTGCATAAGATAATATGTTTAATATCACTTATCATATATATGATGATATGTACTTGCCTTTGTATGCGATATTAAATTAATTTGGATGTACTGAGATATATGCCTAATTGTTATACTAAATACCAATTTGAATACAATAAATATAGTAGGGAACTGTTTTACATGTTCTACATCAAACTATAAGTCCATGAATTTCAAATTGCTGATAGTATTATTGATAAATGAATGATATGTATCATTAATATATTTGCATTAAGTATTTTCGGGTGAATCTGCCTCTTTTACAAACAATCATATATGATATGTTTAACTTGTAATTTGTATACTGGCAGATGTTTAGAGTGTGTATACAATTGATTGATTGTATGACTCAAAATATTATATACACAAATGGATTGCATATATATATATATATATATATATATATATATATATATATATATATGCTAACATATGAACACAAGAAATTGAATTGGAATTCTGACTTGACTATTATGTTTTGATTTCAATCCAATGTCAATGTAAATTTGCAAATTTATATGATTGGAAACTGCATTTTCTTTTAAAAAATGTATCAGTTTGCCAAAAGCTCGATATATTAGATATTGCTTGTCTGATTTCATATTTATAATGATATATATATATAAATACTGTGAATCTAGTTTGGAAAGTAAGAGAAAACATGATTTGCATTTCAGTCTCTTTCAAAACAATTTTAAGTTTAGACTTAAATCACCATGTCGTAGACATCGAGATCACAATTCTGTTTGATCTGTATGCTAATGAGCATATGCGAAACCTATGACATATACATAGATCACCAGTCTGATATATATATTATGTATTGCAAACAAAATTGAATATATATGTTTGACATATATATGTTACCCGATCTGTCATAAGGAATAAATTACATATATTTGACATTTGAATGTTATATATATATATATATATATATATATATATATATTATGCAGTTCAATTATATATATATATATATATATATATATATATATATATATATATATATGTTGATAGTTGCAAATATGATTTGCAAATATGATATCTGTAACACTCCACCTCCGCCAGGGTGACTCTTGCAAGCACTCTGACTTTGGAGGGGCTTTGAATCAGGTAAACATGCATAATGATATATCAAGGCAGAACAAGAACATATGTATATATGTAAACAGAGTAAATAACATAGATAAAATAGCGGAAGATTTCAAACCATTTCAAAACAAGTCTGGTACAACATAATGTCAATTTTCCAATTACACAAGTCTAGATAAAACAACATTACTGAAATACTTAAGTACTATCCCCAAAAGAAGTGATAGCCATAGCTAGCTTCATGTCAAGACCGTACATGAGCTAAAATCCCACAAGCAAGCGATCAGAAATCCAAGCTAAGCTCCAATATTCCCACCCTGAGAACCTGGGGGGGGGGGAACGAAAGAAAAGAGGCGAAAGGAAAACAGGTCAGTCAAAAAGACTGAGTAAGCCCTACTACAATTAATGTAAACTGATAAAGTTAACTGGCATGAGAAGCAGGTATGATCATAAGGATAATTACATACTAGCATGATGAATATCTAACAGATAATTCAAAGGACTCATCGCATAATCAAGGTGAAGTTTTCACCACAGGTGTACCAGAATTCTAACATGTCATGTATAAATAAGAATTTATCCCTTGGCCTAAACTTGGCCCAATATCGGTTGTTGACCTAAGTCAAGATCCAACTTCTTAGTACCAATACTAATATAACAGGATTAGGTGTTACCCTAATGTCTACATCGAAACAGGACGGAACAAAATGGCCCATAGATAGAGCTCGGGAAAAATGGGCTTTTACCACCCTAACAGATAAAGTACAGAAACGGAATACTACACTAATGGGCCTTTACCACCCTAACAGATAAATTACAGAAACGGAATGCTACAATTAGGTGTACACTAGTAGTGGGCCTTTACCACCCTAACAGACGGTACCACGCAGAAACAGACGGGTGTTACCACCCAACCAAACAGACGGTACCAACAGAATCAGACAGAGCTAAGTGTACCCTAAATCCTACCCAAGCGATCGGCTCCCTAATACATAAATACCCTATGTCGGCCCCACGATAGGGTGTATCACTCCCTAAAGTGGCAACCAATTGGCACAGGCGTATTTACAGATGTCACGGCGTCTTACATCCTTAGAGGCAGACCGGGATCCATGCACGCACATGACCCGGTTGGAACGCACCATCAACACCCATCGCCATTATCAGAATGAACCACTTATAATTAGTTCAGTAAGCGTGCCCGGACCCTACCTACAGTTGGGTCAAAGTTTTGATACCAGAAAGGGTTACTGACTAATATGGGTCCCAAACAACAGATGACACAAGTATTCCCCCTTGTGTCCCCAGATTATCAGATTCAGATTAACTTATTAACAGAGTTCAGACATACCAGGTTCAGACGATCAGTTTTCAGACTAACGGATCAGATAACAGATTTACAAACTTGCCTAACTTGGTGTAGGTCCTACAGATCCGCAAAACAGTTTCGTTTAATTTATCAATCAAGTTAATTTATCCAGACCAGGTATCCAATCTGTTCTCAGCCTTATCAAATTACTGTGTTGGATTGGCTAAGTATAGTTCAACTTAACCCCGTTAAATTACCGAGTTCAGATTGGTTAAGTGTAGGTTAACTTAACCCTAACCACTAGTCGTATTTTTCGGTTAAGTGTCATTAAGAAATCAAGCCCGGTTTCACTTAACCTACCCATTCATGTCAAATTGGTTAAGTGTCATAAATCAAATTTACTTAACCTTATCATGTAACATTAATTAATTTAATGCACCTTAACCTCTCACATTAGACCTCGTTGTGGTTACTAGTTAAGCCGGGCGGGTCCGGGTAGCTTTACACCACAACTTGGTCTAACCTCGGGTTCAAGGTACAACATGACCAACTTCTCACATTGGGTCCTATTGTTTGTAGCAACTAGTTAAGCCGGTCGGTTCCGGGTAGGTTTACGCTACAAACTCAACCCAACCTCGAGTTGGTCACACTTATCTTTTCTAAGTGTCATGTCCATCATGTTTCCAAAACAATGTTACAAGTTTTCAAGCATTTGGGTAGACCTAACTTAATAGGTAAATTCCCAAAGGGTAGACCTAACCTAATAGGTAAATTCCCAAGCTTATGTTTTTATGTCTTTTAAGTTTACTCAACCCCAAACGCAATCCCATCACTTACATATCGCAATAGCGCATAAAGGATAGAAAGAGGGAACTTGGCATAATCATGACATAAAGGTGTTGAAGCCACAAGTTCAACATGGTGGCATATGAAATGTACATGTGTTCATATACTTGCATATTACATTTTTAGGCCTCAAAAGCATGCATAAAACCAAACTTAGCATATTGGTGATACATGGTGATAAATGACATGTAGAAATGGCCATAAGTTCGCATTTAGCCTCACATGCAAGTTATCATAAGAGATATGATAACCTACATGTTGCCAAAATGCAACCTTTAGCATAAAGCTTGAAGCTTTATGTTCATATACTCAAGATAAGCTTGCCTAACATGATAGCATGAACAAAATGTTTCAACCCAACTTGCATAACATAACTTGCATATCATATGACAAACTTGCATATCAAACTTGCATAACATAACACGATAAACTTGCATATCATGACATGGCATACTTGCATAACATAACATGATGAACTTGCATATCATAACATGGCATACTTGCATATAAACTTGCATATCACAACATGATCAACTTGCATATCATAGCATAGCAAACTTGCATATAAACTTGCATATCACAACATGATAAACTTGCATCTCATAGCATAGCAAACTTGCATATAAACTTGCATATCACAACATGATAAACTTGCATCTCATAGCATAGCAAACTTGCATATAAACTTGCATATCACAACATGATAAACTTGCATCTCATAGCATAGCAAACTTGCATATAAACTTGCATATCACAACATGATAAACTTGCATCTCATAGCATAGCAAACTTGCATATCACAACATGATAAACTTGCATATCATACATTTAACTTTAGAGTTTAAGTATGAAAGTAGAATAGGGCTTACAATGCTTATAAGGACTCAAATGAGTATAGCAAATATAAGAAAGCCCTTATGCAATCACAAAACCCAAATATGAAGCTCCAAATCAATAAAAACCCTTGCTTTATGATGTAAAGATTGTAACTTGACTTGAATGCAAGCTAATAATGCTCATTTAAACTTGAAATCACTAGAATGAACATGAATCTCTCATAGGAATAAGCTTAGAGATTTTTAAGAGAGGGTGGAGGCCATGAGAGGAGTAATTTTGCCATAGTTTAGTTGCATGAATGAATATTAATGATTTAGGGGTAGGTTAGGGGCTTATTTATAGTGATTAGGATTAGTTTTAGACCCTTAGATTAACCCTAGGTTAGATTAGGACCATCAGATCTCGGAAGCTTCCAGAAAACAGCCCCCAAAACACAGCCAAACCCTAAAATGGTGCACCAGGCCAAACTGGCCGAGCACCCCCTGTCGACAGCCAAGTCGACAGGGCTGTCGACTTGGTTTCAACCAAGTCGACTCGCAAGTCGACAGGGCTGTCGACTTGGGTGCTCTGGCGGGAAATTTCCCGCCTGGCCCAAACTGGCCCAAATTTCCAAATTCAAACTTGAATTTGAAATCTGTTTTTACTTAGAAATTTTCTGAAAACTTCGTTGGGCCTTAATCGGGTCATACGGACTCCGATTTTCGAAAACTCGGACTCTATTTCGCGTATTTTTCCGAGACCAACGCAATGGCATAGTACGTTTCCCTTGATTCAGATTTTAGAATTAAATTCTGCCTCGATTTATGTTATAACAGGTTATCAGAAATACGGGTTGTTACATTCTCCCCTCCTTAAAGGATTTCGTCCTCGAAATCTTCAAGTTAGGAAGAACGCATCCTACCATCCATCATCCATCTACTCAAATCATCATTCACGAGCAATCATTGTCCTTAAAGATTCTAATGCGGTATGAACATATGCAAAAGGTGTGTGTATATGTTCTTATCTAATGCAAAGATCCTCAATGCAAAGTATGTTAGTGAAATGAATCCATTATGTATGCAAACAGTCCTAATCATATAATACTATATGTGTGCACAAACATTCGTCCATATACAACATCCATGTGCCGAATTAACCATCTTGCAACCATAAGAATTGAAAATGTACACACGTCCATATGCAATATGAGAGTGTATTTTAAGCCGATCTAGTGCCTAGTGTGTGTTTATGCATCCACGAGCAACCACTAGCAACCACTTGCATCCACTTGCAACCATCAAACATAACATGTCTCAAACACATGTTTACATCCATAGGATTCCTATCTCAACAAGATACAGTCGAGTGATGGAAGCGAGTACCGATAAAACAAAAACTTGGTACATATACTTACAGACTACCAGTACAGATCAGATTTTTCCCAAATGATTCTTAGGAAACTAAGCATGGTAGAAACCCAGAATGTATTCGTCATAGTCACCTTCATGCCCAACACAGATACTCTCAAACCCCAATTTATCACAAACAGATGAGTTATAACTCTCAGGGAGTTTGAGACTATTACCAGATCAGAAACAAGACTAGCATTAAAGTATCGAGTTTCCATTACAGAATCAAAATACCAGAAAAAGAGTTTCAAACTGAAAATCAGACAAGGAAAGTTAAACATCCTACAGACAAATTATTCTAGCCCTAATCTATTCACTCGCCATGCGAGTATTCACTGTTCCTTCTGATGTAGTCCCTTTCTTCTTCGGGCAGTCCCTAGTGAAGTGTCCCATCTCTCCACAGTTAAAGCAAGTACCCTTCCTCTTTCTGCAATCCTTGTTTAGATGAGTTGAGCTTCCACAAGTAAAGCACTTCTTTTCCTTCTTATCTTCAGACTTCTCCTCCTTCTTTTGCATTTCCTTTTTGGGCCCCGTTTTCTTGTTTTGAGACTCATTCACCTTGACCTCCTTCTTTGCACTCTTGTTCTCTTCATTGAGTAGGGCCATATCTACCAAACTCTCAAACGTGACCCCCATGGGCACATGAGACATAGCTAACTCCTGTAACGGCTCATTCAATCCTCTAGCAAAACGAAGAGCCTTCTTTTGAGTAGTACTCACCATATCCAAGCCAAAATGAGCTAACTGATTGAACTTGTTCACATATTCTTTGACAGACATATCTCCTTGTTTCAAAGTTATGAACCTCTCCATTTGCAGATTCTCCTCAGCAGAAGATAGAAACTTAAGCATGAACCTTGCCCTGAAATCGGCCCAAGTCTCAACAGGCCTAGTACCATTGGTGACTTCCCACCAATAAGCGGCTTCATCCTTCATAAGCCACACCGCCAACAAGATCTTCCTCTGATTGTCTAACCCAAAGATGGCAAATAAATCCTCGGTCTCTTTCAACCAATTTCTGGCCTCTACAAAAGTCTCAGTGCCTTGAAAGTTCTTGCCACCCATTGCTTTGAAATCTTTGCAAGTCTTTGCGAAGTCAGCTTGAGGATGCTGAGGGGGAGGAGGAAGAGGAACCTCAGCGACAGGAGGAGGAACATTGACTACCGAAGGAGGAGGAGGAGGAACATTAACTACTGGAGGAGGAGGAGGAGGAGGGACATCTGCGGGGCCGGCTTCAGTCGCCCTAGCCTCCAAAAGTCTCCTATACCAAACAAGTACGTGCACTCCCTCCGGAATAGCAAAGTTATCGGCCATACTGAAAATGAAGAAAAAGACAGATTCAGAATGGAGAAAAACGAAGGAATTTTGCTAATGGCTTTTTAGGGAATAGCCTTTAAAATAAACTAGACTTTTCTTTGGAAAATACTTTATACTTGGTTTTGAAAATAGTTTTCCAAAAGTTTTCTAAAAACCTTTTTGTTCCTTCTCGTAAACCATATGCTCCGATACCAAATGTAACACCCCACCTCCGCCAGGGTGACTCATGCAAGCACTCTGACTTTGGAGGGGCGTTTGAATCAGGTAAACATGCATAATGATATATCAAGGCAGAACAAGAACATATGTATATATGTAAACAGAGTAAATAACATAGATAAAACAGCGGAAGATTTCAAACCATTTCAAAACAAGTCTGGTACAACATAATGTCAATTTTCCAATTACACAAGTCTAGATAAAACAACATTACTGAAAAACTGAAATACTTAAGTACTATCCCCAAAAGAAGTGATAGCCATAGCTAGCTTCATGTCAAGACCGTACATGAGCTAAAATCCCACAAGCAAGCGATCAGAAATCCAAGCTAAGCTCCAATATTCCCACCCTGAGAACCTGGGGGGGGAACGGAAGAAATGAGGCGAAAGGAAAACAGGTCAGTCAAAAAGACTGAGTAAGCCCTACCACAATCAATGTAAACTGATAAAGTTAACCGGCATGAGAAGCAGGTATGATCATAAGGATAATTACATACTAGCATGATGAATATCTAACAGATAATTCAAAGGGGTCATCACATAATCAAGGTGAAGTGGTGTACCAGAATCTAACATGTCATGTGTAAACAAGAATTTATCCCTTGGCCTAAACTTGGCCCAATATCGGTTGTTGACCTAAGTCAAGATCCAACTTCTTAGTACCAATACTAATATAACAGGATTAGGTGTTACCCTAATGTCTACATCGAAACAGGACGGAACAGAATGGCCCATAGATAGAGCTCGGGAAAAGTGGGCTTTTACCACCCTAACAGATAAAGTACAGAAAGGGAATACTACACTAATGGGCCTTTACCACCCTAACAGATAAAGTACAGAAACGGAATGCTACAATTAGGTGTACACTAGTAGTGGGCCATTACCACCCTAACAGACGGTACCACGCAGAAACAGACGGGTGTTACCACCCAACCAAACAGACGGCAGAATCAGACAGAGCTAAGTGTACCCTAAATCCTACCCAAGCGATCGGCTCCCTAATACATAAATACCCTATGTCGGCCCCACGATAGGGTGTATCACTCCCTAAAGTGGCAACCAATTGGCACAGGCGTATTTACATATGTCACGGCGTCTTACATCCTCAGAGGCAGACCGGGATCCATGCACGCACATGACCCGGTTGGAACGCACCATCAACACCCATCGCCATTATCAGAACCACTTATAATTAGTTCAGTAAGCGTGCCCGGACCCTACCTACAGTTGGGTCAAAGTTTTGATACCAGAAAGGGTTACTGACTAATATGGGTCCCAAACAACAGATGACACAAGTATTCCCCCTTGTGTCCCCAGATTATCAGATTCAGATTAACTTATTAACAGAGTTCAAACATACCAGGTTCAGACGATCAGTTTTCAGACTAACGGATCAGATAACAGATTTACAAACTTGCCTAACTTGGTGTGGGTCCTACAGATCCGCAAAACAGGTTCGTTTAATTTATCAATCAAGTTAATTTATCCAGACCAGGTATCCAATCGGTTCTCAGCCTTATCAAATTACTGAGTTGGATTGGCTAAGTATAGTTCAACTTAACCCCGTTAAATTACCGAGTTCAGATTGGTTAAGTGTAGGTTAACTTAACCCTAACCACTAGTCGTGTTTTTCGGTTAAGTGTCATTAAGAAATCAAGCCAGGTTTCACTTAACCTACCCATTCATGTCAAATTGGTTAAGTGTCATAAATCAAATTTAATTAACCTTATCATGTAACATTAATTAATTTAATGCACCTTAACCTCTCACATTAGACCTCGTTGTGGTTACTAGTTAAGCCGGGCGGGTCCGGGTAGCTTTACACCACAACTTGGTCTAACCTCGGGTTCAAGGTACAACATGACCAACTTCTCACATTGGGTCCTATTGTTTGTAGCAACTAGTTAAGCCGGTCGGTTCCGGGTAGGTTTACGCTACAAACTCAACCCAACCTCGAGTTGGTCACACTTATCTTTTCTAAGTGTCATGTCCATCATGTTTCCAAAACAATGTTACAAGTTTTCAAGCATTTGGGTAGACCTAACTTAATAGGTAAATTCCCAAAGGGTAGACCTAACCTAATAGGTAAATTCCCAAGCTTATGTTTTTATGTCTTTTAAGTTTACTCAACCCCAAACGCAATCCCATCGCTTACATATCGCAATAGCGCATAAAGGATAGAAAGAGGGAACTTGGCATAATCATGACATAAAGGTGTTGAAGCCACAAGTTCAACATGGTGGCATATGAAATGTACATGTGTTCATATACTTGCATATTACATTTTTAGGCCTCAAAAGCATGCATAAAACCAAACTTAGCATATTGGTGATACATGGTGATAAATGACATGTAGAAATGGCCATAAGTTCGCATTTAGCCTCACATGCAAGTTATCATAAGAGATATGATAACCTACATGTTGCCAAAATGCAACCTTTAGCATAAAGCTTGAAGCTTTATGTTCATATACTCAAGATAAGCTTGCCTAACATGATAGCATGAACAAAATGTTTCAACCCAACTTGCATAACATAACTTGCATATCATATGACAAACTTGCATATCAAACTTGCATAACATAACACGATAAACTTGCATATCATGACATGGCATACTTGCATAACATAACATGATGAACTTGCATATCATAACATGGCATACTTGCATATAAACTTGCATATCACAACATGATCAACTTGCATATCATAGCATAGCAAACTTGCATATAAACTTGCATATTACAACATGATAAACTTGCATCTCATAGCATAGCAAACTTGCATATCACAACATGATAAACTTGCATCTCATAGCATAGCAAACTTGCATATAAACTTGCATATCACAACATGATAAACTTGCATCTCATAGCATAGCAAACTTGCATATAAACTTGCATATCACAACATGATAAACTTGCATCTCATAGCATAGCAAACTTGCATATAAACTTGCATATCACAACATGATAAACTTGCATATCATACATTTAACTTTAGAGTTTAAGTATGAAAGTAGAATAGGGCTTACAATGCTTATAAGGACTCAAATGAGTATAGCAAATATAAGAAAGCCCTTATGCAATCACAAAACCCAAATATGAAGATCCAAATCAATAAAAACCCTTGCTTTGTGATGTAAAGATTTTAACTTGACTTGAATGCAAGCTAATAATGCTCATTTAAACTTGAAATCACTAGAATGAACATGAGTCTCTCATAGGAATAAGCTTAGAGATTTTTAAGAGAGGGTGGAGGCCATGAGAGGAGTAATTTTGCCATAGTTTAGTTGCATGAATGAATATTAATGATTTAGGGGTAGATTAGGGGCTTATTTATAGAGATTAGGATTAGTTTTAGACCCTTAGATTAACCCTAGGTTAGATTAAGACCATCAGATCTCGGAAGCTTCCAGAAAACAGCCCCCAAAACACAGCCAAACCCTAAAATGGTGCACCAGGCCAAACTGGCCGAGCCCCCCCTGTCGACAGCCAAGTCGACAGGGCTGTCGACTTGGTTCCAACCAAGTCGACTCCCAAGTCGACAGGGCTGTCGACTTGGGTGCTCTGGCGGGAATTTTCCCGCCTGGCCCAAACTGGCCCAAATTTCCAAATTCAAACTTGAATTTGAAATCTGTTTTTACTTAGAAATTTTCTGAAAACTTCGTTGGGCCTTAATCGGGTCATACAGACTCCGATTTTCGAAAACTCGGACTCTATTTCGCGTATTTTTCCGAGACGAACGCAATGGCCTAGCCCGTTTCCCTTGATTCAGATTTTAGAATTAAATTCTGCCTCGATTTATGTTATAACAGGTTATCAGAAATACGGGTTGTTACAATATCACCAAGTTATGTAAATAACAAGGACAGTATGTGTGTGTGTGTGTATATATATATATGTCATGATATAACCATGTTATAGTCATGGTTTTATAGCCATAACAGATTAGATCTATTGGTAATAACAAGATATATTTATATTACGATATAAGCCTAGTATATGGATATTTTAGCTGCAATATATATATATATAAGTGTATATATATACATACATATATATATATATATATATATTGCAAATCTACATTGTAGTTGCCACAACTCAAATGGATAACAGCTCTATCTTAATTTTGTAAGATGGTAACTAGTAAATAGTTGCTTACAATATGTAAATATATATATTGTACATTCCAGATTTATATATAGTTACATATAGAGCAAATGAGGTATGCCTTATTACATATGTTTGATATAAATACATCTGGACCATTCCATTCACCCCTAAACCTCATAAGGATAGTCCTATATGTTACACCCTTTTGATCTTTGCATCATTCAAGGCATCAAAGCTGGACAGTTTGACTACCCAGACTTAATTTTTGATTTTAATATTCATGATAGCCAATCCCATTATATATAAATATGTTTGTATATATATGTGCTTAATATTATAAACAGTTAGTTGTTGTTTTTGTTATAATACACGTTGTAATTATAATGTGATGACATTAATATAAACACTTGAATAAATACGAAATTGTAGTGTATATCCATTCAAGCATACCTTGCCGTTGTCACTAGGAATGACACATGATTGCATAAATAAATATGGGAATATAAATGATGCAACTGTTATATAGTTTATGATAAGTTAATCATTAGTTTAACTAAGATGATGATGCTTCAGCTTTATATATGATATAAGCTATAGAGTTGTTTTGAAAATATTTTCATAAGGATACTTGCAGTAGCATCCAATCCTTGAATATTTGCATATTTTATCATAAAATGTGATCATTTAAATAAATCCCAACCCCATAAGATCTGTTCGTATGGCCAGATATACTCTACATGTTTGCATAAATTTGGATGTTCACACCTATATGCTTTTGTAAGCTATTCATATATATATATATATATATATATATATATATATACATTAAACAGTCTAATGTATATATACATGTTTTTATTATACACCTGAATTCCTATCAAATGATCCTAATTTGAACATTGTTGCACATTAAGATGTGAAAGCAACTGAAACTATGTGGCGCATTAAGATGTGAAAGCAACTGAAACTATGTTGCACATTAAGATGTGAAAGCAACTGAAACTATGTACAATTCTGGAAATAGTAATTATATAAAACCATACATTGGATGTACATTACTGTTGAAGAACAGTAAACTAATTTAAACTTTGCAATCTGACTTGATCTATGGTCATGACTTAATTGAAAGTTTAAATTTGGCTTATAAAGCCACATCTCCATATAATTACTATTGTGCATTGTAGCATACATTTAGATATGTTGTTAGTCAGACTAACTATATTTATTTGTTTGTTTTCGTGACAGCAATTGTATATGCTGAAGTTGTTCAGCAGGAGAAGAGTTCAAAATGCCAATTATGCAAGTATAATCTAAGATGATGATGAAGTGTGACTTGTTTATTTACAAAATGTTTGTGTAAATTTTAGATTCTACTGCATGGGACAGAGTGTATTTAAATGTTTCTATTCTATACATTTGATGTATTTATTTATGTAAGAACATGTAATAAGAGCAATCTATGTTGAATTTTTCGTACCTGAAATGTTCTCTAGTGTATGCATTTATGAATTTATGTTAATTCTTGTGTATAAGAAAGTGCCATATGAATTGTCATTACATACATACATACATACATATATATATATATATATATATATATATATATATATATATATATATGAAATCTGAAATGTGCAGTGCCTATTGATATCATAACATATAGATGCATGTATTTATATTAGGGGATTGTTAAAGGGACTCCATTTTTTGTTAAGGGGGGGGGGGACAATTTTCTAATTTTTAATGAATTGTTAAGGGGAGGACAAAATAAGTTAGCCCACTCTTAACCATATAATTAAAAATTCCAGTACTATCCCTATAATCCTCTTATACCACATATACATACACAAAAACTCACACCAGCATTACCCATATACATACAAATACATAATACATATGCCCTCCTAACAGAGAAAAATTAATGCGTACCCGCACATGATTATATAAATTCAAACACTTAAGCATCAGACCACACTTGCATGAATTCAAATACTTAAGCATAAGCAGACACTTCTTAATCTAATAAGATAGATGAGTAAGTAACTCTGCAAATTGCAAAATAAATTTAGAAACAATATACAGTAACCTTTTATAACTCAACTAAAAAGGAAAAGAAAGAAATAACAAACAAACGAAGATCCACCTCTTTCAACTCCCCTAATTCAAACAAAGTTCATATAATCTCAGTATTCTAGTTTAAATCATGTATTTATCACTCATATATATAAATAAATAAATAAAATAAAAAATGATAATTACAGTTGCATGCGCCTTCTATTTGGTGATGATATAAATAACGTAGATGATTCCTGCAGGCAAGTATCCAAAGAAAGGCAATATTAGACATATCCAAAACTCAGCCTGAAATTATGACAAGTAATTAACAAATTAAAATATAGTTAATCATTATACGTCTAATTAATTAAGGTTACGAGGGGCAGTTTAGTTCATGCTTATTTTAAAATAAAAAAAACAAACCCTCCCTTAACAAATTTTGCTTAAGGTGGAGTCCCCTTAAAAATGTCCTCCCTTTAACCAAAAGTAGAGTCCCTTTAACAATCCCCTTATATTACCATATATCTGTATTTGTCTAAATGTGAACTGTTATTACAAACATGATGAAATGGGCTTTAATGGCAAGGGCATTGAAAGTTAATATATTAATTTTCAAAGTTAAATGTTTTAAACAAATTGGGCCTTAAATTTGTTTGGGCTTGAACTTATACAAATTTTGAATTTGATTAGATATAAGTTTTATACAATATTTATAGTAAATATAAGATGGGAACATGCCGTATGGTAATAATGATCACCAATACTTTGAATAGTTGGAAAGAAAAGGGATGCCACCTAAATAACATTGGATTTAAATACCCGTTTATTCATTATATATATTCTATTTAAATCCAATTAGTTAAAATACATATATTTTGATATATGTAAATAACTCTGATATTGTTCGCCACTACGAATTATAAATTCCCTCTAAAGAAATTTTTGTTATATTAAGTCTTGGTGATGTCTTCCAATAATATACTCATTACTGTCCAAAATCACTGGATGTAAGTAATGCCAAAGCGTTGTGTACCTTTTATTTTGGTTATATGCGATGGAGTAAAATGTGGTGCTCCAACCAATTATTGAGTCTGACTTAACTAGGCTGCATAATACGACTATGGCCTTAGAGACAATAGCATGAATTATTCTATATTTTGAGCAGATGAATAATACTGAACAAAATGTTCATCATGTGTGACGGCCCGCCCCGCAGCAACCGACATTTACTCCAAAGGTGCGATGTACACATGTCCAGTTAGCACGGGACGGTCGCCAAAGAAAGGAAAGAAGATAAAGAATCAGCAAAGAACCTGTAGAATGTCTCACAGCGCATAGAACAAAATATAATAACAACATACTTGACATAAAACAGGTGAGACAGTGCATAAGCTGAAAACTAGAACTAAGCATCATAGCAGCGAAAATCCAAAATACAGCTTATCACAACTTTTAAAATACTGTCTCTAAAGCAAAAGCAAGATGAAGAAGGTACACTACTAATGCCCAAGTAGTGACCACCAACGACACAGGGAGAATACATGTAGATATCATACGTAGGAGCCTCATGCTCGTCTCCGAATCAGCTACTCGTGCAACACCAGCTAACCTGTCTCTCGTCTACTCGTGTGAGCACCCAGAGTAATAAGAAGAGACATAAAACTATGGGTCAGACATAAAGCCTGGTATGAGCGATAAGCATCTAAACAGAACAATAACAGGTAGACTAAAACATACCTGAACCTGGACCTGCAACCAAAGAGTTAGCACTACAAACTGTACAACACTCTAAGGTGCCATTTCAAATAGTGTAAAGATAACGGGGGTGGGGGTGTGCATGTCGTAGTGATGGCAAACAATCAAGCATAGCAACCATCCTCACATCTCTCACTCAGTGTGTAAAGCATACGATATTCACCACTTCGATCACCCAACATACCTTGCTATGATCACTTTGCCCCTTGAAGTCATAAATGGCTTCACTGCACTGATACATAGCCACTAATCCTTTGCTATGTCCACTTTGCCCCATGGAGTCGCAATGACCCCCACTGCACTGGCTCATAGCCTCACTAATCCTTTACTATGTCCACTCTGCCCCATGGAGTCACAATGACCCCACTGCACTGGCTCATAGTCTTACTACGCATCACTTTGCCCCTCAAGTCATAATGACTCTACTGCACTGATAACGTAGTCTTGCTACCATCACCTTGCCCCTCGAGTCATAATGACTCTACTGCACTGATAAGTAGCCCATCATCCATTTTCAGTGGTGAATCAAAGTTATGAACGTCGACAACTCCTTAGCACACGTCCCGCAGCAAATCCCAACCATGAAGTGAACTCATTGATTCCCAACTGGATCCTGAGCTCTAACTTCCCATTTGGACCACCTTTGCATCTCGGGTTATTGGTCTTCACCGGATTGGTTCGGATCCCCTCTTAGCCATCAGTTCGGTTCGGATCGGAGTGCTCCTTCTTCTCTGGATCGGATCGGGTCATCTTCACCTCAGCGTATCGGATCGAGACTCCACGTCCAGTCGCCATCAGCGGTTCGGGTCGGGGTCCTCCAGCTTGCCACGGTTCGGATCGGCTTCTTCTTTCCAAGCCTTGTCGAAGTACATCGGATCGGGTCGGGTGCTATGGAGGATCGGGTCGGAGAACATCAGGCGGGTCGGATCAGACGATGCATGCCACGAGGAGAGCGAATAGATCGAAGAGTAAAGTATAGGGGCGGATCGGGTCCTCCCTCCGTTCCGATCCGGATCGGTCTATTTTCTGCACTTTTCCAGCAAGCAGTTTTACGCCACTCGACGACGTTTTCGACCATTCCAACTATTCTAATCAATCACAAAGCATCCCACAAAGTCATAGCAACAAGTAGAAGTGACCTCAAACACCAAAACATCAATATGATTGGTTAAAATGGATCAAACATACCCAAAACCCCATATTTCCCCTTAAGCATGTTTAGGTGAAACTAATGATGTGATTAGCAAAACTTAACCAAATCAACCCAAATTCATATTAGAGGTCTAAATCATCATTTCGAATTTTATAAATATTTTTCCAGAATTTTATCATGTTTAAATTCGCTAATTAACACTAATTACCCCTAATTAGCCATAATTAGTGAGGAACTATGCAAATCACTCACCTTAACCACAAATAAAACCTCAAACTGAAATGATTCTCTGATTTGGTACGAATCTCGATGCTAAACAACAGCTCTAACATTGATTTGGTGTAGATCTCCCTTGATTTGATGTTGTTAAGCCCAATCTTCAAGTAGAAAGTGATTTGGAGGTGATTTAGAGGTTGGAGGCCATTTTTAGGGTTTCTAAGAGTTAAGTGGAGGTTAGAAAACTGAAATGGAATGATTCTCTAACTCATTTCAGCCTCCCCATAACCCTAATGCCGAAATGGGTTATGGGCCTATTCACTAATCACCCTATTTGGCCCGGTTAAGCAGTTTTTCACCTTCCAAACCTTATTTCAGCCATATCTCCCAAACAGTAGGCCCGTTTTTCACATGTGACCACTCTACGGAAAGGTAAACCATCAAACGAATCTAATAGAAGTGGTTTCAGGTCAAAATTCCTTTCCAATCAAAAGTTATGGCCGAAACAAGATCAGCTAGGGGCAAAACGGTCATTTAAAAACCAACAAAAATCATGAACATGGAAAATGACTCTAATGGTTGTTTCCTAAAGTTACATGACCATACAACTTCATATGGGAAAGAAATAAATATTCTACGACCCTCGATGCGTAGAATGCGGGTTGTTACATTCTCCCCCCCCCCCCCCCTTAAGAAATTTCGCCCCCGAAATTCCCTAACCAAAACACACAAAAAGTCCCGCATGCCTATCAGGCATAAAACAACAATCAAACATGCAAAACAAGTCTATCCTAGCATGCGGAATAACTAAATCGCAAAGTAAATCTTACCAGGTGAAGAGTTCTGGATACGTCTTCCTAATGCTCTCCTCTGTCTCCAAAGTACAGTCATTCTCGTTCTCGCCCCGCTGAACCTTGACTAGCTTCACCGCCTTCCTTCGAAGTTGCTTCGTATCGTGCTCGACAATACGAGTCGGCTTGCGGTTCCCAACCACCTCGGGTTCCACTTCGAAGTCCTCTAACTGATCAGGTGAAATAGTCATATCTGGGTCGTGCACGAACTTCCTTAGTTGGGAAACATGAAATACGTTGTGAACTCCCGCCATCTTTTCTGGTAAGTCAACTCTATACGCCAAATTCCCAACTTGTTCGAGAACTGGGAATGGGCCAACAAATCTTGGTGCTAACTTGCATCTCCTGCCAAATCGTATCACGCTCTTCAACGGAGAAATCTTGACAAACACCAAGTCACCAACGGAGAATTTTAAGTCTCTTCTCCTCCTATCAGCATAATTCTTCTGCCTATCTTGGGCAGCCTTCATTCGTTGCTGAATGATCTTAATCTTATCTGAAGTTTCCCTCACCACATCTGGTCCAAGCATAAATTTCTCACCAGTCTCTATCCAACATGATGGTGAGTTGCACGGTCTTCTGTACAAAGCTTCATATGGAGCCATACTGATACTGGATTGGTAGCTATTATTATATGCAAATTCTACTAGATGCAAATGGTCATCCCATGATCCACCAAAATCCAATATACAAGCTCTCAAGAGATCTTCCAATATGCGATTCACCCTCTCCGTCTGACCGTCGGTCTGAGGATAATGCGGTACTGAGATGTAATCCTGACCCTAGAGCCTCTTGTAAGCTCTTCCAAAACCCACTAGTAAACAATGGGTCTCAGTCACTCACAATGCTTTTAGGTACCCCATGAAATCTCACTACCCACTTCATATACAATTCTGCTAACTTAGCTGCCGTTCTGGTCGATTTGACTGGTATAAATCTTGCACTCTTGGTCAATCGATCCACAATTACCCAAATGCTATCATATCCCGATCTAGTCCTTGGTAAACCATCGATGAAATCCATCGAGACTTGTTCCCATTTCCATTCGGGAATTTCTAATGGTTGTAACAAACCACTAGGCTTCTTTTGCTCGGCTTTAACTAGCTGGCAATTCATGCACTTGGATATAAACTTCACAACGTCTCTTTTCATCCCTTCCCAGTAGTAAGTCTGTCTCATGTCTCGATACATCTTATCACCACCGGGGTGTATAGTCAGTTTTGAGTGATGACATTCCCTAAGCACTTCATCTCTCAAACCATTTACGTTGGGTACAACTAGTCTTCCATTCTTTCGAAGCCATCCTTCTCGATCAAGCCCATACAAATTCATCTCCTCACCGTCGATATTCATCTTTAACTTGGAGATGATTTCCAATAGATTAGGATCTTCCCTCTGACTAGAACCAATCCGCTCAATCAAAGTGGGTCTGATCGTCAAACTAGCTAGCATTTCTGGATCCAATTCGCACTTTGGTCTGAAATCAAACCCTGTGATATACTCCAGTTGCTTCCATTCAAGAAACATAGCCCCTAGGCTGGCATGTCTCCTACTCAAGGCATCGGCTACCGCATTGCCTTTCCTAGGTGTGTATGCAATATCAAAATCATACGAAGCCAAGAACTCTAACCATCTCTGCTGACGGAGATTTAGATCTTTCTGGGAGAAGAGATACTTTAACGATTTATGATCGGTGAACAACTCAAATCTCTCTCCCAAGAGATAATGTCTCCACATCTTCAGCGCAAACACGATCGCTGCCAATTCCAAATCATGGGTAGGATACTTTTTCTCATGCGGCTTTAGTTGCCGACTAGCATAAGCTACAACCCTACCTCCTTGCATCTATACAGCACCTAGTCCGGTACCACAAGCATCCGTGTATACCGTCATTTCTTCATTCCCTTTAGGAATGACTAACACTGGCGCACACGTCAACTTTTCTTTTAGACTCTTGAATGCATTCTCACATACTCCGTCCCAGACGAAGGCCTAATTCTTCTTAGTCAACTGAGTCAACGGTGCCGCTATCTTGGAGAAGTCCTGGATAAACTTACGATAATACCCAGCTAACCCCAAGAAACTTCTTACGTCTGTTGCATTCTTGGGCGTAGACCAATCCTGTACCGTAGCCCTCTTCGCAGGGTCCACGGCAATACCATTCTCTGAAACAACATGTCCCAAGAATCTCACTTCCCTCCTCCAGAAGTGACACTTAGAAAACTTCGCTTTCAATTGGTGTTTCCTCAACACCTCCATCACTATCCTCAAATGTCCCTTGTGTTCCTCCTCTGTCCTCGAGTAAACAAGGATATCATCCACGAACACAAGAACAAACTTATTCAACTGATCTCTGAATACTCGATTCATAAGATCCACGAAATATGTTGGTGCATTGGTCAACCCAAATGGCATAACCAACCACACATAGAATCCAGACGACGTCCTAAATGCCGTTTTCGGAACACTCTCATCCGCTACTCGTAGCTGATGAAATCCTGTCGCGAGGTCCAACTGGGAGAACACTCTTGCTCCTTCCAGTTGATCAAACAAATCATCTATCCGTGGTAGAGGATACTTATTCTTCCTCGTCACCTTATTCAACTCGCGATAGTCCATACACAAACGAAGGGAACCATCTGCCTTGGTAGCAAACACAACTGGTGCTCCCCATTCAGAAACACTCCTTCTAATAAATCCCTTCTTCAAAAGATCGCTGACTTGCACCCCGAGCTCTCGCTGCTCCCTTGGTGCCATACGACGAAGTGGCATCACTATAGGTCTGGCATCTTTCACTAAATCAATACGGAACTCAATCTCTCGGTGTGGTGGAAGCCCGGTCACCTCCTCGAAGACGTCCGGATACTGGCCAATCACGGGCACATCTGACAACTCATCATGCGGGATGTCGAGGGAATTTATAAAACTAGCCATTACCCCATCACTAGGTAGACTACCAAACACTACCCTCCGCCCATCGTCCGCTCTAACTGTCACTAAAAAGCCCTCACAGTCTACCACCACCCCGTATCTTTGGAGCCAATCGACTCCCAATATAATGCCATACCCAGTAAAGCCCAAAACAAAGCAATCACAAACAAACATATATCCATGACTCGATAAGACCAAATTTCGGCAAATCATACTAAGGTTAGTCGAACCACCAATCAGGTTCGTCACAACCAACGGTCTATCGACTATCTCGGGTTCCAGTCCCAACCTATCTACCAGGTCACTAGATATGAAGGAACGGGAAGCCCCAGTATCAAACAAAACTCGAACTGGTACATCATAAATAGAAAGCATACCTTGAATAACGACATTCTTTCCTTTCTCCGCCGCAGTTGGGGCATTTGACGAAGAAGGAACATCATCGATAGCATATGCTTTCACAATCTGCTTCTCCTTAAGAGGTTGCAGACACTTATCCTTATGATGTCCCACTTGGCCACAGTAGTAGCACTTCCTTTCCGCTGGCTTGGCCCGACATTCTTTAGCATAATGACCCTTCTTTCCACAGCTGAAGCACTCAACATCTTTCTTGCTCTTTTTCTGGCCATCCTTAGATTGGTTATGTTTCCTCTTATTCTGAGAGTTATTCTTGCCTCCACCACCCGCTTGCGGTTTCGGCCCTTTTGCAGATGCAGCCTCAGTCTTTGGCTTAGGGTAAAGACTCTCTAATCTCAAAGCTTTTCCCACAATCGATTCAAAAGTCTCATCGATGTGGTTGATAAGCCTTTCCCCCAATTATCCATCCAAATCAGTAATGAACTTCTCATTCTTCTTCTCAGGAGTAACGATAAGAGATAGTCCATACTTCGACAAGGTGTCGAACTCAGCAATATAGTCGGAGACTGCCCTACCATTCTGCTTGAGTTCCAAGAATCTTTTAAACAACACTGACTTCTGGGCAGTTGGAATGAACTTCTCACTAAAGCGAGCCTTGAACTGATCCCAAGTAACTTGATCTTCTGGAGTAGCTGTTCTAATGGCATTCCACCAATTCATCGCTCGCCCTTGTAGCTGACGAGACGCTAGCCTTCTCTTCATCGCATCCTCGATACCCAAATCATCGAAGATACGATCACAGCTATCCAACCAATCCTGAACATATGTGGCCGACTCCGTTCCGTGGAACGGCTTCCCACCAAGATTAGTGTAATCCTTGCACAACTTGGCGAAATCGACCCTAGGCGCCTGCACTACTGGACCACCATCATTTCCGAGATTGGGAACTGCCCCTTGAACATCCCTAAGCATCTCCCTCATGAAGTTGGTGAACATTGCCCTCATGTCAGGAGCATTCCCATGGTTGGTCCCTCTACCAGCACCCCTGGTGTCTCTACTCATCGTTCAATCTGTAAAGAGAAAACGATTAACGACCCCATGGTGGTGCTAGTGCAGTACGACTTCATTCTTATACTACTAATAGTATATATATAGCTTTTGAAAACCAAAGTAATCACAAATACGCGCTCTCATATACGTACTATCTCTCCCTAGTGTCTTTCCCTAGGTTAACTACGCAACCTAGAGCTCTGATACCAAGTGTGACGGCCCGCCCCGCACCAACCGACATTTACTCCAAAGGTGCGTTGTACACATGTCCAGTTAGCACGGAACGGTCGCCAAAGAAAGGAAAGAAGATAAAGAATCAGCAAAGAACCTGTAGAATGTCTCACAGCAAATAGAACAAAATATAATAACAACATACTTGACATAAAACAGGTGAGACAATGCATAAGCTGAAAACTAAAACTAAGCATCATAGCAGCGGATATCCAAAATATAGCTTATTACAACTTTTAAAATACTGTCTCTAAAGTAAAAGCAAGATGAAGAAGGTACACTACTAATGCCCAAGTAGTGACCACCAACGACACAGGGAGAATACATGTAGATATCATACGTAGGAGCCTCCTGCTCATCTCCGAATCAGCTACTCGTGCATCACCAGCTAACCTGTCTCTAGTCTGCTTGTGTGAGCACCCAGAGTAATAAGAAGAGACATAAAACTCTGGGTCAGACATAAAGCCTGGTATGAGCGATAAGCATCTAAACAGAACAATAACAGGTAGACTAAAACATACCTGAACCTGGACCTGCAACCAAAGAGTTAGCACTACATACTATACAACACTCTAAGGTGCCATTTCAAATAGTGTAAAGATAACGGGGGTGGGGGTGTGCATGTCATAGTGATGGCAAACAATCAAGCATAGCAACCATCCTCGCATCTCTCACTCAGTGCGTAAAGCATACGATATTCACCACTTCGATCACCCAACATACCTTGCTATGATCACTTTGCCCCATGAAGTCATAAATGGCTTCACTGCACTGATACATAGCCACTAATCCTTTGCTATGTCCACTTTTGCCCCATGGAGTCGCAATGACCCCACTGCACTGGCTCATAGTCTTACTACGCATCACTTTGCCCCTCAAGTCATAATGACTCTATTGCACTGGTAACGTAGTCTTGCTACCATCACCTTGCCCCTCGAGTCATAATGACTCTACTGCACTGATAAGTAGCCCATCATCCATTTTAAGTGGTGAATCGAAGTTATGAACGTCGACAACTCCTTAGCACACATCCCGCAACAAAGCCCAACCATGAAGTGAACTCATTGGTTCCTAACTGGATCCTGAGCTCTAACTTCCCATTTGGACTACCTTTGCATCTCGGGTTATTGGTCTTCACCGGATCGGTTCGGATCCCCTCTTAGCCATCAGTTCGATTCGGATCGGTGTGCTCCTTCTTCTCTGGATCGGATCGGGTCATCTTCACCTCAGCGGATCGAATTGAGACTCCACGTCCAGTCTCCATCAGCGGTTCGGGTCGGGGTCCTCCAGCTTGCCACGGTTCGGATCAGCTTCTTCTTTCCAAGCCTCGTCGAAGTACATCGGTTCGGGTCGGGTGCCATGGCGGATCGGGTCGGAGAACATCAGGCGGGTCGGATCGGACGATGCATGCCACGAGGAGAGCGAATAGATCGAAGAGTAAAGTATAGGGGCGGATCGGGTCCTCCCTCCGTTCCGATCCGGATCGGTCTATTTTCTGCACTTTTCCAACAAGCAGTTTTACGCCACTCGACGACGTTTTCGACCATTCCAACTATTCTAATCAATCACAAAGCATCCCACAAAGTCATAGCAACAAGTAGAAGTGACCTCAAACACCAAAACATCAATATGATTGGTTAAAATGGATCAAACATACCCAAAACCCCATATTTCCCCTTAAGCATGTTTAGGTGAAACTAATGATGTGATTAGCAGAACTTAACCAAATTAACCCAAATTCATATCAGAGGTCTAAATCATCATTTCGAATTTTATAAATATTTTTCCAGAATTTTATCATGTTTAAATTCGCTAATTAACACTAATTACCCCTAATTAGCCATAATTAGTGAGGAACTATGCAAATCACTCACCTTAGCCACAAATAAAACCTCAAACTGAAATGATTCTCTGATTTGGTACGAATCTCGATGCTAAACAACAGCTCTAACGTTGATTTGGTGTAGATCTCCCTTGATTTGATGTTGCTAAGCCCAATCTTCAAGTAGAAAGTGATTTGGAGGTGATTTAGAGGTTGGAGGCCATTTTTAGGGTTTCTAAGAGGTAAGTGGAGGCTAGAAAACTGAAATGAAATGATTCTCTAACTCATTTCAGCCTCCCCGTAACCCTAATCCCGAAATGGATTATGGGCCTATTTACTAATCACACTATTTGGCCCGGTTAAGCAGTTTTTCACCTTCCAAACCTTATTTCAGCCATATCTCCCAAATGGTAGGTCCGTTTTTCACATGTGACCACTCCGGAAAGGTAAACCATCAAACGAATTTAATGGAAGTGGTTTCAGGTCAAAATTCCTTTCCAATCAAAAGTTATGGCTGAAACAAGATCAGCTAGGGGCAAAACGGTCATTTAAAAACCGACAAAAATCATGAACATGGGAAATGAATCTAATGGTTGTTTCCCAAAGTTACATGACCATACAACTTCATATGGGAAAGAAATAAATATTCTACGATCCTCCGATGCGTAGAATGCGGGTTGTTACATCATGCGATCCAAGAGTTATATACGATATAATTGACATAAGATGTCTACCTAAAAGGTTGTGTTTTGGGTTTAGCCAAAGCCAGGTCAAGGCATGACTAGATATGGATCTTGGAACACCGTAATATATGTATATTGATATGTATATATAAACAGAGGGATGTTAATTTAGTGGGAGCGTATTTTAGTTTAAATTACATATTTATGTTAATATAAATTTTGATTGTCAAAATTTTGTATTAAATAAATATTACAGAATCAGTTATTATTTTATTATCTAATGTAGATATTAAATAATAAATAACTCCGATAATTTAAATTAATCCTTGAGAAGGACAAATTAAAGTAAATCAAATTTCTTGACTAACATTAAAATTTGTGGATTGTCCTCAAACAAATTAAACGTAATTGTTTTAGATATAAAGAGAGGAACTAAAATAAGTTAAAGTATGACTTCAACTGAATAAAATATAAATGTTATGGTAATCTACTTATACATTTCTGGTATTAGATACTAGATATAAATCACATAAATATATGTTGATTTACAGAAATTGCAGAATAAGTAGAAATCTGATAAAAGAACAAGTGGACTTACAATTGGAAATGAAGCAAATGTTGATAGATTATCCATAGTAAGTTGATTCTTGTTGAATATACTGGCTTAATTAAATAAATAAAATAATTTTTATTACGAAATTCCACTTAAAATAAATGTTATAATATATCTTATTTAGACAAGTTTGAATTTCATTTGTAATAAAAGAATAATTGTTATTCATTTTATTTAAATGAAATATCGTACGGAATTTCACAAATAGTTAATGATATTTGTAAATCCTTAACTATAATGTACTTGCATTAATAATGACTGGATTAAATTTAGTGATTTAAATCCAATATACCTTTAGTATTACCAGTTAGCACTATAAACAAGAAAGCATATCAAAACTCCATAATGATAGAATTTTGAGATCATTTGATTTTGAATTGTATGAAGAATACAAATCTTGTTTATTAGGCAAAATAACTGGATCCACTTTCACTTGACACAGTGATTGAGTGATAAGTGTTGGGTCTCGTACATAATGATGTATATGGAGCAATGAATACATAAACTAGAGGCGGGTTTTATTACTTCATTATATTTACTGATGATATCAGTAGATCCGGATTTGTGTATCTTATGAAACACATACCAGAATCCTTCGAAAAGTTCAAAGAATTCAAAGTGAAGTTAGAAACCAATTTTGATAGAAAATAAATTCTCTATGAAAGGATCAAAGAGAATATTTAAGCCAATTAATTAATGACTGTCCATATGAGTTTGAAATTGTTTCATAACTTACTTCATCTAGAAGACCATATTGAAATGGTATGTCTGAAAGGAGATATCGTACCTTATAAGATAAAATACGATTAATGATAAGTCATATAGATCTTCCAATAAATTAAATTTAGAACAATTGTATTAAATCCCACTAAAACGATCTAAAGACGCCATATAAGATATGGACTAGGAAATGTCCTAGTGTGTCTAATGCGAAGATTTGGGATGTAAGGCATTAGTTAAACGTCCTTCCTCTGATAAGATCGGACCCAAATCAGATAACTATTTTATGTAATATCCACAAGAAATAAATGGATATTATTTCTATAAATCCTCAGAATAAAACGTTTATTGCTCGAATTGGTATCCATTTAAAGGAGAGTAGTCTCCAAGATTCCGATAGGAATGAAATAGAAATCGAAATATTTCGAAAACCATAGAATGCCATTGAATCTTGTATAGATAAGAAGTTGAGTGGGAGTGTCACAATAATTCTAATGTTATTTGATAACACATTAATTATTGTAAATAATGTTAATTTTAAAACTAGAAATAAATATTGATTCTGAGAAAGAAAATGTTTGGATTAAGAAGTTCATAATTTAACATAATTCATTATTGATCCAGTGATTTACATTGCGATAACAATATGGGTATTGCTCAGGCCTAAAACCTTAAACTCACTATAAATCCAAACATATATTTAGGAAATATAATTCTTATGTGAAGTTGTTCATAGAAGAAATAAACATATCTGCAAAGTTACAAAAAAAATTGTAATGTTGCAGACCTACTGAATTAAACTCTATCGCAGCAGAAGTTTAATAACCACAATAGTTTCATGAGTATACGATACGTAAATGATTGACTCTAGTGCAAGTGGGAGATTGATAGAGTTTATGCCCTAAAGGCAATCCATTTGATGAAATTGATAACAATGTTGTTGTTATTATTTTATTTAGAATAAAATAATATTCTATTATATTATATTTACTGCGTAACGTAAATATTAATATAATAGAAGTCCTTAGAATAATAATACGGAATTATATAGTTCGAGTAAGACTGAACTTGATATTATATAATGTGATAAGTATTATAATTCTTAAAAGTCCCTAGTCGAGTTTCATTGTTTATACAGGACAACAATAAAGCGTTGAGACTAGTATATTGATTGACTGATGATCACATCTCATTGATCATTATTATACGTGATATTAAAGTCATGATATAAATACGTATTAGAGAATAGCGTATTGGGATGACCCACTGTGAGATAACTACATGGAATATAATCAACAGTATCATAAGTTGTTCTCATAGTGACAGTGATGTAATGGTCCTCAGACCTGAAATCATTATAATTTTGCTTGAGGATATTTGTGTTTTGATATCATCTAAAGTTATTTCGTAACAGAGTAATGATAACGGTGATTATTGGATATATCTCAAATCGAATGAAAATTATGAATGACCTAGATGGAATTTAACCCTACGATTTATTTGTAGTGATATCCATGGGCCTCTTGATTGGGTGAGACTGTAAAATGCATGGCCATGCTCAAATATTGATTTGTTTTAAACAGTCTACTCATCGATCAAGAAAAACAGATTAAATTATAAAGAGGATGATACGATCCATGCCTCCAGTTTAATCTTGGATATATCGGTTAAAAGGATTAAATTATATTGAGACACTATTCACAAAAGGCTATATCGAATCATTGATATTATTATAAATTGGGTAGCAGTGATGTATTACTAGATGTCGCTCACTGTTTATAATTTAAATATGATTTAAATTATTGCCAACGTTGTAGTAACCTATAGGGTCACACAACAAGAACGTTGAAAGGAAATAGGACCACTATTTTTATATATAAAAATATTAAATAGTTAATATTATATATATCATTTTGAAGTGGTCCGACCCACCTAAGTTCTAGATACGAATTTTTATTTAACGCTTACTTTAAAAGGTAATACCTTTACCTTTTTCCACAGTGAAAAACGAAATAAAAATACCCAAGTAAAATTGTGGATCAAAGAATGGCGGCGGCGAAGAGGCTAGTACCTCTCTTTCTTCTTCGAATACGTGATGACGAATTCGAGGGGCGTTCGAGTGGACTTCAATAGAGGCTCAATAAAATGGAGGGCTCTTGAGTCGATCTATATCGAAGTTGGTATTGTTCCTATGGATCTAACGCGTCAGGTATGATCTTGAATTTACTAATTTTAGCATAGATCTATTCTTTAGGGTTCTTTAATTTGTAAATTGTTTGTTGTGTGTTGATTAGAAAACCCTAACAGGATCTCCCTACCTCTTGTCCCTCCTCTCCAATGCCTTTGAACCCCTTAAAATCCCTCCATTTCGTACCCGAAGTTCCCGAGTCTTGAACCCCATGTCACCAAGCTTCGGACCCCGTAACGTAATATGATCAGTGTATCCCATGGGATACGAGTTCGTATCCCTTTTTGCGATATGAACAATTCATATCCCCTAGGGATACGTAATGACCGTACCCCATAAGGGACACGTCAATTTGTTTCCCTAAAGAGGGGTACGAGATCCTTTTGTCTGGACATCATGAGGGGGATCCGAGATTTTGGATGCATGCCTTCAGGGATATGAAATGTACTGTCGTGATCCCCAAATCCTACCTACTCCTACCTAACCACTCCACTGTAAATACCCCCAAGATCACACTTCAAAGGAGATGGAAATTGGATGATTTGATACATCTTGAGAGCACCAAGTGACCTCTTTAATGGCATCCTTGCATTCAAGAAGAAGAAGTAGAAAAGATACTTTTTTCCAATATCATATATGACAATTATAACACCAAAATACGTGGAAATGTTAGTAAATGGATGTCATAACATATTTCTAACCTTGTAACTCATTATTGTCAGTAAAATATAGCAAACTCTTCCAAAGTGGACGTAGGCCTCTCACGGGACCGAACCACTATAAAACTACTGTGTTATTTACTGCTTTCTGCACTTATTTTTCCTACGTGAAACATAATTCTCTAAGTAATGGAGAATCTTTGGGCGTTACAACATATTTTGCCATTAACATTCTGGTGCTTTCATTGAGAGATTTAGACTCGCATCTTTGTCGCATATTTCCATCTCGACTTCAACGCGCTTTAGGCTTCTTCCATAACCTGCCATCGAGTCCGCTTATGATGGTTAAGAGAACAAAGAATCAGATGCTTGGGTCCTCTACCTCAGCTAACGCCGGTACTTCCAGCAACCATAGTCGGTAGAAGATTCGGTTGAAACCGAACCTGTTCCTCCTGTAGATCCCAAATCCCCTGCGACTCAAGCGCAGATCTATGCACTTAATAAGAAGTATGAAAATACAGCTCTTGAACTCAACCAAGCGTTGGAAAACAACATCGACCTTTTGTGTCATCTTCAAGATAGTCAACGCATCGTCGCTCAACTTCAACTTGTTCAGAATAACGCCTGATCGCGGCGCAATGTATCGGAAACCTCTTCTTATGAATCAAGAGGCCCACATCAAAGAAGGAGGTTCAACCTCAACAATTACGCCATTGTCCTCTTTAACGCTCATACTAACGACAATAAAAAAAATGGTGATAGAATCACAACGAGGGAACGCAGTACCGTGATTGTTCCCGGTTGGTTTCAACGATGAACCGAGTCTGAGTAACCAACCCCTCCTCGACAGAACCCAACTGTCGTCGCTCCGAACTTGGGGCTCGCACTCCTGGTTATCCAGCAGGCCCAAGTCCCTTCAGACCAGAATGCACACCAGCCCACTCAACCTCACCAGCTATACCAAAACCAGGCCAATGATGTCGAAGATATGGAAGAGGATGAGCCCGATGTGTATCACATAAGGCGTCCACGAAACAAAACCCCCGAAGTTCGCCAAAACCAATGGATCCCGCTAGAGGATGTCCAACTGACATATCTCCCCGACATGGTCTGAAGGATCAAGAGAAATATGCAAGGGAACACAATCACTTGTGGGAAACCCACTTGAGGCATTACCCTTCACTAGGATCGTTCACGAAACCGAGTGACCCCGATGCTTTAACATGCCACAGATGGTGTTCTATAATAGCACGACTAACCCTATGCTTTCTTAAAACTCTATGAGTGTCAAATGGACTCTAGTCCGACCACTGATGCAGTCAAATGCAAGTATTTCTAAGTTTTCTTGTTAGGCACAGCTCTACTTTGGTTGTCTTGCCATCCACTCCAATCTGTCAGCAACTTCGGCCAGCTGGCCACGGAATTGGTCAGCAGTTCAGCAGGGTTCGACTTCGAAGAACGCACTCACTCTATCCAATTTTTACCAAGGGCTTGCAGAATCCCTTAAGAGCCACCTTACGCGATTCAATACCGCCCTCAATGAGGTCGATGACCCGGATCCTTGCACTGTACTCTTCCAGCTTGGAAAAGGTGTCCTTTCTACCTTCGAGTTTGGAGCCTGGATTGACAGAAAACAACCTAACACCCTAGAGGCTTTCTATGAAAAGGCTGGGCAATTCCTGTGCCAAGAAGACGCAAGGTGTAATCGAGCTTGTCGAGGAAACCACTCAAATAACCCATAGGCTAGCACCGTCGACGACAATATCAAAGGAAAGCAGGTCGAAATCGAGATATGGAGACAATCTACTTAGAAACCTGTAATACTCTCCAGTATAAGAAGCCCAACACCACAAAATCCACCGACCATGAGAAAAACTCCGGCAAATACTGCAGATTCCACGACATATATGGGAACAATACTAACAACTGTCGCCACCTTAAAGATGCGATTAAAAAATTATCCGCGAGAAATGGCTGGAACAGTACGTTCATGATCCCGCTCCTCCCGAAGCAACTACGGGCCCTCCAACGCCTACACTTCAAGCACCTGCAAACGCAGCTCTAGGGCCATCCAACCAAAGTTCACATGGCATCGTGATCAATAGTATATGTGTAGGACCTCACCTCACACATGACAGTTTCCGTAAAATGGAGGACTACTCCAACTTCATAAAGCATGCCACCTACTAAGCTTGCTCAACTTTAGACGAGTTTGTTCCAGCCAAGCACCAGAAGACAATGCGAGATGATATCTTCTTCCGAGAGAGAGAGAGAGATTCCACAAGAATTGATATCCCAACCATGACTGTCTTGTCGTCTCTTCTCCGACCAGATCAGATTTCGTCCGAAGAATCCTTATGACTCAGGAGGCTCAGTCAACATCATCTTCAAGGCGCCCTATGACCAGACAAAACTTAAGGCCAAAGACTTGAAGTCCTACCATGCCATGATCCAAGGCTTCAACGGATCTTCCAACCACCCAGTAGGAATGGTCGACCTGCCTGTAGAACTCGGAGAAGGGGATCAGACCCGAGTTCGAATCCTCAAATTCATGGTCAATGACGTTATCTCTCCCTACAGCGTCTTCTTTAGGCGTCCTTTCCTTGTAGAGTTTCGAGTCTGCATGTCACCATGGTCCCTTCTAATGAAGTTCCCGACAGAAAATGGGATCGACAACGTAAAAGGCCACCAAGCAACAACTAGAGATTGCTACCTCACGGGGTGGAGGAATGCATGCAATAAGGAAAAAGGCAAGACCGTGCCTCCACCCCTTACGCCAAGATCGTCTCTGCATAGCAATCAAAGGCGTCTGAGTCTTGCTTAGACGTCATTGTCGTCTTTTCGACGATCTCGATCCAAGGGAGGACGAAGAGCCCGATTCTGAAAGGGCTACCCCAGTAGAACCTACGGTGGATGTCTGGTCATCCCCGGTGACCCGACAAATATCTTGAAAGTTGGATCTCAACTCCACCCCACAATAAGGAAGACCTCGTAGAATTCTTAAGGGCCAACCTTGATGTGTTCGCTTGGACCCGCTCTGATATGTGTGGCATCGACCCTGCAGTCGCTTGTCACATGCTAACTATCAACCTCTTGCAACCTCCGGTCAAACAGAAGGGTCATATCTTGGGAATCGAAAGATCGACTGCACTCAAGGAGGAGGTGGATAGGTTACTCAATAACGGTTTCATCTAAGAATCCCACTACCCTGAATGGATCTCCAATCCAGTCCTGGTCAAGAAAGCAAACGGCAAGTGGCGAACATGTGTCGACTTCTCCGATTTGAACAACGCATGTCCTAAAGACAACTTCCCACTTTCGAAGATCGACCAGCTTGTTGGTTCAACTGCCGGATACCAGCTTTTGTCCTTTATGGATGCGTACTCAGGTTACAATCAGATTCCGATGTACCTACGAAACCAGGATTGTAATTCTTTCATAACCGACCTTGGGCTCTACTATTATCTCGTCATGCCCTTTGGTCTTAAGAATGCGGGATCCACCTACCAACGGCTGGTCAACTTCATTTTCAAGGGCCAAATTGGAAGATCTATGGAGGTATACGTGGAAGATATGCTCGCAAAATTGAGTGTACCGAACGACCACATCCGTTACCTCTTCGAAATGTTTGGTGTTCTCCACTGATATGGCATGAAACTCAATCCCCGAAAATGCTCTTTTGGCGTTGCATCGGGAAAATTCTTGGGTTTCATTGTTAGTTCATGAGGCATCGAAGCCAATCAAGATAAGATTAAAGCCTTCTGGGATATTCAGACCCCTCAAAGCATCAAGGATGTTCAATGTTTAAACGGGAAAGTCGCATCTTTAAGCCGATTCATCTCTAAAGCCACCGGCAAGTGCATTCCCTTTTTGACTTGCTCAAAAAGGGGAAGCGCAACTTCGCATGGACACTAGAGTGTGTCGCTGCATTCAAGGACCTTCTGAATCACTTAGAGAGACCATCTATCTTATCCAAACCCGTGGATCATGAGGACTTATATGTTTATTTAGCTATTTCCATGCAGGCAATCAGCTCAGCGCTCGTGCGCAACGACCCATTTACTACATCGGCAAGAGGTTAACAGGAGTGGAAAAGAACTATTCGAGGCTCGGAAAGCTTGCCTTCTGTCTCTTGATTACCTCCTGGAAGCTACGACCATACTTCCAATCTCACCCCATTAAAGTCTACACTGACTAGCCGCTACGACAGGTCCTACAGCGACTTAAGGCGTCTGGATGACTACAGAAGTGGAATATAGAGTTGTGTCAGTTCGAGATCACATTCATTCCTCGCCGAGCCATCCTCGGACAAGCCCTCACTAATTTCATAATGGAATTCACTGTTCCAAAGAGCTGTCATCGTACTTGATCTCGAGGTTCGAGTACGAGCAGTGGTGTTATAACCTCCCTACCCCACCTATTTTCAGTGTGGATATTCAAAACTCTCGAGTCCTAGGTCTCGAATCCGAAGCGCGAGCAAAAGAAGTAAAAGAGGGAGAGGGGGAGGGTGTTAGAATTTATAGGGGGAGGAGTTTAGGCTTTAGCCCATTGGACGGTTCGTATCCCATGTAGGGATACGAGTTTTTCGTACCCTAGTGGAGTATGAAAATTTTGTATCCCCGTGTGGGATACGAAAATTTCGTGCCCCGAACATAAGGTATGAAGCTTCTAAAATATATACATATGTGTGTGTGTGTGTGTGTGCGTGTGTGTATATATATAATATACGTACTACATGATGCAATATTATGTGTGTGTGTATTTACATGTGAATGTGAACCATGTATGTGCAAACTTCTCACGCACGGCTTTCCGGGTCTCAAAAGAACAAACGTTTGCAAGCATACATTCATGTACATTCTCATTCACTCCTACATGTATTTCTTTTCATTTCCAATTCCCGTCACGTCACACAAGGCCATGCAAAAACGTGTGAGGCGTGCACGCGACATCAAGACAACAACAACTTACGTTATGATGTAAACAAGGGTCGACAATTAACCTTTACATTCATGAGTCAACAGGAATCAGATGATTCAACAAATATTCTTCTTCCAACTCGAAGCACATCATGTTGAGACAAGACGTACTTTGAGGGGTAAATGTTAACCAGCCTTTTGGTCCGGTTCCCAAAAGTACACCAGACATGCTCGACTCAACATATCGTGTGACGTTAAAGGTCGAAGTATCGCCAAAGAGCCAGAGACACGAGCTTATGAGAAGTCAGGGAAACAAGAGCCTCACAACTTCTCAAAACCGTGTGTCAATCACATTTCGGGTCCCTCGTATGCTAGAGCTTCGAACCCCTATGTATCGAAACCCTCAATGCTTAAACATCTCGTATCCCCCACCTTCGGATCTCCCTGCCTTGTGTCCCTCCTCTCCAATACCTTCGAACCCCTCAGAATCCCTCCATTTCGTACCCGAAGCTCTTGAGTGCTAAACCCCGTGTCACCAAGCTTGGGACCCCGTAACGTAATATGATCAACATATCCCATGGGATACGAGTTCGCATCCCTTTTCGGGATACGAACTATTCGTATTCCCTAGGGATACGGAATGACCATACCCCCTAGGGAATACGTCATTTCCCATCCCTAAAGAAGGATACGAGTTTCTTTTTTCTGGACATCATGAGGGGGATCCGAGATTCTGGTTGCATGCCTTCAGGGATACGAAATGTACTGTTGTGGTCCCCAAATCCTACCTACTCCTACCTAACCACTCCACTATAAATACCCCCAAGCTCACACTTAAAAGGGGTTGGAAATTGGCTGATTTGACACCTCTTGAGAGCTCTAAGTGACCTCTTTAATGGCATCCTTGAATTGAGGAAGAAGAAGTAGAAAAAATACTTTTTACAAATATTCATATTTGACAATTATAACACCAAAATATTTGGAAATATTTGTAAATGGATGTCATAACATAGTTCTAAGCTTGTAACTCATTATTTTCAATAAAATATCAGCGAACTCTTCCAAAGTGGACGTAGGCACCTTACGGGACCGAACCACTATAAATCTACTGTGTTATTTACAGCTTTCTGCACTTATTTTTCGCATGCGAAACATAATTCTCTAAGTAACGGAGAATCTTTGGGTATTACGAAATTTTTTGCCGTCAACACAAAGACCAACCAAACAACATAAACCGACGACAAATCCATATATTCGAACATACTAAATAATTAAACATACGCCAACAAAATATCTGAATAACAAAAGGTACACCAATGACAATTCCGAATAATTAAATATACAGCTATCATAGGTACTCTCGCAGTTTAGAGGTACCTAACGGCCGTGCACATGGGTGGAAGTGTGGAAAGAACATCTTAAGTGTATGGTGTCCATGTAACCTTATCGTCCTCAAGCACGTCCAACTCATTACGGTAGAACTTCACACTCCGTCTTGGAGTTTGTCTCGTACTTTTCCCTCCTACCTACCCATTACCCCATTTTAAAGCATGTATATTATGAAATGAAAATTTTCATGATTAACTAAATAAACGATCAATAAGTATACCTGGCCCCAAGCGGTATCGATGGATCGATAGGATTAGGTCTCACCAACGGTCTTCTAATGGGAAGATAAATCTAGAATGAAAGCTGTGTTTCATAAAAAATTATTAAGAAATGAGAATGATGCATCATATTGTATAACAATAAACTATAGAAATACTGTTCTAACCTAAACAAGTGTCATACAACCTCCAATAGTGCCAAACTGCAACGTAGCGAGCTTAGACAACTCCTGATATGTATATCCCAACACTGCACTACCCCATGAATATGTATCGCACATCCCTAAATCAGCTAAATATGGTAGCCATCTCAAATCTACACGGGTCTTGGTATGGTCGCATAACAGCCAACAAAAAATAATGTGAAGTATAATGCAACGATCCTGCTGCTGAATCTGAATCTTTGTGGCATCCGTTGGAATAGTTTCCGTTAACTGGCGACGAAACCATATGACCTTAACGAATGCACGACCCCTTATTTGGTCGGTGAATCTAGACTAAGTAGCTCACGATATAGCTCCAAATAATCAAGTCCTCCTCCTCTGTATGCAACATCATTACCTTTAATATGCAATCCTAGCAGTATAGCTATATCCGCCAATTTGATGGTCATTTCACCGATAGGTAAGTGAAAAGTGGATGTCTCTGGCCTCCACCTGTCTGCTAAAGTAGTAATAAGACAATGATCCAACTGTATGTACCTTATCTCATAATACGCAAAAATCTTGCCCTCTCAATCTCAACTAGAACAACAAGATGTGCAGATGTAACTTTCTTAAGTGATGTAGAGTGATCAATGACGAAATATGCCTCGTCACTCTGAAAATTTGATAGATAACAAAATAATCGTGGTTTGATGTTCGATGCAGAAAAGAATACTAAAGATAATAAAATGCAACATTTAAAAAAGCCACCTTCATATAATAATGGTTTGATGTCCGTTGTTAAAAAAATAATACACTCACATCAACCGGTCCAGTCTCCATCTCGAAATACTCTGCAAAATTTAGAATTAACTATTACAGACGTTTACATAAACATATAACATTATCTGCAACAACATTTCCAAATCAATGCAATGATTTTTACAATTTGCACATATCTACAAAATAAACTACTCTTTATTGGATGTCAATCTCATATTCTAATGATCCTAACTTCGAACAAACAAGCTTAACATCCAACTCATTTGTACACAACTTGATTTGTAATCAACGACATTATCAAATCATACTAAATCTTAAATATATAACCCAATAAACCTACCATCAGATATCCAACATGCTAAAATCCAAAATGTGAACAATGTACACATCTACATTTGTAATTACAACTTATAAACTTCTTACTAATAACATATAATCAATTCCATAACCTGTATTACTCAAAATTAGATGACCTAATTTCAAAATTATAAGTTAGGGGTTAGATTTGTACCTATTTCGTGTTGTACATCAAATAATCTTGCCATTGTATGATTTTTGGAGCAATCAGAAGGAAAATTGGGGAAAATGAAGTTGATTTTTTTTTCGTGCTGGCTTCTAAGAGGAATTGGGGAAAATGAAGAAAGAGTGGGGGAGAAAGCAAATTTTGGGTTTATGTGTAAGAGGTTCTGTGTACTGACGAATTTTGAAAGTTCGCCTATTGGCGAATTTTGAAAATTCGCCAATGCAAATACCAAAACAAGTCTATACCTGTAAATAAATCTGAAACAAGTTTATATATGTTATAACTACTTGAAATATGGTTACATATGAGATTATTTCAATTTAATTTTTTAGTTCATTTTAATATATAATCAAGACTAATCATACGCGATGCCACTTTTATGTTCTTGACAAATTTATCCTAAAATTATAAACCTATTATATTATTATTTGAAATCTGCTCATGAATTCCACATCTGTGACATGTTCATATCTACATCCCTACATGTAACTAACCAACTCAGATAGAAATTGGGAAAATTGGGTGATTTTATATTAAAGATATTCAGTTTAAGCTGCTTATAATAGTCAATGTTGGATTTACAATAGTTTTAAGTAGAGATGTATATTAAATGGTTGTCATCACAACCATTGATGCAATTAGAGTCCAAATATTATGTATGCATTAATTATAAATATCCTACATTCATAGTGAACTAACTGAAATAACATGTCACCAAAACAACCTCTCTTATTTTGGTGGTTCATGAAAATATTTGATATTTGTTTGTAGTTATTAATGAGAGTATTAGTCGGCCCAAAGGAAGGATAATTTTTGGTTGAATCAACTGCATATGCGCAATTAAAAATACGTGACAATTATAAGGTTTTACAAGTGAATATTTAATCGGCCCAAAGGAAGATTGTTATTTGACTTGAATTATTGTCTGTGTTTGAGTGTTACAACAAGAGCAGCACTTATAGTTGATATTATTGTCCAAAGACTTGATATCATTGTGTACTAAGCATCTTGATAAGAGACTAACAAATTATTTGAATTTACTATAGATGATGTTTGACTATGAGCATATAAGATCAATCTCTATTTTTGTTCATTTTTCAGCTAATTTGACTTAAGTGTCTGCCAATTTTAAAAGCATTCTCATCTTCTATGGGACTATTTATAAGGAATAGTAAGATAACATATTGTATTCTTTTGACTTCATAGATCTATCTCTTGCAATAAAGAGAGTCTTATTCAGCCCTATTGCAGTTAAATGTTCTTTTGATATTATGAAGAATATTGAAAGGTGGTATAATTCAAACTGCAAGCGTAAAAGGATTATTGTTAAAGTATTTTGGAAGATTTTTAAGGATGTGCTAACTTTTGATGAGTTATCTATTGAGAATGGAAAGCATTTTATGGAAACAAGCACAATTTGTGGAGCTTGATTCCATAAAGTCAATGTAAATAAACTTAAATGAGTACCATATGGAAAAATCTTGCTTCAAAAGTTAAAAGAACTCAAGTTATTATTAATTTTGGTATAATAGCTATTTCAAGAATATTATTATTGAAAATAACAGTTTAATAATAAAGCGATCTCCTATTGAGTTTACTTTGGTTTATAGTAAGAAGAAGAAATACAAAGCACGATAAGGTTGAAAGTACTCATTTAACAGGCATGTTAAACAAATGTATAGATAAAGATAATGAAGTCACTAAGGATCTCCAAGGATAGAAATAACATATAGATATATTTGTAGTTGTTTCTTTAATGAAATATCCGGACATATAAATATGTAGACATATAAATTAAAGTATATTAAATATTTTTTAAAGTAATTATTGATATTTTAGTTAAATTGTTTGAATTTATTTGGTTTTTTATGTTGTCATTTAGACATATTTCAATTTTCTATTTCTAATATGACTATATAAGGTTGCTATTGTTCATTAAGAAAAAATAATGTTGATTTATGAATAAATTCAAACATTTATGTAATTAAAACTCCTAATGTATGATATATAAGTTATGTCTACGTATGCCGAATAACTTTTGTAATAATACGTCAAATTTTGTTTTGGTGACTAATATAATTATTATTTTAGCTTACCAAGGAATTTTAGACTGAGACATCGTAAAGATAAAATACTTTATTAGTATTATTATAAGTGACTTTAAAGGTATACTTTTATGAACCCACACTAAAGAGAAGTTTCACGATGGGAAATGCAACAATTTCTTAAGGATTTTGAATTTAGGTGAAAAATAGTATAATCATTGTCTTTAAAGAGAATCGTCTCCAATTCATTTATAGTTACTTCTTTGGCAGAGCCGGTCCTGGATCTTATAATGCCCAGTGCAATTTATTAAATAATGCCCCGAATGTAGGCATGTTATTATTTGAAAATCCAATTGCTATAACGAGCTAATAGTGCAAACTTGCCTAATGAAAATAACATGTTTATAGTGCAAAAAACCATTTTCATGTTCCAAATCAGAAGATTGATCTGTATTATCAACTAAATCTGTCTTTTTGAAAAATATTTATTAAGTGACCCTTTTAATGATTTGGTTACTTCTTCATTTCTGTTTAGTTGATTCCAAATGGTTTTTTTGCGACCGTTTAATTTTTTCAATTTAAAATAGGTTCCTGCCGAAAAAATTAATACTTGCAATAAAGCAAAATCATATTATTTGTTACAACACTTCGTCCATCTAACTTACAATAGAAAATTGATTTATTTTTTAAATATATTTAGCGGTTAGAATTCCAATAAATTAACCTAAATTCAAACGCTCAAATTTGGATATTAGCAAAACCATCTTTCTCGTTTATATAAATCATATATTTCATATTTTCAATGAAAATGAAACCTATGCATACCTTTATTTCCAAGAAACAAACGCTTGTGTTTCATTCCAAAATCATACTTACAGAAAAAAAAAATGAAAAGCCATGTATCTCATTTTTCCAATGGCTGGTATAGAAGTATGCCTCCTTTCATTTCATTCTTCTTTTTTTATGTCGTCTTATTCTTCCTGAAGCTACATCTTTCGAAAAGGAAAGAAAACAAAAAATCACGCAACTAGACTTTCCACCGTCGGTAACCACCAAAGCATGTGCCCTCCATGTCATTTCTCTGGCCTGCCCCTCCATGAAAGAACGACACACACCCAAAATCTCAAGCCATACCCATAAATATATCAGATTTGAGACAATGGAGAGACCTCAAATTCAATTTCTCCTCCAACTGAGCCTTTTCTTCTTCGTTTGGATTTCTTTCGCATCCTCTTTTTTCTACGCAACTTATTTTGGATTTTTATTTCATGCGACTTCTTCTACTCCTCACTTCCGCGTTTTCCCCTATTCCTTAATACGTGCAGTTATTTTCTTCTTCACGCGTTCACCATGTTATGATGCCCTCCTGTAGATGCTTCCCCGTGCAATGGCCTAGTTGGCACTGGGCCAGGGCCGGCTTTGTTCTTTGGATAATATGTATGATTAGTTTCATTACATTAAAAAAATGGGTTAAGAAAAATACCTAAACAATGTTTAAAATATTTTTCTTCAAGTTAAGGTTTATTGCTTCAAGAAAACTGACTCAACAACCTCAAACTGCAAGATCACTAAAGAAATCCATCTGAAAGGGAAGAAATGCTATTTCGGATGACATTTAGTATTTCTCCATAAAGATAAATAATGGATTAGTAAAGATGATTCAATGGACTTACATCAATCCATGTAAGGTACGAATTTAAAATGTGGGTTTGAGAAATGAACATATAGTATAAACCTATATAGGTAATAACGTTTGAAATTTCCCTCTAACTTAAGTAATATGATTATTGGTTATGAATAATTATTCAAAGCCAAAAGAGATTGGTAATTTGGAATTTTATAAGGAAATTTTATTGAAAACATTATTCTTAAAAGGAAGTTTTGTTTTCTTCAAAGAATGATTATTTTTTGGACTTACTAAACGACTCTTAAGAATCACTTTGGAGCTTACTGCATCATGTACTTTTAAGCATTATCTGATGGAAATTAAAGTCGTGTTTCTCAACGGAAACATTCATGAGACTATTTAAGAAACCCACTTATAGATTAATCTTTTGTATTTGGGATTTAAATACACTATTATTTTTCATAGGGTGATATTTAGATTATTACAAAAGAATTAGGAAGATAAGTGCTTAAAATGTTTTGGTATATAAACATCCATTCAGTTAATTCCCTTTTACCAAAACAGATAAATTCTACCATCTTTGAAACTAAAGAAATGCAAAAGATTCCTCATGTATTTGCAGTGCGAAATCTAATGCATACTAAAGTATATACACATATGGATATTGCATGTATTATTTGGCAGAATTCTTATTGATATTAAGTAACAAAAATGGTAATAAGGTATCTTTAACGAACAAAATAAAAGGTTATATTCTCATAGTTAAAGATCTAATCGGTTGGAGATCATAAAGCATAACGATCTAAATATTTTGGATGTCATTACTGCAAAAGATCCACTTTAGGCAATGATAATATATTTATGGGTGAAACTATATAAGGAAAAGTGCCACTCGAATATTTATAGCTTCCACCACTTGGAAATATCATTTATGGTTAATTATAACTCATTCAACTATGGAATTTGTAATTTTGTCACAAGGCTCCGGTTATTGATAGAGAATTGAAAGACCAAGTAATATTGTGACAGTAAAGAACATATTATTTTCAATAAGGGAACAGTGCAAAATATATTGTAGTTCATAGAGCATACTTTGACAAACTCCATTATGGCGGATCCTTTTATCAAAAGATTATCACCTAAGGTCTTTTATGAGAAAGTAGATCCATCGGTGCAAATTTTATGTTAGGATATTTTGGTTTAGGGGAAGTTTGTATTTAAAGTAAAGTGGAACCAGTAGGAAATAGACATGTATAGATCACATTTCATGTAATTTCCATACTACACATCCATAATTGATCTACATCATTTAATTGCATTGATATATGTGACCATTGATGAGTTTAGTTATGATTAATGTAATGAAGGATACTTTGATACTTTATCAACGCAATTAATGGACGGGATTGTTTCTTGGAAACACCTTGTGGTATGAATAGCAGAATTTGGAGCTCATAAAGTTAAACACATTTAAGGTTAGTAAATATGTGTCCCATGGGGAGATTGTTAGAATATTTCAATAATGTGGGCTAAACATTTAATTAAAATATATAACACTATTTAGGTGTAAATGCCTATCAAAGTGGTCTAATAAGGTAATAACATTTATTGGCATAAATATTCATCTATCATGGAAGTAATGCGTAGAGACCGGAATATTTTTCAATTTTTTGGAGGACCGAATTGAAAATATTATACAATTATAAATATGTGGTTATGGTCCCCAAATTACACAAGTCTTCAGAATATTGTCTCTACCCTCTTCTACAGGGATATTTTGCAAATCTAAACTTGTGCTAATTTGAATGATTGTTACCAGATCTTCTCTTCAAAAATATGTTACGGACTCAGGTACGCTTTGTTGCTGATTCAGTTATTTTCATGTATTGTTTCTTAGTTAAATTAACATGATACCATGTTCATATCTATAACATTAAAATTCCAACATAATATCCATACTAATTGGTTTTCCTAAATTGCTTTCAATATGACTAATAACACCTTTATTCCAAAAAACTGAGCTTAAATTCATAAGTTCAAACCAAACTGAAATAGAAGAAAAATAATCACATGCGAAAAGCATACAAGGTTTCCAAATTTTCAAATTCATAATTTTGGAATTAAAAGTATATGGACCGGATCTGATAACTTTCTGACAGTATAATTCCTTTTCAAACCGTACAACTATAAATCTTCCTTGCTTGTTGTAGATACCAAGGCTTCTAGAAGAACTCCATGCATTTTCTATAAACTTCACAAATTTTTCATATATAGGGCGATTTCCTACTTTGTACGCAACCAAATAATTTTTCTACTTTTCATGTGCAATTGAATTCTTGGACATGGGTATAGTTGAAATATTCACTCCATTATCCTTGTGCTTAGGAAAAAACTACAAATCAACTTCCATCTCTTTAGGTGTTGTATTGAAGCCACGTACTATGTCCCCACATGTGCACGCCGATGAAGAGGTACTTATATCGCCTGTATTGCTTGGGTCGAGTGGTCTTTCTGGGGGGTTCTAGTGGAATATTACCAGGCATGACCATTCCCTCTTATTGAGCTTGTAGGTATGTATGCATATGTATATGTGTGTGTGTATATATATACACACACATATAGGAAAGTCTATTTAAACACAAAAATTTAACAAGCTGAAGAACATAAATTTTCAACCATTAGATTGTCCCCTGATTAGCACTTCTCACATTAGGAAAAATAGATCCAAGGGCTCAAATTTTGTGTCCCCGGATCTGTATAAAAATTTTGTGTCCAAGTATCCTCCCTCCACACAAACAAACACACACACGCGCATATACATACATATATATATATATGTATGTATGTATGTATGTGTGTGTGTGTGCGCGCGCGCATGTGTGGGGAGCGGCTATTTGAACACAACACAAAAATTTGACACAAATTAAAGGACACAAAATCTCAGCCACATGATTAATTTGTCCTTATATAAGGGGTGAAAATCAGGGGCAACCTAATGTTGAGATTTTGTATCCTCCAATTTGTGTCAAGCTTCTATGTCTACGTAGACTTTCCCTATATATATAACTAAATTAATTATTTACAAAATCAGTAAATTAAACAAGTATGTTTGTAGAAGTTAAACCATTTATTAAATTATATATATATATATACGCACACACATATATACATACAACATATATAATGAAGTAAAATTATCTATTTCTATTTCAATAAATTATAGAAGATTTTATTTGAGTTAAATTATAGATTTTCTTGGATCCTAGAATAAATTAAACAATTTTTTTTTTTGAATTTTTTCAAGAGGGAAACCGGTCGGAGTCGTAAAACCCTACCTTGTGCACCTAGCCTGGCCTGCGAGAATGACATAAGTGGCTTATCTTAGCGTATGCACATGGAAAACTCTTAGGTACAGATGCACATTGGAGAATTATATATTGTCTTTACTTGATTACACCAAAAACAGGATCTCGCTTTGGATGAATTTCCCATTTCCTATCATAAGACGAATAAGAGTTTGTAATACAAAAACTGACATCACTTATCATAAAAATCCCCGCTGCTATCTCATTTAAAAATATGACTTTTAAATGTCATTTCTTATATTTGGAAAAATCTATTTCCATTTTATCTAATGAAAATTCCTCTCTTTTATTTATAAACATCATTTATAAATTTCACTTCTTATTTTAAATATTTAAAACAAGTTTCTATTTCAATTACTTGTTTTTATAAGTGAAAAAAGTTAATATTTTCTAACTCATTCGAAATTCAATTTCGATTTTGAAAACTAATTTTTTCTTTTTAAATCTGAAAATCCCATTTGTATGATATTTTTAAATATCAATATCTAGCGCCAGTGATATTCAGACATCCAAATATACAAACCATCAATTTAATTCAACACATCATACATATATCAATATGTAAACAACAATAAATAAATTTTGAGGAATACAGTTGGATCCCTCCAACCTGTTTCCCTGTATCTACAGATGTTAGACAACATAAATAATACCTATCCTACTTCAAGGTAGGATATTGCGGTATAGAAGGTCATCCACTATATACATTGTGGGGGCGCATAGGGTCATCCACTGATGGTACTGCGGAAATTATCCAATATATATATATATATATATATATATATATATATAATAGCAACGACCACCAAGCCTAAATATAACTAATATATATAATAGCCACAATAATAGTATGCATCCAAGCAATCAACAAACAACATATAAATATTTTTATTAAATAAAAAATCGATTATAATAATTATAATCGAACTAGAGAGTGAGTTTACTCACTTGATTTTTATTTTCCAAATATCCATTTAAGTTCCAATCTTCACGACTACGAATCTACTCTAGTCATCTCGAATGAATTTATACCTATGATTATTTATTTTATTTAACGATTAAGCTATTATTAAATCGACCAAACTAAAAATAAATAAATGAATTATTTGTTATAAATTAAACTTCTTTAAAAATCGTATACCATGTTGCATTTGTCAACTCCTCGACTAACCTATGAAGAAAACCCCTGACGGCTCCAAACTGCCTCAGACCCTAAAAACTGTCATTCTCTACCTCGGCATTTCCACAAACAACCATTCCTTTTTCTATCACCTACACTCACTGCTGCATCTCAACACTACTACAAATGACCTCAACATTACTGCGAACATCTGTCCAGCCTTCTAACATCACCATTTCCTTGCTCCATTACCAAATATCATAGCCTCGATCACCACTGCTTCAAAACAAACAACACTTCACCGTTCATCTCCTTACCGAACCTCACTTCCAGTCATTCAGAGCACCACCATCCCTAGAGCTCACTGAAATAACTACTATCGATCACCCAGTACATTCGAATAATCCCAATCACACCCCTTTGCTACACTCTGAACCAACCCATGACAACACCCATTCAAAAACACCATCCTCACACTCCTTCGAGCATCTCTAGCACGTAGACAACCTTCAGGGATCCCACGATTTCAAATCGCGATTTTCGGTTTCTTCAATTGCACTTTAGATAATCACGATTATTGGTTTCTGTATTTTGTTTTGATTTTAATTGATTGCACTTCAGATGATCTTGCAATTATTGGTTTCGATTTCTCTTTTATTTTTATTTTATTTTAATCGGAGGAATGATTCGATTTTTGATAGAAGGAAAAAAAAAACAGAGACTAGAATCGATTTGTGGGTTTTAGGATGGAAGGTGATAGCTAATTTATAGTTGCGAAGGAAACATAACGTACGCAGCCATTAAATCTTGTCTTCCTTAGGTATGATGTCGAGGGACAATTTTTTGAGCTTGAGAAAAAATATAGGGTTGCGGGAGGGAACACCGTAGACTGGTTGATTTAATTTTTTGACTAGATTTTGAAGTGATTTTATACTTATCCATTTAATTTTATAATAATATATTTCACGGTCCTGAACTCCAATCGAAACACAACAACTGACGTTTCAAGGGTTTTAACACTATTCTGAACAAATTGGAACATGTTCCGAAGTCTAATTCGATGGCATGGAGAAGATATCAATTTAAATCAATGATTTAAAATTACATTATATTTAATTATTTCTAGGCATTTTCTGACCGTACAATCAAACGATAAATCCAAATGCTACAAAATTTGAAATCCGATAATAATATCCTATTACGGATCCGATGGAACTGGTTTTGTTGAATTTTGAGATCGTTTGAAATTTGACTACTTCACATCAATCAAAATTGATTAAAATATAATTTAAATTCAAACCAATCAAATTCATCGACAATAAATTATTATTATCGTTCTAATTCAATATAGAATTTATATTGATCGACTGAGTCGTTTTGATTCATTTTTAACTCAAAATTCAATTGTTTATTGTTTTCATACACGATAATTCTATATGTTCGAAATTAAATCGTATATCGGTTATTAAATCGATAAATTCAATACAAAAATTCATTTATATTTCCAATTCAAAATTTAAGACTAATTTAAATGCTCAATATTAAACAACCAAAAGTCCAGGATGTTACATTCCTTCCACCTTAAAAGACTTTTGTCCTCGAAATTACTAAGCCGAAAAGATGCTATAACTCTTCCAACTTCTCTCAACCCACTTGGTTGAGATCGTACACTTAATATCTCCATAACTCAGTTTTCACATAGAACCTTTAAATCTCACGTCTGTACTCAATTCCCATTATTTATCTCAATTGACTTGTTCACCATTTTTGGATAATCCATCATCACCTTCTTATCTTCAATCCATATGTTATCCTGCATATTTCCACATCTATACAAACCTATTTATCAAATTCCATATTTACTTTATTTCATTCATTTGCATTCAAACTCATTCAAATTGATTTAAATTAGTTTATTCATTTCAATCCATTTAACTCGCTCAAGTTAAATTTAGATTTCAGAATTCAAATACCCGGTGTTTATTTCAAATCCCTTTGAAATTGTATAAATTCTCATCTCAAATTCAAAATATTTGAATTTCCCAAAACAAATTATTTTCTAAAAAAATCCCTTTGGAAATTTTACCATGGTAGCAATCCATCACTTAGAAACTCGAAAATAAACACCAATGATGTCGCGGTTCATCATCAGAATTATTTTCCAGTGACTGAAGTGACTTCAATGCTTTATCACTTTCAAAATCCATTCAAAAGACTTTTATTCAAAAATCCTTCCAAAACAAAGCTATATTACTTTGATATAATTCAGAAAATTATTTCCCAACTTCCCGGAATTTAAATTACAACTCTAGTTTGAATTCAATTTTAGTTCATCTCATGTGTATATTAAGTTCTTATACCAATTTCTATTTTGTTATCTATAACCATTTAACTGCTTGATACCAATAATCGACACATCCATATTTAATAATTTCTGAAACTTATTCTTTTATATCAAAATATAATTTTGGGCAAAATTATTTCATTTACCCAACTTTTAAAACAATACTGTGTTGAATTACTCTGTTCAAGTGTTTAGAACACCTAACGATACAGTTGTACATTCTGTACCGACTGTTAACGATATTTTTTGTCAACACCGGAAATGAGTTAGCAGGGAAGAAACTTACGGGAAAGTGGGATGGATTGATCCTCTTCTCTAATTGACTTTGGTGGGGACTGGGAGGCTAAGGCTCAAAGGTGCAGGATCACTGAAGTTTACAGATCGGGTCTAAGCTCAATGAATGAGATTCGGTTGCCATTCAAGGGTGCAATGGATGCAAGTTCGAGCTCCTCTGCAAAATTGTCAATAAACTACGACTATTACAATTAGAGAAATAGAAGTACACACTTATAGAGCAATTTTATCGGATGTTTTCCCTTTATTAATTTTTTAATGAGAATAGATAGATGACATAGAGACAGAATTCTCCATTGACGATTTTTCTAAGTTATTTTTTGTGAGTACAAAAGTAAGGAAAAAAATCCCCCCTTTGGGTGGCATCTGGGGTCCTATTTATAAATGGTTCAGGACTCCTTCCGTTGATGGGCCAGTGGCCTGCATGGATCCTCATTGGTCGTTTTATTCTTGGTTTCGGATGCGGGACCTTTGATCGCTTTCGGCGCATCGGTCACGGTCCCTAAACGATACTTGAATCTATGGAAGAATCTCGCAAACATAGGCCTGCGGACATGAGCTTTTGGATGTAGGCTTTCGGATTTATCATGAACATGTGGAGGGACTGGACCTCGTGACGTATGTTGATTTCTGCCGGCTAGAAACCGCCACTGGTTTCGGTACTAAGCGGATTAGTACGGGTAGCCTGTGTATCCGCTTGGGCTTTTATGGTTAAACGATAATTCTTGGTTCGCATCTCTATCTTCTTGTGGCTTTTTTTTGTCTGATTGATGTAAGGACTAACACTGCATCACTCTTGGCTCACTCCCTCCTCCCCCCCTTTTTTTAGATAGCCAAGGATTGGTATGTTACCAGACCTGTAGCTGCCTCTTTACTCCGGGATAAGGAGGAGCTTCGGAGGGAGAAAGTCGTGTTGGAGTCTAAGGTTCACGATCTATCCTTGGTGAAGAGTAGAAATGAAGAGATTTGTGGTCAATTGATGGGGTCTCTTGAGAGGGAAAGGGTTGTCAACAGTTCCTTGACTGCCGAGGTTTTGGCCTTTACGTGCGAACGGTCAGATATGATGATGCGACACGCAGGGGGACTGCAAACAAGGGAAGCGACTCTTTCTGATGCCAAGCGAATAATTCATGAAAATCGGAATAGGATTTCTTTGTTCCTGAAAGTGCATTTTACAGATATGATGTCTGACTGCTATGAGGAGGTTCTCCTCTTAGTTTACCTTGATAACTGTGACAAGTTTCCTGACATGGGCTACCCTTCTCTTCCTCCATCCATATGGGACAAAATCTCGAGTGGTACTATTGCCTTGAATCAGGGTACTAGAGATTCGAAAAGTGGGAAAGCGAAGGTTGAGGATCTTCTGTTTGTTGGAAAGATGTTCGATTGTCCGTCCCCCGGGGATAGTGAAAATTCGATCTTGCATAAGGAATTCGGTAATGTTGACAGTTCGTATGGAGATAATGGTCTGGCTGAGGGGGTAAATACTCCGGAACTTGGTGAGAGAGAGAGCAGGCGGTGTGTGTAGGTTCCCCTATTCTCCAGGTATAAAACCCGTCCTCTAGATTCTTTTTTTACCTGTATCAATTAACTTTTGATGATTTGTTCTCGCGGAGCTAGGGGTCATGTCCTTGATGCTCACTTCTCCTCTTTTATTTTTATCTTTAAGGGTGACCTTCGTTCTCTTTCTGAGCTGAAGAGGGAATTCCTCACCAAGCCCACTTTTAGGTCCAGCGGAGAACGCTTCTTGAAAGAACTCAAAAGTATTTATCTGAAGTATCCTCAGTTATCTTTCAACTTCTTGGGGAACGATAAGGAGATAATATTAAAGAAACTTAGAGCTCAACTTCTTGGAAGACCAAAATCCCCTTGAGTATTTGTGAAGTGCTGAAATGTTCCAGATTCAGATCTTTGATAGGGACAACCGGAACTTCCTCCGGTATTTGATGAAGCGTCGAATCGATCCAGATTTGGGTATTAGTATAGAAGGCCGGAACCACTTCCGGTATTAATGAAGTGCCGAATCGACCCAGACTCGGGTATTCAACATAGGGAACCGAAACCCCTCTTAGGTATTAATAGAGCGCAGAATCGACCCAGATTCGGGTATTTAGCATAGGAAACCAAAACCTCTTTCGGTATTAATAGAGCACTGAATCGACTCAGATTCGGGTATTTAACATAGGGAACCAAAACCTCTTTCAGTATTAATAGAGCGCCGAATCGACCCAGATTCGGGTATTTAGAATAGGGAACCAAAACCTCTTTCGGTATTAATAGAGCGCCGAATCGACCCAGATTCGGGTATTTAGCGTAGTGGATCGGAACCGCTTCCGAAATTTATGAAGTACCGAATCGACCCAGATTCGGGTATTAATATAGAGAACCGGAACCTCTTTCGGTATTAATAGAGCGCCGAATCGACCTAGATTCGAGTATTTAGCATAGGGAACCGAAACCTCTTTCGGTATTAATAGAGCGCCGAATTGACCCAGATTCGAGTATTTAGCGTAGTGGACCGGAATCACTTCCGGTATTAATGAAGTACCAAATTGGCCCAGATTCGGGTATTAATATAGAGAACCGGAACCCCTTCTGGTATTAATAGAGCGAGTGTCCGCTTCGGATTGGATTTAGGAAGCAGAGGTTGTACGTGCTTCTTGAGCCTCTCCTTGGGCTTTCATCGTCAAAGCAGAGGATGTACGTGCTTTGTTGGCCACTCTCTAGACCTGTGCTTCCGGTTCGTTTGGCTAGCTTATCCACAAGTATGGCCCAAGGACTTACCCGACCTCCCTCTAGGAGGCGCCTCATCCTGACCATCGTAGGAGATGATGAGGGCTTAGAAACTTAGACGGGGTCGTTGTAGGCACAGAACTACGGTTTACTCTTTTGAAGCTCTACACGGGCCATCATAGGCACTGACAGAGGCTTATACGCCACCCCCTCAAAGGGGTGCCCCATCCTGACCATTGTAGGCGATGATAGGGGTTTGCGCTCCCTTCTACAGGTAACGCGGAACATAAGCAGAGGTAGGACGTGCTCTTCTGCGAGCATAGGTAGGACGTGCTTAGTTCGAGCAGAGGTAGGGCGTACTCTTCTATGAGCAGAGACAGGACGTGCTAATTTTTAGATGCACCACTACGACCATTTCTGGTATGAAACGGCGGCTTACGCTTTCGACGCTTTAACCCTGCCCCTCTGGTTTAGGCAAGGAGAAAGACTAACACAATCATCCCCATTCGGGGGGATGCCTAGCCCCGGCCAATTTGGCAATGACGAGGGATTTAATTCGTTGACAATTGGACCCCTTTTGGGTTTTCCTTCTAAAAATCTGAGGAATGGGCCTTCTGTATGCCGGCACACATGCATTAACCATTTTCCTAAGGGTTTTCTTAAATTCACCACAATTTCTCGATGAATTCCTATAGTTGGCCTTGACTGACAAATCTGATAATGGCTTCCCCGAGAGTTCTACAGTGATTAGTCTCGTGTCCCTTCATCAAATGGTAATGATAGTAAGGCCCTCCAGTCTTTCTTTCGTATTTAGGTTTCTTCTTCGTGGAGGTCCAATAGTCTAGTTCGTGTTTGGTTAGGAAATAAACATTCTCCCTAGAAGTAGCGAGGTGGCATTCCTAAGGTATTTTAGGCGTATGCTTCCCTTTTCGTCGACGGGGTCTGATCCTTCTGTGAATCATTTCAGTTATGGTTCTAATACTCTCGCCCAATCTTTCCGGAACGTATCGGGATTGACTTATCACCTCTTTGGTCCATTTGTCGGCGAAGTAATTGAAGTCGTCCATTATTTCGCGTTTGAGAGTCATTCCCTTGACTTGCCTGTAGAGAGCATCCTTCACGTGGGGGAAAATGCTAATTTCTTCTGATGTAGATCTAATGGGTGAGAACGCCATGGTTTGTTCCATGTGGGAAGAGTTGTTATTCCCTGCCTCGCAGGCATGTAGTTCCATCTTCCTCTTCCCCCTTATGGCTTGTAAAGCTTCTGCCCTTAGCTCTTGCTCTTCCATCAACCTACGGCTAGTGGTTCTCGACTTATTCGTTCGAGATCCTGAGAATCTCCGTCTGGGTCTTTTGCTCATAACCTTTCTTTTTCAAAGCTAGTCCAATCCGGGACAGAACAACACAAGTAGATTTGTGGCTGTTAACCACAAGGTCGGAGGTTCAGGTCCTCCTTCTAGCGCCAAAATGTTAATGATATTTTTCGTCAACACCGAAAATGAGTTAGTAAGGATGGAACTTAAGGGAAAGTGGGATAGATTGATCCTCTTTTCTATTTGACTGTGGTGGGGATTGGGAGGCTAAGGCTCAAAGGTGTAGGATCACTGAAGTTTACATATCGGGTCTAAGCTCAATGAATGAGATTCGGTTTCCATTCAAGGGTGTAATGGATGCAAGTTCGAGCTTCTCTGCAGAATTGTCAATAAAATACGACTATTACAATTAGAGAAATAGAAGTACACACTTATAGAGCAATTTTATCGGATGTTCTCCCTTTATTAATCTTTTAATGAGAATACATATATGACGTAGAGAAAGAATTCTCCATTGACGATTTTTCTAAGTTATTTTTTGAGGGTACAAAAGTAAGGAACCCCCCCCCCCCCTTTGGGTGGCATCTGGGGTCCTATTTATAAATGGTTCAGGACTCCTTCCGTTGATGGGCCCGTGGCCTGCAGGGATCCTCGTCGGTCGCTTTATTCTTTGTTTCGGATGTGGGACCTTTGATCGCTTTCGGTGCATCGGTCACGGTCCCTGAACAATACTTGAATCTCTGGAAGTATCTCGCAAACATAGGCCTGCGGACACGAGCTTTCGGATGTAGGCTTTCGTCTTTATCGTGAATATGTGGAGGGACTGGACCTCGTAACGTATGTTGATATCTGCCGGCTAAAAACCGCCACTGGTTTCGGTACTAAGCGGATTAGTACGGGCAGCCTGTGTATCCGCTTGGGTCTCGGTTAGTCTTTCGGCAGGGCTTTCTACGGTAGCCTGGGTTCTCGGGGAGTGGCTTCTGGTGTCAATCCTGTTATCTGTGACTCCGTCCTTTCAGTGTCCATGCGGTAGGTGCTCCAGGGGTTGGTTCTGGGTAGCCCTCGTGCTCCTTTGGTTTATTGCTTCTAGAGCTTTCTCCTTTGGATGTATCAGTGCATGGATATGTTATTATTGGAGATTTCCTCTCGGGCTTTGTCTGCAGGGTTTGTCGCTTCTGATTTCTTCAGTTCTAGATAAGAGTGGCTCTTTACGCGGAGTCTTTCGTTGGGTTGATACTGTCGAGAGAGTCCTGTCGGACTGACTATGGCGGAGGGGTCCTGTCGGTTTTGCTCTCTAGTCCTCCTCGGTTTTCTCCTTTTGGAGGAATAAAAGGTCGCGGTTGATACGGTCTTTCGTATTATGTCTTCCTACCCCCTCTTTCTTCACATTGTTTGGCCCCACTTTCTATCGAGCCTTCTGTGAACTTTCGGTCGTCCGATACCCCTTCATTGTTGATTTTGGTAGTAACACCGACCAGAATTCATAAACCACTCGATAAACCAATCAACACAATATAAAATAGTTTTTATATCAAGTAACAAATACTTTCTTATATAACACTCAAACTCATTCTAGGGTGCTATTGACCCTATCTCTAATAAGTAACCCCACTAAATCCTAGGTCTTTGCTCAACCTAAGCTCTGATACCAACTATAACGACCTGCAAAATCCGTACTATCTGAGTCGACTAAAATAACACACGTCAAACCCAAATTGCATAGAAATACGAGTCATTAGGGTTAAAGAAATAGGAAATACATAGAAGATATAACAAAAGAATACATAAGAATCTCACAATAGAACTGAACAAAATATAATATATTGAATAACCTTTTGAAATACAAAACTTGCATTTGTACTTAGATACATCATAATAGTACAACACATATACATCATAGTGGAAATAACTCTAAATAACTAATAGTGAAGCCTCATGCTTCAAGCTCCTCCAACTGTAAAAGCCTGAAACACTTTACTGCCCGTACAAATTTGGGCACCCAAGAGTTTAGGGTAAAACATACAAAATACTTTGGGTCAGTCATGGGACTGGTGCGAGTAAACTCCAACCATATTGTTTAACTTTTAAAAATTCTTTCGAAAGAAAGGGTAATCATAAGACCGATCCACACATAAATACAGATGGTTTTTACCTTACGATAACAAAACATTTTTTTAGAGCAAAGATAACAAAACATTTTTGATATCAAAATCCGGTTATATTATAATAGTGCTTAATCTAATAAATAACCATCTAGCATAACGCTTGCATGTCACGCTCAACATACATAGTATAAAATCAAAAACCGCAGAGCGCTTATTGGTGATTAGATTTCCAACTATGACAAGGTATGGGACCATCTCCGATCAGTGTATTCTAAAGGGGATACATTGGGGGTTCAACAAGAACATCTTGCAACCCGGCCACACATGACTAGTCACTCATTTAGGTTGAGTGGACTGAATGTATTATCACCCACGGTTGTCGGCCCTCCAACCGTAACCCGTAAGATACAAAATCGAAAGAAGGACAAATGAATTTTCCTCTAGATCGGCGATAATACACCCTGCTTGGGTGTGACCCAACTAACCATGATGTTTGCCCGATTTTTGTCATTTCCCGATTGTGAGGCTTGAGGCTACGTTTACCATTTTAGAACATCTGGTCACCATTCACTTTGAATGCCACATCGTCAAACCTGTCAAATCACTAGTTGATCTTCCCAAAAATACTACAGGTATAAAAAGCTAAGAGAAACGAATTCCTCCACCACAGATGTAATACCTTGAAAAGATCATATTATTTTATCTGTTAGGTATATTTTATCAGACATTCGTCCATACACATTGTCCGGGGACTGGACAACCCAAAGGCATTATCCTGTAAACAGAACAACCCTTGCATTTTACTTGGTCTTCAATTATTTTCAAATAATGTAATTCGCAAAGCCTATGCTTATACGGAGTAGTTTTCGGATAATAAATCCAACCGGTCTCTCCATATTGACAACGATGGTAAAATCTTCAATAGTCCGTTATTTAACTATCGAAGAAAAACAAACATCCATCCACATTTCCAACTGGAAATATTATTTACTAAGCATTAAACAATCACTGGCCCTTTCTAATATTTCATTAATTAAATCACTTCCCAAATTCATTTCGATATTCTATAAATATTAATATACTTATATCTAGTTATCATATTTTCTTAAAAATATTTTGACTCCTTAAATTTTCAGAAAATTTCGTCATTATCTCCTTTGTACAGCTCAATCGGTACAATTACAAATCGCCTCTCTAGGCCCTTTCCATTCAAAAAGAAAATCAAAAATCCAAGCGGCTTGCTCAATATGCTCATAAAATCTCATATGAAATTTAAACATGTACCTTTTTGTCGGGCACTCAAAATATAATCTTCTTTGTCTTCATTCCATACCTGTTTAAACATATATATACCCATTCCCAATTTGTTTCAATTCAGTTCAACAATTTTTCTTTCCATTTGCTAATTAATTTTCTAATTAGCTTCTTTGCTTAATCTGCTTTTAATTTGAATATACCACATTCAAATATAATTGTATTCACTTATACACAAATCAAACTCAAACTTCTTTCTTCCAAATTCTAATCCAAGTTTCATGTTCGAATTCCCACTTTCAATTAATAAATTCAATTTACTTAACTTTATTTAGTACGATCAAAAACTCCATTAAAGAATTTTCTTTACTAATTAGTTATTATCATTCCCTAATCCAAAATCTGTTTTTTATATCAAAAATCACTTTTACTCCGCTTGAGTTTATATTGTTTTATAACTCAAGTATGGATTTTTATAATGAAAATCCAAATTTTATTAACTTAAAATCTTTCGATTTTATTTATATGAATCGTTGTAATTTTATAAACAATTATAGCGCTGTTTTTCTGGAAATTTGATTTTGATACAACTAAAAATCCATAAGACGAAATCCAGATATTTCTCTTCCAGTAGAAAACTATTGCTTAATAGGTCCGGGAGTTTCTTGTTTCATCAAATTTCGACTTATATTAGTTTTATATACCCAACTGAAGTTCGAATCGTAAAATTACGAACAACCACGCTGCGACGAGTTCGTTTTAATTAAATTAAATATAAAAGTTTAAACTTCGTCAATTAAATAAATTTCAACTCCAATGAAACTAGTTTCCCAAATTTAACATAAACATTTTAATTATCCAAAATCGTTGATTACTTCATTCAAATTCATAACTAGGTTATAAATTATTCACCACTTAATTTCTATATTGAATTCCAGTTTCCTTAGACATAAATTATTTTATAAACATGCGATATAATCGAATTTCAATTATAAATTCCATTTATGCAAATAATCAATTAATTCAACATCCCTTACCATTACAAACTAGTACCATCTCTTGATAATAGAGAAGTCGTCAAAATTGGGGTAGTTTAATTACCTCTCACACCTTGATTGACAACGTTCTTACCTTACGACGGATAAGAGTTTGCAATACAAAAACTAACATCACTTATCATAAAAATCCCCTCTGGTATCTCATTTAAAAATATGATTTTTAAATGTCATTTCTTATATTTGGAAAAATATGTTTCCAATTTATCCAATGAAAATTCTTTTTTTTTATTTCTAAACATCATTTAAAAATTTCACTTCTTGTTTTAAATATTTAAAACAAGTTTCTATTTCAATTACTTGTTTTTATTACTGTAAAATGTTAATATTTTCGAACTCATTCGAAAAATAAAATTTTCCTTTTTAAAACTATAAATCCTTCTTGTATGATATTTTTAAATATCAATATCTAGGGCCAGTGATATTCAAACATCCAACTATACAAACCATCAATTCAATTCATCACATCACACATATATAAATATGTAAACAACAATAAATAAATTTTGAGGAATCCAGTTGGATCCCTCCAACTTGTTTCCCTGCATCTACAGATGTTAGACAACATAAATAATACCTATCCTGCTTCAAGGCAGGATATCGCAGTATAGAAGGCCATCCACTATATATATTGTGGGGGCGCATATGGTCATCCGCTAACGGTACTACAGGAAATATCCAACATATATATATATATATATATATATATATATATATATATATATAGCGACGACCACCAAGCCTAAATATAACTAATATATATAATAGCCACATTAATACTTCAATGCATCCAAGCAATCAACAAAAAACATGTAAATATTTTTATTAGATAAAAATTCGATTATAATAAATTATAATTGAACCAGAGAGTGAGTTTAATCACCTGATTTTTATTTGCCAAATATCCATTTAAATTCCTATCTTCACGGCTACGAATCTACTCGAGTCATTTCGAATGAATTTATACCTACGATTATTTATTTTATTTATCGAGTAAGCTATTATTAATTGACTAAACTAAAAGTAAATAAATTATTCTTTGTAAATTAAACTTCTTTAAAAATCGTATACCTTGCTGTAATTGTCAACTCCTCGACTAACCCACGAAGAACCGCCAACAACTCCAAACTGCCTCAACACCTAAAAACTGCCATTCTCCACCTCGACATTTCCACAAACAACTCACAATCAAGCTTCACCGTTCCTTTTTCTATCACCTATACTCACTGCTGTAGCTCAACACCATTGCAAATGACCTTGACATTACTGCGAATATCTGCCTAGTCTTCCAGCATCACTATTTCCTTGCTCCATTACCAAATATCACAGCCTCGATCACCACTGCTTCAAAACAAATAGCACTTCACCATCCATCTCCTTACTGAACCTCATTTCCAGTCAGTCAGAGCACCACCATCCCGAAAACTCACTGAAGTAACTACTGTCGATCACCCAATTTGAACCCACGAGTCATCAGACAGTCGAACTCCAAATCTCCCAGTAAATTTGAACTAATCCCAATCGCACCCCTCTACTACACTCCGAACCAACCCATGACAACACCACATTCTAATGTACCATTGTCACACTCCTTTAAGCGTTTCCAACATGCAGACATACTCCAGGGATCTCACGATTTTAAATCGCGATTTTCGGTTTCTTCAAATGCGCTTCAGATAATCACGATTATTGGTTTCGATTTCAACTGATTGCGCTTCAGATGAACTTGTGATTATTGGTTTCGATTTCCCTTTTCTTTTTCTTTCTTTTTTATTGGAGGAATGATTAGATTTTTGATAGAAGGGAAAAACAAAAAAAAGCATAGACTAGAATTGATTTGTGGGTTTTGGGATGGAAGGCGATAGTTAATTTATAGTTGCGATGGAAACATAACATACGCAGCCATTAAAATCCTGTCTTCCTTAGGTATGAAGTCGAGGGCCAATTTTTCAAGCTTGAGAAAAAATATAGGGCTACGCGAGGGAACAACGTAGGTCGGCTGATTTAATTTTTGATTAGATTTTTAAGTTATTTTATACTTATCCATTTAATTTTATAATAATATATTTCACGGTCCTGAACTCTAATAGAAACATAACAAATGACGTTTCTAGGGTTTAACAACTATTTTGAACACACTGGAATAGGTTCCGAAGTATAATTCGATCGCATGGAGAAGATATCAATTTAAGTCGACGATTTAAATTTAAATTATATTTAATTATTTCTAGGCATTTTCTAACCGTACAATCAAACGATAAATCTAAATGCTACGAAATTTGAAGTCTGATAATAATATCCTATTACGGATCCTATGGAACTGGTTTTGTTGATTCTGAGATCGTTTGAAATTTGACTATTTCACATATCAATCAAAATTGATTAAAATATAATTTAAATTCAAACCAATCAAATTCATCGATAATAAATTATTATCGTTCTGATTCAATATAGAATTTATATTGATCGACTGAACCGTTTTGATTCAGTTTTAACTCTGAGTTCAATTGTTTATTGTTTCCATATACGATAATTCGATATATTCGAAATTAAATCGTATATCGATTATTAAATCGACAAATTCAATTTAAAAATTCATTTATATTTCCAATTCAACATTTAAGACTAATTTAAATGTTCAGTATTAAAAGGCCAAAAATCCAAGGCGTTACATAAAATAAGTATAAATAACTGTTTTAGTTCTCACATCAGTCCCATGATTGATCCGGAGTTTATTGTTCTTCCATCTGAACTCTGGTGCCTATATTTTCCACTCGGGCAGCCTGATAGTTTCGGTTTGCAGATTTTTAAAGCGGGATTCTGGATTATGGCTGGAGCTACATTCTGGATCATTTCTTAGTCTTCCGTTGAGAGATTTGTTTTCTGCTGTGTATGTATTTTTGAACACTCTGATATTTTTTGTACTCTGGTATATTTTTGTACTCTTATGTAATATTGTAATGATATTAATGAAAAAGTTCTTTGGTTCAGTTCTTATGCATTGTAACCCCAAGCGATACGTCTTATTGATCAATTTAATTATCGGTTTGAATCGGACAAAAAGGCGGGTCGTCACAACACCATACTGCCATATCACTGCAGCCATCGCCCACTATGTTACATACACCATTAAGACATACCACATCACATGAAATCGACACCTTATCGTCAATCTAAATGTAAAATAAAATCTACAACAAACGAAAAACGCTAGGATTAATAAGCATTAAATCATCGTAATGCCATATTCATTTATTCATAGTTCGAAAAAAGCTAAATTAAATAAATACAAAATCAATATAATGACATATTCAATTTTTTACAATTTAGAATGATGAATGAAAATACTATTATCATTTCTTTTATAGCTTAAAAATGCTAAACCAAATTATCATTATATACATATGACACTATATTCATTTTTTGTAGTTCTACAAATGCAAAATTAAATTAATATAAAATCAACATGGTGATATATTCAATTTTTATGTTTAGAAATGATAAATCAAACTATTATTGTCATTTCCTTTTTTGTAGTTCAAAAAGTGCGAAACTAAATTTACATTTTACACATACTTAAAAGATAATGTTAGTTATAATTATTGTTGTCGACTGTTAATATTTCTTTAGAATAACATTGATCGTCGTCAGCTTGCATTGTCTTCACTGATACGTTGTCGACGTCATGACTTGGTACACCTCTAACGCTCTTCTCTTCCATCAGCACCTCCCTCCCCTTCTCCCTCTCTAACCCTCTGACCCACCTATCCACCTCGACCAAGCATGTCGTTGCTTCCTAAGACATTGTCATTTTGTCGCCTCGACCAACCACTGTCGTCGTCACAAGCCGTTGCCACCTCGTCGCCTCCTATACCCCCATTCGTCACGGTATCATCTGCCAAGCTGCTATCATTTTGGTCGTCTTCTAAGTTCTGACATTGCAGTGTATGTTTACAAGAAGTTTGGCCTTGGTACTAAAAAAGAAATGTGTCATACTGATATCAATTTTTTTTATCGATGTTTGTCTTCGACTCTTTCTCTCTGTTTTTCTTTTACTCTTTTGTGTCTTACTCCCATTTCTCCACACAGTTGTTATGATTTCACAATTTGTTACCCGACTGTGCCAACAAAACATACCAAACATGCCAGCAATTTGAACATCATATTTATTGTAGTTAAAAATAAGGCTATCAAGTGATGTTTTTCAATGCGGATAGTGGTATATATGTATCTGCATCTGCATCAAAAATCATTTTTGGATATCGGATATTATTATTTGTGTATACAGACAGATGTCGAATAATTATCCTACCCACTTATGATCGACAAATTAATAAATATAAATGTATAATTTTAATTTAATATAAATATTTTTCACTTATATTGTTTATTATAAAGATAAACACATACAATGATATTAATAGTTTTTGCAGTTAATATGCATTTTATGCATATAATCTCCACATTTAAGAAAACAATAGAAATATATTTCAAAGGATTAAAATACACAATTTAAGCTATAACACTAGTATAACCGTACAATGGTGGGAAAAACCAACCCTTAAATTGTAAAGTATTGAAGAAAAAAATCTTTGATAATTTTTCTCTTAATCATGAGTTTGATTAAAAAAAATTAACTGCATTATTTGAAAAAAAAAAAAAAAATGAAAAAGTGTCAATCAATTACACCGAGATTTTTACATGTAAGCTAGTTTGATAATTATCGATATAAATCATGCACATTCAAATACTTACATATAATATCACTGAGAATTAATACATTTTGAAAGATAAACTTCTAGAAGTTCTGTTATTACCAAATTTGAGAAACAGAAGGGCAAATCAAAAAAAATGTTACCTCAAAACATGTCATCTATTCGTGCACAATGCTTCACTTTCCATGTTGTCATTATTATATCAAAAGTGGTATAAATATTAGAAGAAACAAAGTGAATGAGATGACCACACGAACATTTAGCAGGAGGCCTTTATATTCTTGATTGCATAAAGCAAAATTCTGTCAGCAGTGATTCTAAATCCTCTAAGAAATCATTTTGATGTCCATTAGGGCCATATAGTTTTTCTACTAAATAAAAAAACAGAAATGAGTAAACACATATAGCTAGCCTATAAAAAAAATCAATAATTACATAAAACTTGGAGTCGTCGAATCCCTTGCACTACAGTCATCTAAAATGGCATCTTCAGCAATGTCACCATCGAAAAGTTTCAGTGGTATAAAATGTGCATCATCCATAAGCCTTGAATCAAATACACCTACCCTTAGCGCATCATATGTAACAAAAGCTTACAAAAAACAAACTGTTCAAACCAATTCGGTCCTCAAGCTTCTGTCAAAGTAGCTGTACTGGTAGCAGTTGGAGGAATAGGTCAGCCCTCTCCTTCCTAATCAAAATGTCTCCCCTTGTCTCTGCATTACTTCTTCAAAAATCTTTGATTTCACTGCGCCTTCCGAAGTACAAATTGCTTAAAAGGAGTTGATGTTGTAGTCATTCCAGCTGGTGTTCCAAGAAAGCCAGGCATGACTCATGATGACTTGTTCAATATCAATGCCAGTATAGTCGAATCCTTGGTCGAATCTGTTGCCGAGAATGCTCCTAATTCCTTCATCTAGATCAATAGCAACCCAGTCAATTCCACTGTTCCTATTGCTACAGCAGTTCTTAAAGAAGGGCGTTTACGACCCTATGAAGCTTTTTGGTGTCCCCATGCTTGACATCGTAGGGGCCAACTCCTTTGTGGTTGAGAAAAAAATCTGAATCTTATTGACGTAGATGCCCCTGTCATTACAGGACATGATGGAATTATCATACTCCCCTTGCTTTCAAAGACAAGGCCTTCGGTGAAGTTAACTGATGAGAAAGTGGAAGAGCATACCTTGAGGATTCAGAATGCTGGAACTGAGGTTGTGGAAGCGAAAGACGGAGCTGGCTCTGCAACTCTTTCTACGGCTTATGTCGCTGCCAAATTTGTGGAGTCTGATTTGACCGATTTTCCCTTCTTGCTTCTACAGATAAACTTGGGTAAGAAGGGCGTTGAAGCTGTAATTGGTAAAGATCTTCAAGGGATTACTGAGCTCGAAGCGAAAGGTCTGGAAGCTTTGATTGAAGAACTGAAAGGAAGCATCGAGAAGGGTGTTGGGTTTGTTCAGAAGCAGGCAATAACTTCTGCAAACTGAGTTGATAAACTTTCTCTACTCTTGTATTTTGATAGCTATACATGAATAAAATTGGACTGCTGCTACAACGTTTTGCCGGTTCTGCAGTGTAGAAGACAACATATCATTATTTACTCTACTAGATAGTGGCAAAAAGTGTGCGAAAAAATGTATCAGTTATTAGAGGCTATGTAACTTTATAAGCATATGTGCACCTTGTAAACTCGCTTGTTTTTGTTGTTTTTCTTTAAAAAAACAGGAATGAAGCAATTCTCTATATTATTTCTTCAGGCAACTCAGTGCTCAACTGATACATTAATATCCAAACATGCATATTTTATATTTACTATAAATAGATCATCAATATGTAACCATGTTTTAATTTATGGGAAACCATTATTCCATGGTTGTTGAAAATCAAATATTAAGCAGGCTTTGAAAATATTTACTCACCTAGGAATTATTGCCGGAGTACTAGCAGTGGATTTGATTGTAATTCTGAAGAAATATCTACTTCAAGCTCCCAGCAACCTCAAATTTCTGATGTTGCTATCACTAATTCATCACGACAAAACTTGAATTTCATTATCATGGGTCAATGCCCATGGCAGAAGTAATATAAATTTTCTACATATATAAGCATGCGCGGTACTTATAAATCGGAAATGCTATTTTAATCTACAAAAGAACGTGTATTTAGTAATAATAAGCTAAACATATAATATTTTTTGCGTAGAACCTAATTTTTCGAATTTTGTATATGCACGTATGCAGCATAAGCAATAGTGGGAGAATAAAGCCTAGCTTTTATCCATTGATGCCATTAACTTACACTCATAATCACTATCAAGTTAACAATAATAATCTAAGGATGATGTTTCAAGGATTATTTGACAATATTTCTGATCAAGGAAGGCCTCATGACAACATATTCAAATGAATAAACCGCCTCACTCCATTTCTGTCTAGGTTATATTTAGTGTTTAACTTTCCTGTGTTCATCTATTCTTTACTCCCATCTTACACAGACATGACAACATATTCAACAGGGAAAGAAAAATAAACATTTTGTCTATAATTGCAATTATACACATTTATTATATTTGTAATGTTCACAGCTTGTGCTTGACCTTTTCAAGGCTAAGCAATTGTGCCTTGAGCATTATATATTCCTTCTGCATCCTATTCATGCTCATCTGTATTTCGGCCATTAGCATGTCTTATTTGAGGCAATTGACGCGTTTCTCTAACCACTTTATATTACATCATAGATTACTGCCACAAAAAAGGGATGCCAGCTGGATTACATTACGGTGTACAAATTCGTGTTTAACATGGTTTAGCTGAAAACATTTTATTTGCATTTTTTTAGTTACCTTTGTTCCATGATTTTTTGTAAAATTTGAGTTCAGGAACACCCTTCTAAATGAACCAAGCTCTATGCATCTCCGTATCCAAATGTAGAACAACCAGAGACTGCAATATATATATATATATATATATATATATATATATATATATATATATATATACACACACACACACACACACACACACACACTCACACACACACATATGCATGTATGTATATATGTACGAATGTATATTAAGATATTCAAAAACTTACCTAGCATCTACATATATTTTCAAGATTTACATGACATCTGGTTTCTAAGTTACGAATGGTTTGAATACAATCAGGCTTATTAAAATTCAAATTAGTCAGAAGTGGATTGTCTACAAAGGTTCCCAGCCCAAATAAGTAGTACTTAGTTACATTAACTTTGAATATTTGTCTTGATTTGTTATAGTTGATACATCAGGCAAAGAAGTTAGTTAATTGTTGTAACTTAAATGCAAAGATCCACACTTCGTGTTCAAACTCACATGTGTTAGGCAGCTTGACAACAGAATAGGATAAATCCTTATGGTTGTATTAGCGAATAAACAAATGCTGCTAACTTAACAAAACTTATATTGACCGCTTAAATCGCTACAAAATCATCAACTCAATTTTTTTTAATGTAGCCAATTCTTAGATTGACAATTAATCATGCCCAAATTTAGAAGTAGCATGCATTAGTTTCACAAGATATACTTTTTTTTTTTTTCTTCACTACAACATGCTCCATTATCATTCAATGGATTATCTTAAAATCACCTAGTCCCATTTGTCAATCTGCTAACTTAAATTTCTAAAATGAGTTTTCATAGAGGATTACTGAGGTTCTTATTGAAGAAGGCTTTTAAGGAAAATGGGCAAAGATAAAAAACACCAGTCGTATATAGGTACCTCCAGAAATGTGTTTTCATGCTAGCAAGTAGAGTATAGCATATGAGGCTTGAATTTGTAAAAGTACGCATATATTAAAGCACACATCAAAACAGAATGATTATATTGCATAACTACCTAGCAATATTGGGTAAATTTATATTAGCCACCGTGGTCAATACTTATGTCCAGCTGTGCCTCAGCCATCAAACTATCCAAACATATGAATATACTCAGCTTGATATTGTTATTAAAACTAAGAGAGCATGTGTGTACCCATTGTAATAAAAGCTAATAATTTTTATCAGCATACCCACTGTAATAGCATATATGATTAATGCATATTTAGGACATCAAAAGTTCAAGCAACTTGCGAATATCTCATTTATTGCAATCAAATGTAAGATTGCTAACATAAAAATAACTCACTCGAAAAAATCCGAACCAAGCTGAGCAGTATTGAAACCGAAAAGCAAAATTTATGTGCAAACTGTAGTAAAGCTGAAAAATGAGCAGAAACTTAGTTGAAAGATATGCAGTACTAAAATTTGCATAAAACATTAAAATATTGTAGAAACTGGTTATTAATTTATAGTTAATAATTTGCTGCATTGTCATGTTGCGTAAATTATTTTCCTATACAAAAGCTATTTTCCTACTGCGGCGGTGCCATGGAACATAAATTATATAACAATCATGTATCACCTAATTTATTTTTAAGCAAATAAACAGTCCACTGATTATCATAACAACATAACAGAGGTTTGCATGTCTGACATCCTTCTTAATTGGATTACATTGGTCAAACTGATAGTGATTTCTCAACAATTCCCCAATTTCTAGTTTGCAGTAAAAGAAATTGTTGTTTCCTATATAAGGACAATAAATGCAGCAAAAATGAATGTGAACTAGATCGTTCCAGTTGATTGTGTTAATATCTCTAAATACAAAACAGCATGGAGGTGATGAATGTCATGCACTGCCCTACGCATATAGAGAAAGAAATCTCTTTTACTATTTAGTTCTCTTTATATATATATATATATATAGGCAGGTTCAATGGCAACCCAAATAGTGGGCACCCATTTAGCCTACCACTTTTCCACCACACATTTCCTCCCTCTCTCCTTCCACTAACTCTATCACCTTCCACTCACGTTAAAATAATATAAATAAGTGGTGGAAAATAGGGAGGCTAATAGGGGATGCAGAATAAGGGGTGTCATTGAACGCTCACCATATAGGTAATATACAAATAACAGATAAATATATATTACAAAAAACAGATAAATTTTGAACTAAGATACAGCATTCAAAAGGTAAAAAATTTAATTTTTTCCTTCAGAAATTACTGTAGCAAAGTTCGTACTGTAGCAAATAGTGACGTTTTTTTTTTATATATAGTTTATCAGAGTTCTTTACTTGGTCACACAAGATAATAAGATCTTGTACCATATTAATAAATAAACCGAAAACAAAGTCTGCAAGGTAAAAATTATCATTCTAATCATAGAAATTAAGAAAAAAGCCAAGTCATAAGAATCCATACCTTGATTATTTTTTTCTCAAACTTTTACGCATAACAGGAATGATGAAAAAGCTTACACAGAGAAATGAAGAAGAAGTTTACGCTGCCATTAAAATTTTTACAAGCTTACAAGATTTTACAGTGCTCTCTAGAATAGTTTCTCTGAGCATATTTACACTATATTTATAGCACACTTATCCGGTTACCCGGTACATATCAACTTACATCATTCAGTAAAAGATAAGGACGAGTACATTGCTAAGCTGTTTTTTCTCTGGAAAGCGCCTTAAAGTAGTGATAGTTGTGTGTCCACGTAACCTTTCTCTGGAACATGTTTTTAAAGAGGTAGTAATTATGTTTGCCACATACCCCTTTTTCTGGAGAGTCCTTAATTATTGTTGTAGGCCACCTATTCTCTGATAGATGCTGTGCTGGCTCCTTTCTCGGTTCTTCTTTCTTTAATCTGTGTCAGCCATGTATTCTAGACTATCTTCTCGTAATAATCTACCACTTTCGTTTATTTCTGGACTGTCTTCTAGCTCATTTTCGAAAGATAATTTGTCATAAATTATTACGTCATTGTTTGGATCAAACATTCCTTCTGCTTGAGGGAATGGAAATAGAATTTTTAATTCCATCTCGCCCCATATCTGATAATGTGAACTTTCTGACTGTAATACTAACTCCTTCCAACTAGGTGGAGGGCTTATTGTGGTGATTGAATGATGAAACTCCCATGGTTTATCTGCCTCAAACCAGATGGGCGTGCCTTCATAACTCTGGTAGTAACACCTTAAACTCCTAGAAGCATGCTGTCTAGTGTAACCCAAATGTTTAAAGATTGCGATTATATGTTTCGCACGTTTAAATGTATGACTTGGATCGAAACAGTAGAAAGGAGTGGTAGAGTTTATGCATACCACTATCCCTGGAAAAACTTTCAGGTATTGTGATGCTACCAGAGCAAACCTTCTTCCAAACCTTTTTAGTATCGTTTCTTCAATGGGATTATGGAAAGTAATCCTTGACAGCATTCCATGATGGAATAAGTCAACAATTTCATCCATGTCATTTGGTAACGTTTGACTGTCAACTCTTATTCGTAGCATGTTAGATCTTTTGTCTTGAACAACCTTGAACTGTAAACCTTCCTTGAATCTTTGGTAATACTTCTTTAGAAGCTGTTGGAGATTGGCACAATGCTCTTTCCACCTGTCAAACACCATCTTTTCTATTTTTATTTTGATGTCTATGCCTGTTTTTTCATATAATTCTTCTAGAATTGGAGCGGGTTTTAGCTTTAAATGATTTGAAAGTTGTTCATAGGTCAAATTTCTGGGTCTTTTGGGCTGTCTAGCTAAAACTTCATCTCTTTCTTGTACTAATTGTTCTATCCTTTTTTCTAGCAATTCACTGGTTTTTTGGTTGTATGTTGCTCTTTGGTAGTGATCCTCAAGGAATTGATTTCTTTGAAGAAGGTGATGAATTTGGGCCTGGCTGGTTTGGTAGAGGTATTGTAAATCGTTTAACTGTGAAGCTTGGTTATTGATAAGGTCTGTAGATGATTGTGGAGGGAAAGAGGTTGTTTGTGAGTATGACTGTTTACAATCTGGATCCAAATAGAAATTTGGGCCGAATACTTTTCTTGCTTCATTAAGCGCTTCCTGCAGACTGTAAAAACCTTTAAAAATTGGATTTTGAAAATTTTGGATAGCCATTTGAACCTGGTTGTAATGTTTAAAAACACCTGTATAATTTGCTCGAAAAACAACATAACAAAAGAAGTTTTTGGAAAGCGGTTTTTGTTGAATTTTCGAAAAATAATGTGCAAGGCTGTTAGCAACTGTTTGTTTGTGTCGCCTCTCTGTCTCTATTGTTCGTAAATTCCATATATGGTCAAGCAAACATTGCTGTGAATTGTCTGATATACGAGTAAGGGGTCTGAACCTCCTTGGATCGTTATCATTGTACTGGAGCAAACTGTATTGACCAAATGTCATTATCTTTCTGTCATCAGGTACTGGAGAAGGTGATTTGTCTTCCCTTCTTAATCTGGTTTGTAAACTGTGATTTGAAGAGGATTCTATCTCCTCATTCCTGGTTGTGCCGGAAGATGCTATGTTCATAGGAGATGGCTCTTCCTTTACTGTTTTATTTGCTTCTGTATTCATCATATTTCTTTCCTGTAAACAAAGATGATTAGTGTCGAAGACTGATAGCAACTTTCTTGATAATATATCTGCAAGACGATTGTTCTTACCCTTAATATGCTCAAAATTTATGTTGTATATAACGGTGTTGTATACACAATTATATGATTTTTGTTTGATGATAACAACCAAATAAATATTATTTTAATGTGTTTGATGTTGTACTGTTTCATTTACTCATCACAGACAGGAGTATGATATTTATATTTAAACAGAATACACCAGTACAGAAATCCAAATTTTTACACAGTATTTTGTTTAAATATAATATTTTATTTCAATATTTAAACAGTACAATTTGATAACTCCGCTATTTGTTTATCTCAGTAATACATCACATTGCATATACTTTTCATTTACAGTACACAGCTCCTCATATATATATATATATATATATATATATATATATATATACATTCACTCATATATACAATCAACACTGTCTTGTTGTTTTTCATCTTCTGTCTTCAAGCTTCAGTCTTCACAGCATCCTTCAGTCAGTCCAATCTTCATACCTGTCATATACATGAAATAGAAACACACAGTATACTGCAATAAAAATAATACTGAATACATGTGAATATAAATTTTATTTTTTAAAATTTTATTTGCCTCAGTTTTCTGGTGTGTTTCTCATCATTTTTCTGACTTGATCTGATGTGTTAATCCGATTGTGTCTAGACAGTATATAGTACAGGGACAGGAAAATTCGTCTGTTGGCTGCATATACACACGTGTATACACGTGTGCACTGCCTCGCCAATCAGAATGTAGCGAGCAACTGAGGAGCAGCCGTGATGACCAACTCAACTCAGTGCATACTCAGCCAACATTAAAAGTCAACAGCAAACTCATGAGTCAATCAATCAAAGTCAACACATCTCAAAATACAAAGCAAAGTGGCCGAGACAAGCAAAAGGTCAATTCATGTTCAAGTTCAAGTACAAGTGCAAGCAGTTCATATGGTCGAGCACATGGCACAAGTATAAACAAGGCTCAGGTGCAAGTGCAACTCAGTTCATATACTCATGGTGGTGGAGCTACAACAGTTCTTATGTACAAGTATGAGTTCAGTCAATACAAGGCGCAAAATATATAGTGGCAGATCATATCTACATGAAGGAAGAAATGCATAAACACATGATCAAGATATAGCAGCAGCCAAGCATGGATTCAATACAACATGGTTGAGCATACACAGCAAGTACATAAGCAAAATGTAAAACCAATACAGGTCAAGGTGCAGACAATAAGAAGATGCAACAGCATGGTAAAACTCAACATGGATAATGAAGGTGATGCAAGTCAGCATGGTACACATCTGTGTGTGTGATACAAGTATGGTTCATGACTCAGCATTGTGATGCTACAGTGCAAGGGACAGTGCATACATATGTGCACAAATCAAGCATTCAAGTTCAATGACAAGATCAACACAGGTGGAGGGTGTAGCAAGCATGTAAATGTAATGCAAGCGCAAGTGTACAATGGTGCAACTGGAATTGGTGCAACAGACCATGTTTGGCATGCATATAAATGTTGACAATTGTACACATACACAAGTATAAGTGGTGCTACAAATCAGGGCAACAAATGATTTTCCAGAATTTTTTTTGGGAAAGTATTTTATTGTGGCAAGAAATGTTTCCCAGATAGTATGATTCCAGTATTTCAATGCAGCAAAAATTTGTGCATATGATTCCAGGAAAACAAGGAGAGAGCAAAAGTTATGCAAGGAACAAACTCAAAGCAACTTTAAATATTTCCAGAAATCAACAGCAATGGACATCACAATTTTGTTTGGAAATTACAATGAAAAATTGGAAATCCATCTCAATTAACATGTCAACATTTTCGAGTGAACAGATATGGCATGCCATAACTTCTCAAATATTTTTTGGACAAAAATTTCATTCAAATTAATTTCCAGACAAATCATTCAAGGCAGCTTATATCTTTCCAGAAATTCGAATGGGTAAACTATAGGAAATCAGTAAGTTTTTTTGTTGTCATTTTTTTTAAAGAGGACAGCAAATATATTTCTGTTTCCAGAATTTCAGAGATTAAATTTGGGAAAAGTTTTTCTCAGATTTCATTAATCAATCAGGGAACTCAAATAAGGATTTATATCATTTCCAGTTTTGGTTTCAATCAGGAAATTTAAACAAGGAAAGAGGTATCTGACTTTTTTCAAAAGGGCACGTTTTTTTTATTCAAGCTGAAGATTCAAAAAGAGAAATCATGGAACAATCAATGGCAAGAGAAAATCAAGGCAGCAAAATCATTTTCAAATCGATTAAACAAAAGGGGAAACCAGCCAATTCAGATCAGTTTAAATTGGAAGCTTACACAAATTCACGCACAAGCCTAAAGGGGAAATCAACGAATTTCATCAATTAAATTGATCAATTCAAAAGCAGAAACCAGATCAAGTCAATAAGTGAAATCAGAGGGTTTCTAGGGTTTTCTAAAATCCTATATAACACCATTTTCATCATCGGCGTTGAAATATAATCCGATACAATCGAAATCCAATAAATACAATTCAAAGAATTCAAAAGAAAATTACTCACAATTTTCCAGATTTCGATCGCCTGAAAATTTCCCCAAATCAGTGACGAGCCAGAGATAAACATCACAAATCGAAGAACCAGATAGCCGCAGGAACTAGAGCTTCAGAGATTAACATTTTCGTAAAGCAACAAAACGATTTGGGGATTCAATATTGAAAACCCTAGGGCAGCCGCCATTTTTGATTTTCCAGAGAATAAAAAGGATCGGGCTAAACAAATGAAGGATGGTGCAACCAACAACCAAAGAGGCCGGCCATTTTACAAAGGGGGTTCAAGATTTTGAAAGGGGATGACCCTTTAATTATTTAACTCCTTTTGATATTTATTAACTAGGGTTTCATATTTTGTTTTGTAATTTTTGTTGTAATTTCTTTTGTAAACCAATCTGAACAGTTTACTAGTCTGTCAAACTAGGGGTTACTGACTACGGGGTTGTAGGCAGGGAAAATCTGATCTTGGGGACAAAGATCAGTCAGGGTTTTTAGTATAGGGTTAGTACAGCAGCAGGTATTGCGAGTGTACAAAACTGTGTAGGCGGTTAGCGAGGGTCGCGAGTCTGTAAGTTTGTGTATGCGGGAGTCTGTATAATTCTATAATAAAAACCTTGGGGAATGCAGCAGTAGGCAGGATTGCCGAAGCTGGGTATATCTGTGTGTTATTTATTTACAGCATTTATTTACTCTAATCATTATTTGTGATGTGATATTTTTTTAATATTATATACTCAGTGATAATCTGCGATAAACCCTATTCACCCCCCCCCCCCCCTCTAGGGTTAATCTAGATCCAACAAGCGGTATCAGACCCAGGTATTTTCTGTTAACTCTAGAGAAATGGTGAATCCTTGTTGTCAATCTTCTGAGAGTCAGTCCAGTGATATTCCAATGATTTTCAATGGAACAGATTTTCAAATTTGGAAATCAAAATTCTAATTATATTTAAAATCTGTAAATTTTGAATATTGGAATATTATTGAAAGTATGGGAGACATGTTAGATAAGAGGAATAAGGTTTTAAATGCTCGCGTTATGCATATTATTTATTCTTTTCTTGGTAATAATCAATTAAAACTTATCTCTCATTGTTTGACTGCACAGGATATTTGGAAAACTCTTGACATGGTGTACAGAACAGACAACAATTGCTCAAAACCCCACAAGGACAACTCAATTTCAGAATTGTGCTTGACTGGATTTACCAAGGATGATTCAGACGATGGAGACTCAACAGATGATGAGACAGGAGGTTATTCATATGAAGATTTAGTTCATTTTTGTACAGAATTAACAAAAGATGTTGATAGTCTCAAATTTAAAAATAAATCTCTAAAATCTGAAAAACTTGAGTTGATTACCAAAAATAACATTTTGGAATTAAAACTTGAAAATATCAAGAATTTAAAAAACTCCAACTGCAAAATTTGTTTAAAATTCAAAGCTGGTTTAGCTCATTAAAATGAAGATTTCAAAAGACTTGAAAATGAAATCAAAATTTTAAAAGAAAATGAGAATGAACTAATTTGTAAAAACAATTTTTAGCAAAAGGAATTGGATAATTTCAGGATGTCTGAAGATTCCAAATTTGAAATTTATGAAAGAGAGAGCCTGTTGAAAACTGAATCTATTTTGAAAGAACTTGAAGAGGAGATTGAAAAATTCAAGTGTTCTGAAAAACAACAATTCGAAAAACAAATTCAGTTTGAATCTGAGATTTTTGAATCCAAGACCAAAATTAAACTTCTTGAAAATGAAAATTTGCTTTTGAAACAAAATGATACTGAAAGGAGAAAGATCAGTATAAATCGTTGTTCAGATCTAATGAAAGAAAATTCTGATCTTAAATCCAAAATCAACGATCTTGAATTGAGCTTAAAGCGTTTTTCAACCGGTGAAAAATCTTTTAATATGTTGTTGAAAAATCAATTTTCTACTGGAAATAAACGTGGTCTTGGTTTTGGGAAATCAAATGTTTCTGAAAATTTGAATTCTTGTGAATTGAAAAATCCTCCAACTGTTTTGGAAAGAATCGATTTGAAAATTTAAACTCTGAAAATTTCAAAGGATTTTTGAATCCAAATCGTGATGTGAAATCGGTTTATAATAATTCATCTAAACAATCCTGGACCCCAAAAAGAAGTAAAACAAACTTCGTTAAATTCAAACGAAATTGGGTTCCAAAGGGTACAAAGATAAATTCGGATGGATTGTTATATAAACAAGTTTGGGTACCTAAAGCTATGAATTCAACTTTGAGTGGTTATACAAATTTTGTTAGACCACTCGATCCTATCAACTGTTAGGTACCTAAAGTGGCTGAGGAACAAATGTGCTGAAAAGAGAAACTGACTCAAACTGCTTCATATCATTGAATCATCCACTGTTCCTTAGCCAAGTCAGTTGAGTTAGAGATTCTGATTTACACTGGATTCTGGTATGATCTCTAAACTCACCTCTGTAAATATTTTCTGTTTTGATTTTTTTTTCTTTTGATTATTTCTTCTTCTCACTTTTATCTCTTTCTTCTGTCTTTTCTGATTTGATTTATCACTGCCATATTTTTTTTGTGCTTCTTGAATTGCAGTATTTGAATTGCAGTATTCATGATATTCTAGAAATTTGTTTTGTGTGTATAGAACTCTGATACTTTTAATCATGTCCAGATACTAAAAAAAATTTCTGCAATTGTTTTGAAGTTCTTTTTCTGTTTTCTGAATTCCTAACGGTGTTGACGTATTCTTGTTATATCTTGAACACTGTTAATCTGAATTCTAAATTGTTTTGAAGATCTGAAAATTATATGGAAATTCACACACCTTTGCTGCTCTAAGTTTATTCTAATTCATTTTAGAAAAGCTCAAGATATTATACTCATTACAGCACACTGTTATTTATCAGTTGTGACAATTCTAGTAATTTTCAGATTGGCTTGAATATTTTTTTTGAAATGCCTTGTCTCAGTGATACATCTTAAAATTCATTTTTATTCATGATTAGTACAGTTGAAATTAGTTTGTTTGAAATCATCTGAAATTCCTGATATTTTGAATCTCACACACCTCCTAAATTTGAAATTATCAACCTTGTGTGACTGATTCATTATATCCCAGAACTTGACATTGATTCAAGTGATTTCAAATAAATTACTTTAATTTTCTAGTTCATGAATACCTCTCAAATTTGATGTAAATGATCTGAATTTAATCCCACACTTGTCAGAGATACTTGTGAAAAATTCTTTTGTAAAACTGGTCTTAAAATTCTCTGTTATTCCATGATTATTTGGTTTGAATATCTGTTTGTTTAAACAGTACTTTTAATCTTGGATCATGAATCATATTATGTGACCATCAGAAATGTCTTGACAAGTGTGCTTTGAAACGTTTTTTTTGTGCCGCTCTGATACTGGTATGAAAATGCTCTAAATGACTGCTTGTATTGAGAAGAATTGTTTGCTGCTCTGATACTGTTTTTCAAATAATTTCTTGTTCTTGTCTGCAGTTTTGAAAAATGTGCAAATTTGTTAAGTCTGTCTGTTTAGACTTTGTTAATAAAGACACCAAGTGGTATCAGAAGTACTTATATTTGTTTCACCCATCTGTACTGAGATTCAAATTTTCACCTTGTATAGATCCATACATTTTTTTGTCTTATACAAATATAGGTGCTAAATTTGTCTGACTGGGTTTGTGTTTAAATTTCTTTGGCCTTAGATGTCCATGATAGTCCATCAGGGTGTAATTAAATTCCTCGATAAAGGAGACTACAATTGGTATCAGCCTTTTTCACTCATCTGTTTTTTGAATTATCACCTTGTATAGATTCAATTTTTTTTTATAAATCTGTTTAATTTCCTCTTGTAATTGATTTTCAATTTTAAAATTATTTATTGATTATTCATTCAGAAATTGAAATCAATATCTGAATTGAACTGTATTTATAATTCATCAAAACATATCAGAATTTGAAATTGTGATGAAATTGTGACTGCAATATATTTCACAACAAGAGGAGATTTTATCTGGATTTTCATGATGGTTGAATATTTATTATAATATCTTTGAACTGGCAATTATTTCACGACCATCCTCATTATCTATCATCATTCTGCCATCCATGATAATTTTTTTATTAATGTGGAGAGTTTAATATTTTTTAAAATCATCTTGAATAAACAGTGAAAATATTTGTGATGGAATTGTGGTTATGTTATTTTTCAGAATTAGTGTCAATTGAGAATTTTCAATGATCCCTGTACAGTTGGTCATATTTCATAATATAATTAATTTAAAAATTTATTTCACAGTCCATCTCTGTACTTACCACATTTCTATCATCCATATTGATTTTATATATCGAGGAGTTTTTCTTTTTGAAGCTGAAAATGATGAAAATATAATTAATATATAAGAGTGTCTCTAACCTCATTTAAAAATCCAAGCTCTGGTTATGCATGGTTATGAGACATCTTATAATTTAAGCTGCGACTGGTCCCATTTAAAAATCCAAGCTCTGGTTATGTGTGGTCAGTGTGCTCTTAAAAAAAAAGGAATAAAGTGCTAAAAATAGAAATAAATTTGAAATTCTCCTCTGAGTATAAAAACCAGCCTATCAATCCATCTTCCAATCTGTGAAATGTGTTAAAATCTTATGACGTATTATGATTTGTTGATTGATAGGTATTGTGATTTGAGATTATTCGATTTTGTCACTTAAGTTGAATTTATAATAGTCCGAATCCATCACTGTATTTGAGCTCATTTTTATAAAATTCTTTTGAAAATATTTGGAAATCATTTTTTTTCTCTCTCCATTCTATATAAAATTCATCGTAAATCTGTCATTCTCTAAAATGTGAAATATGCCACCTGTTCTCAGAATATTATGATTTTTGTTTGACTGATTGAGATTTTTGATGGTCATTCTTCCTCTTATGCTGAATTATATTTTTAGTCAATTTTTCATCTATATTTTAAATTCTGAATCCTTTTGATGATAACAAAAGGGGGAGAATGGATTGAGATTTTGATTGAGTGAATATTTTATAAATATTTTTAATTTTAAAAATTCATTTTCATTCATTTCACTCATGCACTGTTATAGGGGGAGCTGAAAAATAGGGGGAGTTCATTCTTTCACTGACAAACACATTTACTGTATACAAAATCTTTTATTTGTTTTTCATCATCAAAAGGGGGAGATTGTTGTATATAACGGTGTTGTATACACAATTATATGATTTTTGTTTGATGATAACAACCAAATAAATATTATTTTAATGTGTTTGATGTTGTACTGTTTCATTTACTCATCACAGACAGGAGTATGATATTTATATTTAAACAGAATACACCAGTACAAAAATCCAAATTTTTACACAGTATTTTGTTTAAATATAATATTTTATTTCAATATTTAAACAGTACAATTTGATAACTCCGCTATTTGTTTATCTCAGTAATACATCACATTGCATATACTTTTCATTTACAGTACACAGCTCCTCTCATACTCAGTTACATATATATATATATATATATATATATATATATATATATATATATATATACATTCACTCATATACACAATCAACACTGTCTTGTTGTTTATCATCTTCTGTCTTCAAGCTTCAGTCTTCACAGCATCCTTCAGTCAGTCCAATCTTCATACCTGTCATATACATGAAATAGAAACACACAGTATACTGCAATAAAAATAATACTGAATACATGTGAATATAAATTTTATTTTTTAAAATTTTATTTGCCTCAGTTTTCTGGTGTGTTTCTCATCATTTTTCTGACTTGATCTGATGTGTTAATCCGATTGTGTCTAGACAGTATATAGTACAGGGACAGGAAAATTCGTCTGTTGGCTGCATATACACACGTGTATACACGTGTGCACTGCCTCGCCAATCAGAATGTAGCGAGCAACTGAGGAGCAGCCGTGATGACCAACTCAACTCAGTGCATACTCAGCCAACATTAAAAGTCAACAGCAAACTCATGAGTCAATCAATCAAAGTCAACACATCTCAAAATACAAAGCAAAGTGGCCGAGACAAGCAAAAGGTCAATTCATGTTCAAGTTCAAGTACAAGTGCAAGCAATTCATATGGTCGAGCACATGGCACAAGTATAAACAAGGCTCAGGTGCAAGTGCAACTCAGTTCATATACTCATGGTGGTGGAGCTACAACAGTTCTTGTGTACAAGTATGAGTTCAGTCAATACAAGGCGCATAATATACAGCGGCAGATCATATCTGCATGAAGGAAGAAATGCACAAACACATGATCAAGATATAGCAGCAGCCAAGCATGGATTCAATACAACATGGTTGAGCATACACAGCAAGTACATAAGCAAAATGTAAAACCAATACAGGTCAAGGTGCAGACAATAAGAAGATGCAACAACATGGTAAAACTCATCATGGATAATGAAGGTGATGCAAGTCAGCATGGTACACATCTGTGTGTGTGATACAAGTATGGTTCATGACTCAGCATTGTGATGCTACAGTGCAAGGGACAGTGCATACATATGTGCACAAATCAAGCATTCAAGTTCAATGACAAGATCAACACAGGTGGAGGGTGTAGCAAGCATGTAAATGTAATGCAAGCGAAAGTGTACAATGGTGCAACTGGAATTGGTGCAACAGACCATGTTTGGCATGCATACAAATGTTGACAATTGTACACATACACAAGTATAAGTGGTGCTACAAATCAGGGCAACAAATGATTTTCCAAAATTTTTTTTTTTGGGAAAGTATTTTATTGTGGCAAGAAATGTTTCCCAGATAGTATGATTCCAGTATTTTAATGCAGCAAAAATTTGTGCATATGATTCCAGGAAAACAAGGAGAGCGCAAAAGTTATGCAAGGAACAAACTCAAAGCAACTTTAAATATTTCCAGAAATCAACAGCAATGGACATCACAATTTTGTTTGGAAATTACAATGAAAAATTGGAAATCCATCTCAATTAACATGTCAACATTTTCGAGTGAACAGATATGGCATGCCATAACTTCTCAAATATTTTTTGGACAAAAATTTCATTCAAATTAATTTCCAGACAAATCATTCAAGGCAGCTTATATCTTTCCAGAAATTCGAATGGGTAAACTATAGGAAATCAGTAAGTTTTTTTGTTGTCATTTTTTTTTAAAGAGGACAGCAAATATATTTCTGTTTCCAGAATTTCAGAGATTAAATTTGGGAAAAGTTTTTCTCAGATTTCATTAATCAATCAGGGAACTCAAATAAGGATTTATATCATTTCCAGTTTTGGTTTCAATCAGGAAATTTAAACAAGGAAAGAGGTATCTGACTTTTTTCAAAAGGGCACGTTTTTTTTTTGATTCAAGCTGAAGATTCAAAAAGAGAAATCATGGAACAATCAATGGCAAGAGAAAATCAAGGCAGCAAAATCATTTTCAAATCGATTAAACAAAAGGGGAAACCAGCCAATTCAGATCAGTTTAAATTGGAAGCTTACACAAATTCACGCACAAGCCTAAAGGGGAAATCAACGAATTTCATCAATTAAATTGATCAATTCAAAAGAAGAAACCAGATCAAGTCAATAAGTGAAATCAGAGGGTTTCTAGGGTTTTCTAAAATCCTATATAACACCATTTTCATCATCGGCGTTGAAATATAATCCGATACAATCGAAATCCAATAAATACAATTCAAAGAATTTAAAAGAAAATTACTCACAATTTTCCAGATTTCGATCGCCTGAAAATTTCCCCAAATTAGTGACGAGCCAGAGATAAACATCACAAATCGAAGAACCAGATAGCCGCAGGAACTAGAGCTTCAGAGATTAACGTTTTCGTAAAGCAACAAAACGATTTGGGGATTCAATATTGAAAACCCTAGGGCAGCCGCCATTTTTGATTTTCCAGAGAATAAAAAGGATCGGGCTAAACAAATGAAGGATGGTGCAACCAACAACCAAAGAGGCCGGCCATTTTACAAAGGGGGTTCAAGATTTTGAAAGGGGATGACCCTTTAATTATTTAACTCCTTTAGATATTTATTAACTAGGGTTTCATATTTTGTTTTGTAATTTTTGTTGTAATTTCTTTTGTAAACCAATCTGAACAGTTTACTAGTCTGTCAAACTAGGGGTTACTGACTACGGGGTTGCAGGCAGGGAAAATCTGATCTTGGGGACAAAGATCAGTCAGGGTTTTTAGTATAGGGTTAGTACAGCAGCAGGTATTGCGAGTGTACAAAACTGTGTAGGCGGTTAGCGAGGGTCGCGAGTCTGTAAGTTTGTGTATGCGGGAGTCTGTATAATTCTATAATAAAAACCTTGGGGAATGCAGCAGTAGGCAGGATTGCCGAAGCTGGGTATATCTGTGTGTTATTTATTTACAGCATTTATTTACTCTAATCATTATTTGTGCTGTGATATTTTTTTAATATTATATACTCAGTGATAATCTGCGATAAACCCTATTCACCCCCCCTCTAGGGTTAATCTAGATCCAACAATTTATTCTATAACCATTGCCTTGTATAAGGTTTTGCAAATTTAACCATCTAGTTCTGTTTACTTTTTTAGAATTTTCGTTTGAAATAAACTTCACAATCGGTTCTGACTGTAAATTCTTTATTAAGATAAATCCTATATTTATCTAAGGCATTAATTAACGCTTGTATCTCATAGTCTAAAGATGTCCAACTGGTTGCTGTATTAAAATTACCGCTTGCATAAGCTGCAATTTTTTCTGTTGACTTATCACTGTATTTTGATGGTTTGCACTTTAGAACTGCTCCCCATCCTTCTTTACATCCATCGCATTCTATGATAATATAGTCTGTTTCTAAAGGTAATTCTAATGGCTTAATCCCTTTTACTTCTTCTTTAATTCTTTGAATTAACTTAATGTCTTCTATATTAAATCGTGTTTCACCATTTTTCGAAATCTTGCCATACAATGGCCCTACTAATTTTTGCTAAATTTGGGATAAATTTTCTGGCGTAATTTACCAGTCCTAAGAACGCTTGTATCTTCTTTTTATTATCTAACTTATCTAGAAACCCAACAACTTTTTGTGAAATATGCGGTTGAAGTTCAACCTTGCCATTCCCAATTTCGAGACCTAAAAATGAAATTTTTTGCTTAAAAAGTTCCATCTTTCGTTTTGATACGACAAGACCATTTGTTTCTATTTCTTGAAAGATTGTTTTCAGGTGACTTTCATGCTCTTTAATGCTGCTACTAGCAACAAGAATGTCATCTATATAAACTAGACAAAACTCATATTTTTTAAAAATACTGTCCATAAATCGTTGAAAAATGGCTGGGGCTGTTTTTAATCCAAAACTAAGGACATTCCATTCAAAATGTCCTTCAGAGCACATGAAAGCTGTCCATGGCTTGAAATCTTCTTCTAATTTAAGTTGATTATAACCAAATTTTAAATCAAATTTACTAAAGATACGTTTGCCTTGGATTAAATTAATTAATGTGTCCTTATTAGGTATGTTATATCCATCATCTTCAGTGTTATCATTTAGGCGTTTATAGTTATAGACAATTCTAGGTTTTCCGCGTTTCTGTTCAGAATGATTTCTAACTATAAATGCCGCTGATCGATGTTTACTATCTGACCTACGTATTAAATTTTGATTTAGCATTTCATTAATTTAGGTTTTAAATTCCTTTGTATCAGCTGGAGAATAGTCTATATTTGCTGTTTTAATTGTGATTTCTGGATTTATTATTTTAATTTTACATATGTAGTTTACTTTGTTTTTGGTAACATCATCACCTATTAATCCTGTTTTTTCAAGTTTAGAGATAATCTGATATGGGATGAATTTTACCTCCTTTCCTTTTTCTAGTTCCCTAAAGGTTTCATATGCTAGAATCGCTAGAGCAACTTTTTGCTCTTTTTCGTTTGGAGATTTTTGTTTATTTTGTTTATCTGTTAAAAAATCTAATTCTCCCTGTCCACCACGCTTTCGAGCGCACTCCGATTGATAGTTATGGTAGTTTGTAGGTAAAGTATAATTTTGTTTACTAAATGTAATACTATTTTTAGAAATAGAAATACTTCCTCGGTAATTTAAAATAAAATTTAATCCAAGTAGAAATTCATTACTTTTTATTTCTGCTGGTGTAATTGTGCATTGTCCTAATTCATATTTTGAACTATAGTTGCCAGCAAAATCTTTAAATTGAATTGTAGATTTATCAGGTATATATATATATATATATATATATATATATATATATATATATAGTGTCTATAAATCTCAAAGTTATAATGCTTCTCAATGTTAGAGAAAAGAAGGTCTCAGTGCGTCATAAATGTTAATGATCAATTAAACTAGACAATTTTCTGTTGAGGCCAAATAATCTTCACTGTAAGGTGTAAAATAAGTTGAAAAATCATCTTATAATATTTTACCTTATTGTTATAAATAATTCTATGTATAGGGTTCATCTTCAAGCATCAGACACAAGAAGTTGTCCTAAATACTTCAATGAATTTCAAGATATTGGTTAGCAGCAGAACACATAAATTATGTCTTCTACAGTGAATTTTTTAAAGCAAGAAGGTGGTATGTCTATAACTTTGGAAGCATCATAGTAGTAGTGGCAGTAGCAGCAGCAGCAGCCGCCAGCGCCAGCGGCCAGTGGCAGCAGCAGCAGCGCGAGCGGCGGCGGCGGCAGTAATAATAAAATAAAAAGACACGAGTGTCTATTCTAGTTATTATAAGGTCTCAACTCTCATAACAATTTTATAGCACATGTCCAACTTTATAATTATGCATAAATCATCATTTTAGCCCCATTAATTAGGCATGCTTTATTATTATTTTTCCTATATCATACCTTTACCTTGCTTCATTTATGATGAATTTTGGGAAATCAATCTGCACCGTTGCAAACTGTAACAAAGAGTAGCAAAAAGAGTAATGACAGGATGTTTAAACTAAAGGGTACCAATCATTTCATCTTAACGATCACAAAGGAATCAAGCCTAATATATAAATTTTGAACACTAATCAAAATTGGTGTTTGACTGAATAGAAAACTAATCTATATAATTACTGAATTATCATTTATGCATCCATATTGTTCAAAAACTAATTCTTTCAAGATCTGAGTAGTGTGATGTTAAACAAAAATAACTGTAGTATAGCATACGGAAAAATTTATTAAAAAAGAAGAAAGAGATGGATGACGATTAACCATTAACCAAATCTTATTGATATAAGCCAAAATTTTAAACATATAAAATCGATTAACGATTATCTTCTTAAATGATTACCTGATAAAAAAAGTGATGGCGAGATGCTGCTTTAAACATAGAAAAATGATTAATGATTATCTTTTTAAATGATTACTTGATTAAAAAAAAAGCGACCACTTGATGCACCAACAGTGGGTTAACAATTGGCTTTGAGAAGAAACGGGGAGAAACAAAAATACTGAGAAGAAATAGGGAAAAAATTGGCTTTGAGAGGAAATAATCAAACGGAGAAGAAATTGGATTACTGGAGAAAACAACTTCGAAGAAGGCACAACATTTTTTGACTTAAGAGAAATTAATTTTGGACAAGTGACAACAAGCAAAGCTCCCTAACGATCGGTTTGATTAAAGAAATCCGAACGGATAATTTTTGGATGTGATGTCTTCATATCCACATGCACAATATTATTTTTTGAGTATCGGATATTTACCCGTTTTTGGGATACGGATGCAATCAGATATCCGATTTTTCAAGTATTCATTGGCAACCCAAATTAAGGATGCAAAGTTATTTTTGGTTTGTACGCTTAGTTGACTTGTAATTTTTACAATCACTAGTTTTCTACTGTAAAAGCATTCAATGAAATAGTATGCACATATATTCAGTTATGTTTAGTAATGATATTTGTTAACTATCATAATTGTATGTAACCATGGGATGTTTTAGTTGTTATAAAATTCAATGCTAGCATTTTTTTATACCACTCAAAACTCTGGGAGGTGTAACAGAATGTGCAGACTCTATCATATGAAAGTCATCTGTTTAATTATATAATAACCTACTATAACACCTGCTATTTACTTATTTTTTGGATATTAATACGTAGAAATATCAAATGAATAATGATTTAACCAATAACTGAACCACAAAAATAATCCATAATAAAGCAAACAGAAACAAAGTAAACAAATATAGATAAAAATATTTTACTTCAACTGCACAGTGTGATTGGTAAGAGCAACTCCAGGCAGAGGAAAGGTCAGAAAGAAGAGACATGATAGTAGATAGAATGCCGAGTTGTCATTGACGTATACAAGAATTTAACATAGAAAAACTTAATCCTCCGAACGTGAACTGAGTGAAAGGGAATGGTATGGTTGAAACCAAATGCTATGCAGCTTTTCAACTGAACCAAAATAATCGGATTTGTTGGTGTTAGTGAGGTCATAGCAACATATCATTGTATCATCATCACTGGATAAGTCTGAAATATGAAGCTTTGATTTGAAATACAAGCGATGATCCGATAAATGCACCGTAGCTGGTATGACACTCTTGGGCACTTTGTGAAACCGATGCAAGTATGCCTTGTTTCTATTCTTTTTATCGGTCGGAACCGACATCAACGACATCCTTGATCCTATAAACAGGCTCCAATCGACCAAATCATAAATCTCTTCCCAAACCATTTGGTGTCTATCAAGAGAATATACATGAATTCCAGTACCAAAGTTCTCGATCTGAACTGCCATTACAGTCTCACTTGATCCAACAAGGTAGGTCTCGTTCATACATTCTCTATCATATTTCTTGAACTCCACATCATGGATGGTCCACGTCCACTCACTCAAATCAAAAACTCCTAGATTGCCTGTCGAATAAAAGGAAATATAAATGTAAATATAGAAGCGATCAGCTTTCGCGTTCTCGGTGGGCTATGTAAAGATCAGATGATCTTCAAAATCGTAACATGGTATCAGAGTTAGATCCAACTTATGTGAGCATTACTGGCCCATTAATCATTTATAAACAATTAAGCAGGTCAACATTTACATCGTCAATTCGTTTTCGCATAAGCAGTGGTACATAGACAGAAAGGGAAAATAAAGAAAAACAGCATGTACCTTCCACTCCCAAGCAATAGAATCGGGCATCACAATAGACTGGGCTGGATGAGGGAGCCAGCTGAAATGGCTTGTCGTTATCGAACATACAATCAAGCTCCCATTCCTGCTTTTGATAGACAGAGACGGTGGTATCAGTGTCGTAGGACGCATCGATTAGGAGTACCACGTAATCGCCTTGTCCACGGGTACCTATGCCGACGCCATTGAAAAATATGTTCTCCATGGTTAAACCTGGCAAAGGCAGACAATATCCACTGAAAGGGTCCACCATCATCATTTCAACACGGTTGTACACCAACAATAACCCGTCTTTTGCCCACAGAAACTCGTAGCCTTTGAAGTTGAAATCGGGAAAATCTACTTCGAATGTCTTGTTCAAAGAAGGACTGTAGTAATGGAATGATCTGCTCAGGTCTTTTGTTCTAGAATGGAGCAAAAGGGGACTTGTTGCGTCTATGGGATAGACGGGAGTGTATGTTTCCTGCATTATGTTCCTCCACTGTTTGCAAACGCATGTAAAATTCGGATGAGCCGAGAATGGGAGCTTCCCAATTATTATTTCTACCATTTCTCTGGGTAGATCAAGCCATGAAAATTCTTCTGTCTTCGATGCTCCTTTCATTTTCTGTATTGAGAAGTCCGAACCTGGTAAATCACGACAGGAGAAAGAAAATTCAGTAATCTGCTGTTAGAATGGATAAACAATACATGACCAACCCTTGAACTGAGGTTGTGCGATTTTATCTGAATGCATAAACAATACATACGATGATCAGATAGCAATATCTAAGCAGAAATAAAATTAATTATATTTCATATACACACCATACCCAGCAAGGACACATATCAATTAACATATGGATTGGAATCTGACATTACAAACATAGAAGAGACGCATATCTTATCCAAACACATCGCAATAATCAAGTTATTTCTCTTGAAAAATCCCTCCATGGCTGTACCGAGGCAGAAAAATAATAATCCAGAAATACGTTTAATAAATCGCAAAAGATGAACTAAGAGAACCAAAGGTATTGACTGCAGAATTTAATTTAATTTACTAGTTGAAGGAATAGACAAGAAAAATTCAATTTTGTTACTTCTATGCAATTTGCAAATACACATATAATGAATCGATGGGGAAAAAATTGGAATTAGAAAGTAAAATCTACCTTTAATCGCAAGGATCTGAAGGGATTGCAGGATAATTGATGAAACGAACAGAAATGATAATACGATATTTACTTTTGTCGACGAGAACGTATAAATGCTTGGTCTCGAGATACAACATTTATAGAAGAAATCAAATGCGGAATAATAGGTGACGAATACGATGGACTGCAGCCTGGCCCGCTTACCCATCTTCCATCTTCCGAGTGAGTTGATCAAAAATAGAAGCTAGAAAATCGCTAGATTTAAGTCTAACCGTTGGATTCAGCAACGTATTACTCGTTTTATGGTGAAGATCGTTTATGCAACATTTCTGATGTCTATTTTTTATCTTTGCTAACCATCCTATTTTATTATACTAGAAAGAAAGAAAAAAAAAAAAAAAGGAAAATGCATTCTCCTTTTTTAAATGTATCCCTCACATTAAAATAGTCAATTGATATATATATATTGATCGACGCTAATCTATGAATTAGAAAAGCGCGACATTTGTAATAAATTCTGCAAGCATACAGGTGTGTAGCATACAGGTCGAACACAGGGAGGAAAGTTAAATTTTATTATTTATATGTTTCGTGGGCGTGTTAAACGAACTTTGGAGGTTGATTTTGCAAACAAAACAAAGTTAAAACTGTAATTTGATTCAGAACAGATCTAACTGAACCGACGATCAAATAACAATTTCAATGGAAAGCAAATGAAACTATGAATTAGATTTGAATCTAATCAAACCCAATTTGACCTAAGAAAATAATAAAAAGAAAAAATTGAAATTGCAGAAATTGAAATTAACAAACAAGATTTGAATCTAATTAGGATTTTCGATAAAAACTAAACTAGAATATCTGTAAAAACCAAATATTATCGAATATAACTTGGTTTTTGCATTAGTGATTTACCGTCTGATTAGATTCAGCGGAAATCCTAATTTTAATTCTTGTTTGTTATTTCAATTTCTGCAATTTCAATTTTTTCTTTTTATTATTTTCTTAGGTCAAATTGGGTTTGATTAGATTCAAATCTAATTCATAGTTTCATTTGCTTTCCACTGAAATTGTTATTTGATCGTCGGTTCAGTTAGATCTGTTCTGAATCAAATTACAGTTTTAACTTTGTTTTGTTTGCAAAATCAACCTCCAAAGTTCGTTTAACACGCCCACGAAACATATAAATAATAAAATTTAACTTTCCTCCCTGTGTTCGACCTGTATGCTACACACCTGTATGCTTGCAGAATTTATTACAAATGTCGCGCTTTTCTAATTCATAGATTAGCGTCGATCAAGTTTTTGGCGCCGTTGCCGGGGAGGTAACGCTTAAAATTTATTATTTATTTAATTTCTGATTCGTGTTAGTTTTTATTTTTATTTTTTTGTCTTGTTTTCGTTTTTGTTTAGTTAAAAAAAAAAAATCTCAGTTGGTTGATTTGGTATTGATTGTTGATTCTGTAATCTTCTAAATAAAAAAAAAAAATTGTTGTCAGTTTCTCTTGATTTCCTTTCTTTTCCAATTTCCTTCTCAATTTTTTTTTTGTTTACATTCCTTCTCTTATCATAATTATTTCTTTCCTTAAAAATAAAAAAATAAAAAAAGTAATACAATTTCTTTCCTTCTGCTAAAAAAAATATATATTCCTTTTTGGATATTTCTGCCAATTGTTTACATCCATCTCCCCAATATTCTGCCATAACCTGCTTGTAACTTCTATACAACTTCTGCGACAATTCACTTTTTCATCATCCCCTTCGAATTTCCAGCTCGACCCTTAATACTCCACAAACTAACCAGTACCCACGCAACATCTCAGACCAATTCCAGTATACAGACCACAATTCACCATCTCCATACCACCATCCCGAACATCGTCAACCACGTTCCTCCTTAACAAATCCAGCAACCACTGGTGAATCCTTCAACGTCCATACCCCCAACATCAGTCCCACCCTCAAAAAAAAAAAAAAAAAAAAAAAAAAAAAAAAAAAACCAACGTCAGTTTTTTTTCATCATTCACGCCAGATCCGAACCACAAATCTGAAGCACCGCAACTGTCTACCTTACCACCGTATCATCACCCTTCCATCCCCTTACAAACTTTCCCAATTTTCCCCAATCCTTACCACAATCCACGCAGCAACATACAGCCTGCCATCACACAAACTTCCACGCAAATCCCATAAGGCTTCTCAAACCCGAACTTCAACCTCACGTTCACCATACCACCGAACACCCATTGCCTGTAAAACCATCAACACCCTACCAAAAATCGAATTCACCCAAATCGCGAAACAGACTCCCACGCTGTCATCAACTGTCAACCTTTGTACAAACCCCACCGACGCACCAGAAGACTTCGCCTACCCCAATTCGCAAATCCAGTTCAAACACCCCTTCACCGATTCGGATCCATAAACCCCAAAAGTCTGAATCCTCAAATCCCGAATTAAACTCGAAGCCCTCAATCAATTACCAAATCCGAGCCTAAATTGTTCAACTTCAAATTTTCACTGATCTCGGAGAGAAAGAACAAGAAATAAAAGGAAAAAGGGAGGGCTTAGCTGTGAAATATTTCTTTCCAAGTGGGGCGTGATAAATACATTGTGCATAGGGGATGGGTCTTGCTGTGACTTGTTTTGATATAAGGAAATATAGGGTGTTATTTTGCTGTGACTTGTTATGGAATTATCTGTTTCCATCCTTTTGATTGCATGTTTGACTTTTGTGCCAACCTTACTTTGGTTGGGTGCGATCCTTAGTCTGGCGTTGGTTTAATGTGTTGAGCCTAGTTGTCTAGTTTGTTAAGCTTAGTTCCTTTGTTTGTTTGTTTGTTTTTTTCATTTAAGATTAGTTTCATTTTTTTTTCTATATAGAACTGATTTTTTTTCCCTTCTTCTCCCTTTCATTTGCTTTCTTTTCTTTTCAAAAAAAAAAAAAAAATACTCGAAGAAAAAGAAACAAGGGACAAAGCAAAAACAGGCAAGGAGATCAAAAAAAAAAATTTGCTTTGCTTGTTTAGCCAGTAGTATTCTTCTAGTTGGTTCCAAGGCCAAAGAAAAAAAAGTTGAAGCAATAAATAGAGAATTCAAAATTCAAGCAAACAGATCAAAGGGATCAGTGGATTTTAATTGTTCTGGTCGGACAGCCATACCCCACGGTAATATTTTTCTAAACTCTACAGGTGCTAAAACTGCTTAAAGATATATTGAAATTGTTGTAAAAAATTTCTGCAGGGGCAGCGGCTTGAATGTAAATTTTAATTCTGCAATTTATATTTCTGTGACTGATTCTGTGACTGAAATTGCTGAATATATTTGGTGAGGAACGAATTTCCATAATTACAGCCATCACTCTCCTCGTTTTTCAACAATAAAATTTTGATTTCCAAAATAATATAATTGAAAAGTGGTGTTTTGTGAAGTTGACTGTCTCGTATAATTGGATCGCGGATATATATTAGTTCAATTTATTGAACTTCTAGCAAAAGAGGTTGCATACTACCCGTAAAACATTGGCCGTATCCCTTAGTATTTATACTATACGTGAACGACCATAAGACCCTCTTCCCCCTTCTAATTGAGTCAGTTAATTAATAGAGCACTACTCGACAATTTATATTATTTTGAATTGAGAATAATTTCTGTCGTGCCGTGATTTCATTTCAAATGTCTGATTCAAAAAAATCTTTGATAGAATTGTGGGATAATAATCGGAGTAGACGTCCTCTTGAAGATTATGAATACGAATTACAACTCATGAGGCAAGATTTTCCAAAATTTCTCGAGTCCAATGCCAACAATTTTCAAAATTTTCAAAATGACCAACATTTTCAACATCATGAATATAATCGAAATGGCGATTTCAATTCAAATTTCAATAATTTCGATTATGGGCCACATCCGTATCAAAACGACTTTGAATCCCAATATAGCTTTGATCCACAACAATATGGGGTTGGAAACCAATTCGAAAATAATTTTGAAAATGATTTTCAATTCGATCAGAATTTTCAAAATTACAACCCATATCCACATCTTGAATATGACCAAAATCGCAATTTTCCCTCGAATTTCGACAGCTTTGGTTACGAACCTAATTTTCAAAATCAAAATGATTTCCAACATCACTATCATCTTTCTGAAAATTCAAATATTTTTGAGAATCAAGGAATCCAAAACGATAGCTCTCAATTCGACGATTCTGAAGAATATCATCTTAAAATTCTTAGAGAGAGGGCAGACGAACTTCTTTGTTTACTGACATCTTTGAAAGAGCAACAAGAGCAACAAAATCAAATGGGCGTTGAATCAGAAAATAATCCAATTTCTACTGACATTGAAAATTTTCAAACAACGACTTTGGAAATTGAGAATAATCATCTTGATGAAACTTTTCAAAATTCAACAAATGATTTGAACTTCAACTCTTTTCAGGAAGAAGATTTAAGCTTAAATTTTGATCTTCCTCTTTCAGGCTGTGAGAAACTTGAAATCTTTGAAATTGAACAGAATAAAAATGTTGAATTTTTCAATTCAAATGTGGAAAAGGGTTTTAACGAACATGAATTCTTTGGATTGTATGAGGAAGAGTTGCCAAATGAAGAAGAAGTAGATTCACATCACGAGTTCGAAAAATTTGATTTTGAGGTTTCAAATGAACTTGAGATTGTCGGTGTCGAAAATACGTTGACAGTTAATGATGAGAAATGTGATCACACAGTCTTGAACACCACTCAGATGTCAAATTTCACTGAATTTGTATACGATCACAAATTTCTGAACAATTACACTGATAAATTCGTTGAACACATGAATTATCTTTGGAATGCTGGCTTGATTGAAAAACTTCTTGTTAGGACGACCCTGGATATTTATCTCATGGACTACAAATCGAGGTATAAAGATGAGATGGTTTTCAAAAACTCTTGCTTGTTAGAAAATATGTCTAGGCACAGTGGAAATGGGACTCATAGGGTCAGAACCAAGTGTGGGGGAAAAAGTTGGTGGAACTCTTTGCATCGCGTTCACCGCAAACACATATATCACTGTATATATGATCCATTTTTACATATAGTTCGATTGCATTTCATTTTACAGACCATTTTGCATCTCATTCACCTTTGGGTGCGATCTTTCAAATTTAGGAAACGTTCACAGTGTGGACACTGTTTAGTTCAAGTGTGGGGGGGAGTCTGCATTGCATTCTTTTGTTTTTTTCTTTAATTTTCTTTCTTTTCATTTTCAGCCATTTAAATAGGACCATCATGCATTTAGATCATACTAACATGCCATTTTTTTTTTAACTAAACAAAAACGAAAACAAGACAAAAAAATAAAAATAAAAACTAACACGAATCAGAAATTAAATAAATAATAAATTTTAAGCGTTACCTCCCCGGCAACGGCGCCAAAAACTTGATCGACGCTAATCTATGAATTAGAAAAGCGCGACATTTGTAATAAATTCTGCAAGCATACAGGTGTGTAGCATACAGGTCGAACACAGGGAGGAAAGTTAAATTTTATTATTTATATGTTTCGTGGGCATGTTAAACGAACTTTGGAGGTTGATTTTGCAAACAAAACAAAGTTAAAACTGTAATTTGATTCAGAACAGATCTAACTGAACCGACGATCAAATAACAATTTCAATGGAAAGCAAATGAAACTATGAATTAGATTTGAATCTAATCAAACCCAATTTGACCTAAGAAAATAATAAAAAGAAAAAATTGAAATTGCAGAAATTGAAATAACAAACAAGAATTAAAATTAGGATTTCCGCTGAATCTAATCAGACGGTAAATCACTAATGCAAATAAGTGCAAAATACAAATAGTGTTCTACCGAATCTAATCGTATAGACAGCACTAGTTGCTAAGAAAACAAAAAAAATGCAGAAAATAAAAGAGAAAGAAGAACTTTTATTAGAACAATGGAATAAGAGATGAGATAGGATGGTGGCTACAATGCCATTACAAGGGTATATATAGGGGATAACCAAACCCTAACCCTAACCCTAATGATAACTGGGCCTGGTCATTACATCACTAATTAGTTTGCAATGAGAACATAAATGGGCCTTAGATAAATAAAGCAAATTTGGGCCTTCTCTCTTTTCCTCTTGCTTCCTTGACATTTCTTCATTGACTGGTGATGTGCAAAGCCTTTATATCAATCCTTTTCTTGTCCAACAGCAACTAGATGTGAGATCTTCATCTACAATTCTTCAAACTGCAATTACACAGCAAATTGATCTCTATTTCTTTACATTTCTGGTTGCATGCGGGCTGGGTTGGAATATCTGTAAAATTAACAAAACAATACCCAAGTAATATTTATTTATATACAAAAGATAAGAAATAAGAGCTTAAAATAAACATATTTCTATGTCAATCATATATATATATATACATATATATATATATATGAGGAGCGATCGGGGGCACCCCTGTTTATGAGCACCCCTTTAGCACCTCTGTCGGTTCGTGAGCTACGGCGATCCAAATCGAACGAGAATTTGTAGATGTTCAATCCACATATATTTAAAGTCCTATCCAAAATTTGAGTTCGTTCCGACATCCGTAGCATATTCAAAATCTTAGCTCAATTATTCACCGTTCAGACTTTTATTCAAACCGTTAAATTTAAACACCGAATATATTATTGTACGGATGTCGGAACGGGCTCAAATTTTGGATAGGTCCTTAAATATATGTGGATTGCACATCTACAAATTCTCGTTCGATTTGGATCGCCGTAGCTCACGGATCGACAGGGGTGCTCACAAACAGGGGTGCCCTCGAACGCTCCTATACATACATACATATATATATATATATAAGCATTCTGCTACACCTTATATTGCACGTGAAATCTCCCCTTTAATCTCCACACCACCCATTTCTCCACTCATTTTCTTTCTTTTCATTTCAATATTATTTCTTAGTAGGAAGAGAGAGAATGAGTGGGAAAATGGGTGGTGGAGATTAAGAGGGAGAGTTCACGTGCAATATAAGAGGTGTAGCGGAACGCTTCTCATACATATACATATATATATATATATATATATATATATATATATACACACACACACACACACACGTGCGCACCCGTGCTTCGCACACGGCAGTTGCAAATTACGTGTAGTTTCATTATTATTTTTATTCATCGTGGCAATTAAAAATTATTTAGAATCAAGAGAAAGGTTAATTATAACATGGGTAAGGTGATAGATATGTACAAAAGTTATGTTATTGGGTAGTACCTAGTTGCTATTGTTAACTTTATTGTACGATATTGATTGTAGGTATAAACACAACAGTTAAAACAAATAAAAAGAATCGAAAGTCGAATGGTTGTTGTTAGATCAAAATTTGGCTCTAACACCCAAATTGTTCTGATTCGTAGGGAATTATAACTGAAAATGAGGAAAAAGCAGAAAACACACACGGTTTATAGTGGTTCGACGTTAACGAGCCTACGTCCACTTTATATGCTATTGATTATACTTTGAATGCTGGTACAACCAATAATTCCTCTCAAACTCACTCTTATAATTACGATTTCTTTCAATAATTCCGAAGTAAAACTGGTAAGAAATAGTGGTATGACGGTAATGGTAGAATCAATCCTTCAAACTGCCAAAAGATCCTGAAAAATGCCAAGCTCTGGGCTATTTATAGCTGATTTTTGGTGACGGATCGCGGTCATATGTGGCCTACATCCCGAAGATCTCGGACTGGTTCATAGCTTGATGGAGAATTAATCAATATGACAGTTGTGGACAGGTGTCGCAAGATCCTGCATTCTCGGATCGTGAATGACTTGGTCAGGGGCCTCGCCGCATCTTCAGGGTTTGGATCGGATCGTCATGCTGTGGACGGATCGGGTCGAGCTAGAGGTAGCGGATTGGATCGAGGCTACAAGGGGCGATCGGGTCGCATACTGGCGCAGCGATCCGGGGAGTGTCACGATCCGAGGAAGACGATATGACCACGATCGAATGCTTGAAGGGTCGGACCCTTAAGGACTCATATTTTCTTTGCTTTTGGACTTTGGTAGCCAGGTCAAAAAGCTAGCCAACATTTTGCCCCCTCGAAGTATGTTTTATCGAGGATGGAACATGCTTCGAAACTGCAGATTTATCTTTCCGTGAAGCGATGTGAACCAGTGGTCGTATCTGTCTGAATGGCCGTATTACTTCAAGAAGTCACGCCCTTTGGCAAGTATAAATATTCGGTAAGATCTTCAATCACCCTCGTGCTCAAGGAATCTTCCTCCATTCTTTTAGGCTTTCGGAAATATCGCCATTAAATCGCTGAGTAAGTCTCAGAACTAGCTGTAGAAAATAGTATTTTATAGCTTGTTATATTTTTATGGACTTAGAACATTATCTTCCTGATTCATCAACCTCGTTGGGGCTCAATTCGTTGTTTTATGCCGCGTGTCGTGGGCACAGCACCCATCACGAACGCGTAACAGAGAGCGGGCCTTCTTTTGGTTTATGATGGGCTTCTGGATTCCGGTCGTGAACCCCTCACGGATCGAATCACATGACAGGCTGATGCGGGCTTTTTCTTGTGGCCTGTTTACTTTCTACGGTTCGTAGTGGGCTTTTTATCCATGACCCAACCACTGTAAATAAAACAAAAAAGAGAACACGAACGGTCACCGCTCCACCTATATAAGCCGATCCCTTCTTCATTTTCCCCTTTCTTCTTCATCTACTGTTGCACCGCCAGCTCTTTTTTGAGTAAAACCCAAGCTTTGATCTCTTCAAAAACCCAATTGCCTCCTAATTTAAGAAAGGTAATCTTATTAAAAGTGCTTTTGTACAATTTCTCTCTCGTTTTCCTTGGGTATTCGCTGGTTTGAGAGGAGAGAGCGGAGTTGTGTGGCGTTCAAGGCTTCAGCGGCGGCGATGGTTGATGGGTTCAGCTGTTCGAGTTCGTGAGCAAAAAAGAGGAAGAAGGGATTGGCCAATTCTGATCGTGGGTGAGGAGAAAAGAGGAGGGAGATGATGGAGAATGGTGAGGCAGCGGATCGTGGCAATGGCAAGGGAGCGGATCGTGGTGGGAGTAAATGGAAGGAGTAGGAGTTGAAGAGCGGATCGGCTCGTGGTGGTAAGCTACGGATAGTAGGGAATTATAGCGATCCGATCCGTTCCAGATCCGATGCGATGCACTTTCAAGAATCGATGCTTCTGCCGCGAGTCCATATCTGCTTCACGATCCGCAGACATACCTCGATCCGAGCCCCACTACGCGATCCAATGATATACCACGATCCGAACCTCACTTCACGATCCAATGATATACCACGATCCAAATACTGAACGATACCATGAACTTGCTAAATAAACAGTGCAACTTAAGTTTGATATATCAATGGACAGTTAGGTTAGAGCCTTTGAGACGAACTTTCTAGATTAATCAGCAGCATAACTTAACAATGGACAACTATCAATATCTGATGATCTTATTAACTTCCATGCATTTCTTTAATGCACTCACAGGCTCACACTTGCACTTGCACACACGGGGGAAGGGTAGCTATATTCTAATTCGTTACACTTGCCAACACAGCTATGTCAGATAAACGAATGATTGAGACGCCAGAGAAAGACACTGAACCAGAGACATTGGAGCATCACGAACTCAACGTGCTTCCCTCAACCTCAGATCAGGATAAGTTTGATCCTGACTACAAAATGGACTCTGGTGCGGAATCAACGTCTTCAGACGATACATCCTCCAAAGAGGCGGACGATCGGGCTCCCGATGAGCTTCCGGGAGCTAAGGATATAGAAAAGTTTAATGATTGTCTGACTTCTAAATTAGACGACACCAGACTTCGAAAATTATGCTTGAAGCACGGAATATCTTGGGATGATGTCGGGACCCCAAGCAATGACGATAGACCTAACTCTGCCCCAGCTGGGTACATGACCATTAGTAGATTGATGTGTATGGTAGGTGCCATTCCTCCATTCCCGCCAATCGTCGTGAAAACTTTAAGGCGATTGTGAATTGCCCCAATGCAACTCCACCCCAATGCTTACGTGGCTCTATACACTCTATCTGTTGCATACCTAGAGATTCTACAGACTGAGCTTACCTTTAAAGACTTAAAGTTCTATTACCTCTTTAAACATCGTTCCAAGGCAACTCCAAATATCTCCTTCTTTGAATCAGTGATCAATAGGAAGGTCGTAACTGACGGTTACAGCAACATAGGGGATCCCAAAGCCGACTGGTTTTACATAAAACTGCAGGCGGGATGCGCACGAAAATGGCTTAAAGCAAGTGAGTTTTAATTCTCCAGATTGGTGACTTGATTAAATAATCAAGATGCTAACATGTTTCTTTAATCCATACAGATCATACTTTCCTCAAGACAAAAGGCTCGGTGTATGAAAGCCGATTGTCTCGTCTTCTCAAAAGTGAATCAGATTTCTTGAGAATAAAGTTGTGTCTCACCGACGAGAATCTTCACAAGCACCGTCTTCTGGATACAAGATTCGGATTGGGCAAGGACGGAAAACCTTATAAATACGTGCCTCCGGTTGGGGAAGAGGGAACCTCACGGGCTACAGAAACAACTAGACTCCACCAGAGTCCTTCACCGCTCATTGGTCAAGATGATGAAAATATGAATAAGTATAAGGGAGATGAGATCCGGGCTGACGAGTCTAAAGAAATTCCGGTCTTTAAAGATCATTCTCCCTCAAGAACTTCACCACCGGTCGATCCCGTCGTTCATGATGATTTCACGGAGGAGCAGATAATAGGGGAACTAAACAAGATCCCTCTGCCAGACACCATTTACTCTCATGAAGACTTTGATGAGGAACCATTATTTCTTTCCTCTGAGGAAGCGAATGCCCCCCGTTGGAGAAAAAGATACTACACAGACGAGCCTAGCTCCGGGCCCTGGTCCATTAGGGGGTTATATGGGATGCACAGATCACATGCACCGCTCACCACAGCACTTTCTACACTATTGTTGTTCGTAGTTCTAATATATGCTTGTTTCATTTGCAGGAAGGATGACTCGCAGACGATCTTATTCTTATCGTTCCCTTCGTGCGGGCACCCCAAGTCTTCGTTCAGATCCTGAGTGCGCTCGTAGCAGCAGCCGAGGGGGAGATAGCCATCGGTCCCGGGATTCTTACAAGCCTCGTTCTTCACCGTCCAGATCCCCGTCAAAACAAACCTCTGGAAAGCCCCATAGTCATCAAGTGCCACCTACAGGGGGAAAACAACTTCCCAAAGACTTAACTCCTTCGAAGAGCATGCCGTCTCATAGCAAGTCATCCAAAAAGCACCACGAGCCTAAGGATAAAAACAAGGATCCAAACAAGGATTCTGAGAAGGAGAAAACTGACAACGTCCCCTCCAGTCAACAAATTTTGAGTGCCCTCGGGGCACGAGACTATATCCATGGTCCTGAGACTCAGGCTAAGATGGAGAAATTACGAGAACAATTCCCTGATATCTTCTTCGAGAGGATGATGTTCGTTCCAACTCTGGAACCAGTCACTGGGAATTGGGATACTGAAGTCATCGGACACGTTCGCCATGTAGGCAAGCAATATGAGGCGATGAAGAAACACGTTGTCAATCTTTCAGACGCTATCCGGAAGTTTGAAATGGAAGCGCACAGGTCCATAGTACGGATAGATAACAGTGACAGGGCTAGGGTAAAAATGGAAAAGGACTTGGAAGATGCACAATATCTGCTTGCCTTGGCTCAACGAGATGCTCAAAATTACAAGACAGAGCTGGAGGAGGCCAGGCAACGTTTTCACAATGAGCTCGATTCTAACAGCAAAGAGCGTGTGTCATTGAAGAAGGAGGTGGAAGATCTCAAGATGGCCAACACCGAACTGAAAACAGCACAGGATCATTTCGAAGCTGAAAAAGCTGCTTGGGAGAAAGAAAAGGCAAGCTTGAAAGATAGTTTAGCTCTGGCCGAAAAAGAGAGGGCGATTCTGAATGATCAACTCGCGCAAGCAGAGAAGCGTGCGGTTCTTGCTGAAAATAATGTGGAAAGTGCCATTGAAATGGCTACTGCTTCTAATGAAAAGCTCCTCGAGAGAGAGAAAGATATTGAAGGATTTGAAGAAATGTTGTTTGACTTCCTTGACCAGGTCATCAAGACCCGTGACATCTCCTAGATCCCGGACTACCATGTCACTTTAGCCAACATATGGGATGCAATCGTCCAGGGCGAGAAACGGCGATTAGGAGTTGATGAGATTGATGAGAATGAGCTGATGCGGACCATTCTTAAGGATAACGAACCCAAGGATTTAGAGAAAGGCAAATGCCTACTCCAAGAAGAGATGGATAAGGAGAAAACTCTGGCCAAGGGCAAAAATAAAATTGAAGAAGGCTCGAGCTCAGCTGCAGAGCCCAGGGCCTCCGAAATTGAGGAATACAGTCCCGATGATCCATTGATTCCTCTGGGTCCGACTCCTCCAGTTGTTGGAGCTTCTGCTGCTAGCCTGGATGGAGGATCAGCGGAAGGTATCTCTATATTCTCTCCGCAATTTGTCAAAGCGATCGTCACTTGTCGCCGTCTTGCCGAACAATCAACTGAGCAAACCGCATTCTCTCCTGAAATAACATTTGTTTCTCATGTTACAGGTGGCGTGCCAGCCGATAAGGATGCTGAGAAGAAGACAGAGGCAGAGAAGATTGTCATCCCGCCAAGTGCTAGCGCCGACACTTCCAAGCAGTCCGAAGGTGCGACAACGGAGAAAGTCCTTCTCGCACCCAGTGCTGATATTCCCTGAGATACTGAGCCCATCGAGGCTTTGAGAGATATGAACGGGCACCATGAAGACGATGAAGAGGAAGTCACCATTACCAAAGAAATCAAAGGCGATGATGAGGAAACCTTGGTTGAAAGGAGGGCTAGGCAAGAGAAACAGCTGGCCTTGAAAAAAGATGAGCAAGAGCCTTTGAATGTGCCTCCGATCTCAGAGTTTAATCCCAAAACTGGGTTGGTACACTACAAGAAAATATACATTTGATTACATTTATTGGCAGCGTTTATGTTTTGAAAGCAACAAATAGTATTTTAATCCATTTTTTCTTTTGTTTTTAGTCGTTAATGTGTAAACCTGGTTACACTTACAGCCGAAATACCATTGTCACGTTTACCATTTTTTCTTTCCGCCTAAACTTCCCTCCTCCTAAAAATCCCCCCCCCCTCCAAATTCCCTCCTTCTGAAAAATTTCCCCCTCAAAATCGTTCGTCTCGCCCTTCGTCTCGCCCTTCAATCGTTCGTTCACCTTGCCATCGATGTTTTAGGTCAGAAGCCGTCCAATCGACATCTGAGTTCTATTTTGGGTGGTTTCAGATCTAGAAATCCATTGAGATCTTAGTTCAGATTGAGGTAAGATTTAGATGTACTTATGTCATCTTTCATTTCGTTACAATCTTTCATTTCGTTTGATTTCCCTAGCTAAATTCTGGAAATACTTTGCAGATTCGAAAGCCGAATAACTTTGTGATCTTTATTCCAAAACTCTTGAAGGTACGGTATTGTCAATTTATATCGTTCATGTCGTTTAGGCTGTCTGGATTTATGCTTGAATTTAGCTAATGTATAGCTGTGCATGTATCTGGAAATACTTTGCAAATTCTGTCTGGATTTAGGCTTGGATTTATGCTTGAATTTAGGCTGTCAATTTAGCTAAATTCGGGAAATACTTTGCAAATTCTGGATTTATGCTTGGATTTATGCTTAGAATGACAATTGTAGTTCTTGATTACTTTTTTCTGACATGTAGAAAGCAAGCCATGCTTGTCTGTTAATATTCAAATCATCCATGTGAACAAGTTTGTCGAAGTTTAGTACATGTGATTGTTTATATGTCATGCAGCATTTCATGTGTATACATGCATGCATTTCATGTATATGTCATGTTAGTTTGCAACAAAATAAATCATGAAACGAAAACTAATTTGTGTTTTGCATGAGGATTGACTTGTGATGTTGTACATTGATTTGATTCAACGTTGTTTTTAAACGTAAATTAGTGGAATGCGTGTCGAATCAGAAGATGGTGGTGGTGATATATATATAGTCATGGTCCTAGTTGAAGTACAAACATGGACTTGCTAGTTAACTTCCTCTTTGTTCTTATGAATCACGTAAACTATTCCTCTTTGTTAATAAAGTTAGGAGTTTAGGAGTGTGAAGCAATGAGCATTATTTAGTTAAAACCGAATTAGCTAATCAATTAACTTTGACCGGTTTGATTCTGTTATTTACCTAATTTAGTTTGTGACATGATTTTATTTGGTTATTGTTTAACCGATTTTTGTCGCAGTTGAAAGACGAACAATGTTTTGTTACCTTTCTTCATTTATGTCAGTATTTATATTAAAATTATGTCAGTATTTTAACATTAACTTACATTTAGAATTTCTAATACATCATCTACGTTCAAATTTTTCTCCAAATTCCTAAATCTAAGAAAGTCGGTTGTTTTCTTTCTTTTCCTATTTGAAATTAGAGACAATAATAGATTGTTATTAACAAACACATGCAAAATATTAAAAAGAAAAGGAGAAGTCAACCAAAGAGGATTAGCAACGTTGAGAATATACTCAGCCCTATAACTCTACTGGTCCTATAAGAACCACTGTGAAGAAACCTGTACAACTGAGAAGAAACTTGTACAAGAATCGTCCAGCCTGTACGGTGTGGCACTTGCTTCGGATGTATGAAACCAGTTCATCTACATCTGGTATAAGTATATCATTTTGATATTTTTTCAAGTCATTTGAAGGCTTATAAGGTATAAGCTATTTAAGTTTAGCATTATTTATTCACTGTAGTAAGAAAGGCCTGCATTTATTGTTGCGTTGAATGTTGATTTTCCGTTAATTTATTTACTTTTATGTTTGTTATTTGTTATGGTCAGTGTAAAATGTTCTATACAGATCTAAGCAAGTAACTCAAAAGTTTAAACCAAAGCATGTACAAGCATACAAAACTATTGAAGCTTAAATTTCATTTTTCCATATAAACAAATGATACTTAAGTTATTTGTTGATTATTTGTAAAACTGTTAAAGTTATCCTTTCAACCTTATTAATTGGTTTATATCCGATTAAACTATTTCAATGTTACCAAATCCCATACATAAAAATCAAAATTAAACTATTTCAATGTTACCTGGGAGAGATAGATTAGCCGTGTACAAAAAGCCAAGAATTGTGTGTAAGATGTTTTGAGTATTAGCCGTGAACTGTTCTAGGAACACACTGAGTGTACTAGTAGTACATAAAGCAAAGTAGCTCTTCTGTAACAACCCATATTTTTGAATAACATGTTATAACATAAATGGAGGCAGAATTAAACTGTAAAATCTGAATCAAGGAAAACGGGCTGTGCCATTGCATTCGTCTCGGAAAAATACGCGAAATAGAGTCCGAGTTTTCGAAAATCGGGGTCCGTATGACCAAGATATGGCCTCGCGAAGTTTCACGAAAAATTCACAAATTAAAGTATACTTAATTAAGTGAAATGGGTTGCGCAGAGAAATATATATATTGATATATATATATATATATAATTGAAAATTAAATAAATAAATATGCAAAAATGTTCAAAACAGCGAATTGGGAGAGGGGAATAACCGAACCGGCCAATTTTTGAGGTCGACCCGAGCTCGCGGGGTCGACTAGGGGTTAATCCAGGGTGTTTGGCTGTCAACCCGTGGGCCGATTCGCTCAAATGCAGATTTTGCATTTGAATGGTTCTCATGGTTCAGCTTTAATCTAAAGGCCCTAGATGGTTCCTACACTTGACTTCTTCCCCAAGACATGCTTTGATGGCTTGGATTGAATCTAGGGTTAATCCTATTGCTAATACTATCCTAATCTTCTATAAAAAGGACCCTAAACCTAGCCTAAATCATCATTATTCATTCCTACAACTAAACTATGCCAAATTTGTTCCTCTCATGGCCTCCACTCTCATGCTAAAAATTCCTAAGTCTATTTCTATGAGAGATTGTGAGTTCATACAAGTGTTTTCAAGCTTGTATGAGTGTTCTTAGTTTGCATTCAAGTCAAGTTGCAACATTTCTATTTCAAAGCAAGGGTTTTTCATTTGGAGCTTTCATATTTGGGTTTTTGGTGCTTGCATAAGGGCTTCGTCTCAATCTTTATAATAAATATTAATTTGTGTCTTCATAGCATAGTAAGCCCTTTTCTACTTTCTTTTTATTGAACTCTAAAGTTAAATGAATGATGCAAGTTTGGTTGATCATTATATGCAAGTTTGGTTGATCATTATATGCAAGTTTGGTTGATCATTATATGCAAGTTTGGTTGATCATTATGCAAGTTATGTATGACACATGTTATCATGTTATGCAAGTTTGGGTTGATCATTATACACATGTTATCATGTTATGCAAGTTAAACTTGACTTTATGGCCTTAAAGCTTCAAGCTTTATGTTAAAGGTTGCATTTTGGCAACATGAAAGTTATCATATCCCTTATGATAACTTGCATGTGAGCCTAAATGCGAACTTCTAGCAACTTCTACATGTTATTTATCACCATGTATCACTCATATGCTAAGTTTGGTTTTATGCATGCTTTTGAAGCCTAATAATGCAATATGCAAGTATATGAACATATGTACATTTCATATGCCACCATGATAAACTTGTGGCTTCAATACCTTTATGTCATGATTATGCTAAGTTCCCCATTTTATCCTTTATGCGTTATTGCGATTATGTAAACGATGGGATTATGTTGGGGTTGGGTAACATTATGACATAAACATGGTTTTTATAACATAACGTGATATGTTAACTTGTAATTATGTTTTGGAAACATAATGGACGTGACACTTAGCAAATATGAGTGTGGCCAACTCGAGGTTGGGTTGAGTTTGTAGCATAAATCTACCCGGACCCGCCCGGCTTAACTAGTGGCTACAAACAATAGGACCCAATGTGAGAAGTTGGTCATGTTGTGCTCGAACCCGAGGTTAGACCTAGTTGTGGTGTAAAGCTACCCGGACCCGCCCGGCTTAACTAGTAACCACAACAAAGTCTAATGTGAGAGGTTAAAGCGCATTAAGTTAATTAATGCCTCCTGATTAGGGTTAAGTCATGGTCCACTTAATACTTAACCAATTTGGGCTTGATGGATTAATCGAGGTTAAGTCAGGAGCCTTGGGTACTCTTAACCGATTTAATCCACGTTTGGATCGGGTTAACCACATTTAACCCGTTAAGAAACCCTAGTTGTGTGGTCCTTTTCAGCAGTAACCTTCTAGGTAGTATCATAAGACCCTAGGACTAGGCTAGGGTGGGGCACGATTACTGGGCTGATTGTAAGAGACCAAAAGAGACGGCTGAATGATGCACTGGTTGTTCAGGCGGACCATGGTCGTGCACATCAAGTCCGGAGTTGAACACGGGCATCGGTAGGTTTGGACTGTGCATCCTGTAATGGTGTCTGAGGGTTACACCGTAGGGCCTGGTACACCCTATGGGGTGGACCCTGCACAGTCAACTACATTACATGACTAGGCCGTATGACACCGACACTTGACGAGTTAGGCTTATAGGGAGCCGATCGACTAGACCGTGTAGTTGGACCTTAATTTAGGTCACCTCATGATGATGGGCCAAGCTTGGGCCAAGGGATCAATTCTTGTTTTTACTTGACATGTTAGAATGCTAGTACACCCGTGGTGCAAAACTTAACCTTAAGTATGCGATGACACCTTTATCTATCTTGTTAGTTAATCATCATGTCAATATGTTGTTATCCTTATGTTCATCTCAGCTTCTCATGCCAGTTAACTTTACTAGTTCATAGACAGATAGTAGTAGGGCTTACCAGTCTTTTTGACTGACCTATTTTCTTTCGCCTCTTTTCTTCCGTTTCCCCCCCTCAGGTTCTCAGGGTGGGAACATTGGAGCTTAGCTTGGATCTTTGTAGCTTGCTTACTGAATTTGCTCATGTACGGGTTTGGACATTGAGCTAGCTATGGTTTATCACTTCATTTTGGGGATAGTACTTTATGTATTTCAGTTTTTCATATTATGCTTTTATCTAGACTTTGTTGTTGGAAAATAATGACCAAATACTTTGTTGTAACATGACTATGGTTTTGAAATGCTAAGTTTTATCCGCTGCTTTACTACTCTGTTTTACTTATATGTTCTGTCTTGTGATATCTGCGTGCATGTTTACCTTGTTTAACGCCCCTCCAAAGCTAATGTCCTTGCAAGAGTGGCATTGGCGGAGGTGGGGTGTCACATTTGGTATCAGAGCATAAGGTTTACAAGATTTGAGCAAAAGTGTTTTTAAAACTTACCTTTTGAAAAACTATTTTCAAAACCAATTAAGTATTTTCCAAGAAGAGTCTAGTTATTTTAAAAAGGCTATTCCCCAAAAGCCATAGCACTATCCTTCGTTTCTTCGTTCTGAATCTATCTTTTTCTTCGTTTTAGTACGGCCGATCGCTTTAACATCCCGGAAGGCGTGCAAGTACCAGTCTGGTTCCGGAGATTTATGGAGGCAAGGGCGAATGAAGCCGGCCCCGCGAACATTCCTCCTCCTTCCCCGGTCGCTAACATCTCTCCTCCTCCCGTAGCTGAGGTTCCTCCTCACCCTCAGCATCCGCAAGAGGATTTTGCAAAGCTTTGCAAAGACTTTAAGGCGATGGGTTACAAGAATTTTGTCGGAACAGAGACTTCTGTGGAGGCAAGAAACTAGTTAAAGTAAACTGAAGACCTCTTTGCTATCTTTGATGTGGAAGATCGTAAGAAAGTTCTGTTGGCGGTATGGCTATTGAAAGGGGAAGCTGCTTATTGGTGGGTAGTCACCACCACTACTAGACCAATTGAGACTTGGGATGACTTTAGGAGAAGGTTTGGACTAAAGTTTCTATCATCGACAGAAGAGAACCTTCAGATGGAAAGGTTCCTATCTCTAAAGCAAGGGGACATGACAGTTAGGGAATACATGGATATGTTTAATCAACTTGCTCAGTTCGGTCTAAAATTGGTTAACACAGCTCGGAAGAAGGCCCTACACTTTGCTCTAGGATTGAATGAGCCATTGCGCGGTTTGGCCATGTCTCATATACCCCTGGGGGCGACCTTCGAGAGTTTGGTGAATATGGCCCTACTTCAAGAGGAAGATACCAAGAAAAGAGACAAGAACAACAAGAAGGGGAACAAGGGCAACAGCAATCGCAATGACAACAAGACCAGGGAAACAAGGAAGTGCAAGTTCTGTCGGATCGTTGGGCACATAGCCAAAGATCGCAGGAAGAGGAAGAGGAAGTTAGGCGAGTGTTTCCATTGCGGAGAATCTGGACATTTTAGCAAGGATTGCCCCAAGAAGCAAGGACAAGGGCAAGAACGAACTCAGCGAGTAGGACCCTCTGGAGGGCAGTTGCAGGCTCTCCTCACTCTTCCAGCTTTTGGTCGAGGTAGTGTTTCTGTAAAAAGTCATGTTTACATTTCTGATTTCCCTGTTCATACCTTATTTGATTCTGGCACATCGCATAGTTTTATTTCTGATCTTATTGAAAGTTTTGCACATAAGTACTAGTCTAGTTGAGGTCCCGTTAGTGTTTCAAATCCAATTGGGGGTTCCGCCCATCTACCTGTGATTTGTGTGGATTTGAAAATCTCTATCTTGAGCATAGAATTCATATGTAATGTTTAGGCTCTCGGGTTTATGGGATACGGGTTGATTTTGGGTGTGGATTGGTTGTCCAGTTATGGAGCCGTTCTTGACTGTGAGCATAGGGTGGTGAGGCTCATGACTCGCCTCGGTAATACCCTAGAAATTTCTTGTAACCCTAGAGGTCCCGTCATGTTATGTTATCTTGAATCTCTCGACTCGTCCATCGATGATCTGCAATCTGTAAGGGTGGCCCGAGACTATCCTGATGTCTTTGAAGAAGTTAAGGGGTTACCCCCTAAACGAGAGATAGATTTCCGCATTTATCTAGTCGATAATGCCAAGCCAGTATCATTGCCCGTTAGGCACATGGCCCCACGAGAGAGAAGAGAGCTCAGTAAGCAAATCAAGGAGCTGCTTAAGAAGGGTTTTATTAGACGAAGCATTTCTGAATGGGGTGCTCCGGTGGTATTCGCTACTAAGGCGGATGGTTCGCTTCGTCTATGTGTTGATTATCGAGAGTTGAACAAGCTGACAAAGAAGAATAGGCACCCGTTACCGAGGATTGATGATCTCTTTGACCAGCTTGTAGGTGCTTCTGTTTTCTCTCAACTCGATCTAGCCACCGGATTCCATCAGCTTAGAGTGGCTGAGGATAGCATCGATAAGACTGCGTTTAGGACTTCGGATGGATACTTTGAATGGCTTGTCATGCCATTCGGTTTGACTAATGCACCCGCCTACTTCGTAGACTTGATGAGTAGGGTGTTCAGGGAGTTCCTCAACAAGTTTGTTGTTGTCTTCGTGGATGACATTCTGATCTTCTTAAAGGATGAGGAAGAGCATGCTAGACATCTCAAGGAAGTGATGGATACGCTTAGAGCGCATCAGTTGAAAGCCAAGTTCTCCAAATGTCATTTCTGGAGAAGGGAAGTTCAGTTTCTTGGACATATAGTTTCTAAGCAAGGCATAGCGGTGGATCCCACGAAAGTGGTTGTGGTTCAAGACTGGAAGACTCCGAGGAATGCAACCGAAGTAAGAAGCTTTCTCGGTCTAGCAGGCTACTATAGGAAGTTCATCAGGGACTTCGCTAAGATTTCGGCCCCTCTTACTAAGTTAACAAAGAAGGACTTAGTCCTTGCACGGGACTTGGAGTGTGAGCTTGCTTTTCAAAGGCTCAAGAGAGCCCTTACCTCAGCTCCAGTTTTGGCAACATGGATTGGCACTTGTTTTCAAGAGATAGTTTTCTGCGTGGGATACCGTATAATATGTAAACGAGATCCAAGATTCACTAACGAATCTTGGAAAGCTTGCACGAAACCATGAGCACGCAGTTATGTTTAAGCCAAGTATTTTAGGCAAAGAATAAGTGGAAGTGGAACGAGAGGCAACGGTGAAATGAGTTCTAACTCATATTTTGGGAACAAGAATTAAGAACTACGGAATTGCGAAGTTAAAAGACGGTCAGGGCACGATGGGATTAAGCACAAGAAAATGCAGCTTAGAAGATCGAAGACTAGATACGCGCATTTAACCTCTTTCTAAGAGTATATCCTTGATCCCTATTGTTCCGTAGAGCTTACTCGCATGCTATCTTTTAAGTATATCCTCTCGGCCCTATCCTCAATCTTAGATCTGTTGCAAACCCCCTAAGGAGTATGACTAGCCTATTTGTGATATATGGTTGGGGTGAAGAAGTTCGTCACCAAACTATTTGGGCTTTATGGGATAGGGGTAATAATTGATAGACTTACGAAGAGAACCCATTTTTCCGTTGAAGAGCAAGAGGACCGTATCATGGCTAGCATCTGTTTATCTTCGAGAGATAGTATGGTTGTATGGAGTTTCTTCTAGCATAGTTAGCGCTCGTGACCCAATTTTCACTAGCCAGTTCTGGAACAGTTTGCAAGAAGCAATGGGTACGCGATTGAATCTGAGTACAGCCTATCACCCCCAGATAGATGGCCAAACCGAAAGGGTGAATAGAGTGCTAGAAGATCTTTTGAGGTTTTGTGTTCTCGACTTCGGTGGTACTTGGGAAGACCACCTTCCTCTTGTAGAGTTTGCTTATAATAATAACTATCAAGCCAGCATAGGGATGGCACCGTTTGAAGCTTCGTATGGGAGGCCGTGCAGGCCACCAACATGTTGGTTGGAAGATGACAGATAAGCTTATAATTGAGCCCGACATGATAAGGGACACATCCGAGAGGGTTGAATTGATTCGAAGACGGATAAAAACGGCCCAAGACAGACAGAAATCCTATGCAGACAAGCGAAGGACAGACTTGGAATTTAAAATTGGAGATATGGTCTTTGTGAAGATTTCTCCTTTGCGAAATATGGTTCGCTGACACCAAGGATGGTAGGACCCTTCCCTACTATAGAAAGAGTCGGGAAGATGGAATTGCCGAGAAGCTGGTCGGAGTGCATAATGTCTTTCATGTCTCGCATCTCCTAAAGTGCCTACATGAGTCCGCTGAGGTGGTTGAACCAAGCATTCTTGAAGATATTGAGGTTGAGAAATAAGCAACCTTGAGAAAAGCTCCGATTCGTATCTTGGGAACGGAGATCAAGAAACTAAGGAATCGAGAAGTCAAATTGGTGAAAGTTCAGTGGGGTGAAGCCGACGAAGATGCAACTTGGGAAACCGAGGAGAAGATGGGTGGGCTTTATCCATTTCTCTTTGAGGATACATTTTCAATCTCTTTTCCTAGATTGGTATATCTTCCCTTTCTATCCATGCTTATCTAGTTTATCTTGTTTCGTAAGTCTTGTCATGAGAACCTTAGGTAGAAACCCTTTGGATGAAACATGTATTTGAAACATGTTATGCTTGATGATTGCAAGTGGTTGCAAGTGTTTGCACGTGGATACTCGTGGATGCATGATACACATTAGGCACTAAGATCGACTCACACACTTTCATGTTGCATATGCATGAGTGTTTATGCTTATTCATGGATGAAAACTTGTTATGTTATCACGTGGATGTTGCATATGGATGAATGATATGTGCACTCATGTAGAGATTATAAATTATGTTAGGAATTTGCATACATATGGACTCATTTCACTAACATACTTTGCATTAAGGAGGTTTACTATATCAGTAACCTCCTGATTTTCGCATTAGATAAGTACATATACACACACCTCTGCATATGATCATACAGCATTTAGAACCTTTTAAGGACAATGATTGCTCGTGGATGATGTTTTGAGTAGATGGATGATGGATGGTAGGGTACGTTCTTCCTAACTTGGAGATTTCGGGGATGAAATCCTTTAAGGGGGGGGGGGGGGAGAATGTAACAACCCGTATTTTTGAATAACATGTTATAACATAAATGGAGGCAGAATTAAACTGTAAAATCTGAATCAAGGAAAACGGGCTGTGCCATTGCATTCGTCTCGGAAAAATACGCGAAATAGAGACCGAGTTTTCAAAAATCGGGGTCCGTATGACCAAGATATGGCCTCGCGAAGTTTCACGAAAAATTCACAAATTAAAGTATACTTAATTAAGTGAAATGGGTTGCGCAGAGAAATATATATATATTGATATATATATATATAATTGAAAATTAAATAAATAAATATGCAAAAATGTTCAAAACAGCGAATTGGGAGAGGGGAATAACCGAACCGGCCGATTTTTGAGGTCGACCCGAGCTTGCTGGGTCGACTAGGGGTTAATCCAGGGTGTTTGGCTGTCAACCCGTGGGCCGATTCGCTCAAATGCAGATTTTGCATTTGAATGGTTCTCATGGTTCAGCTTTAATCTAAAGGCCCTAGATGGTTCCTACACTTGACTTCTTCCCCAAGACATGCTTTGATGGCTTGGATGGAATCTAGGGTTAATCCTATGGCTAATACTATCCTAATCTTCTATAAAAAGGACCCTAAACCTAGTCTAAATCATCATTATTCATTCCTACAACTAAACTATGCCAAATTTGTTCCTCTCATGACCTCCACTCTCATGCTAAAAATTCCTAAGTCTATTTCTATGAGAGATTGTGAGTTCATACAAGTGTTTTCAAGCTTGTATGAGTGTTCTTAGTTTGCATTCAAGTCAAGTTGCAACATTTCTATTTCAAAGCAAGGGTTTTTCATTTGGAGATTTCATATTTGGGTTTTTGGTGCTTTCATAAGGGCTTCGTCTCAATCTTTATAATAAATATTAATTTGTGTCTTCATAGCATAGTAAGCCCTTTTCTACTTTCTTTTTATTGAACTCTAAAGTTAAATGAATGATGCAAGTTTGGTTGATCATTATATGCAAGTTTGGTTGATCATTATATGCAAGTTTGGTTGATCATTATATGCAAGTTTGGTTGATCATTATATGCAAGTTTGGTTGATCATTATGCAAGTTATGTATGACACATGTTATCATGTTATGCAAGTTTGGGTTGATCATTATACACATGTTATCATGTTATGCAAGTTAAACTTGACTTTATGGCCTTAAAGCTTCAAGCTTTATGTTAAAGGTTGCATTTTGGCAACATGAAAGTTATCATATCCCTTATGATAACTTGCATGTGAGCCTAAATGCGAACTTCTAGCAACTTCTACATGTTATTTATCACCATGTATCACTCATATGCTAAGTTTGGTTTTATGCATGATTTTGAAGCCTAATAATGCAATATGCAAGTATATGAACATATGTACATTTCATATGCCACCATGATAAACTTGTGGCTTCAATACCTTTATGTCATGATTATGCTAAGTTCCCCATTTTATCCTTTATGCGTTATTGCGATTATGTAAACGATGGGATTATGTTGGGGTTGGGTAACATTATGACATAAACATGGTTTTTATAACATAACGTGATATGTTAACTTGTAATTATATTTTGGAAACATAATGGACATGACACTTAGCAAATATGAGTGTGGCCAACTCGAGGTTGGGTTGAGTTTGTAGCATAAATCTACCCGGACCCGCCCGGCTTAACTAGTGGCTACAAACAATAGGACCCAATGTGAGAAGTTGGTCATGTTGTGCTCGAACCCGAGGTTAGACCTAGTTGTGGTGTAAAGCTACCCGGACCCGCCCGGCTTAACTAGTAACCACAACAAAGTCTAATGTGAGAGGTTAAAGCGCACTAAGTTAATTAATGCCTCCTGATTAGGGTTAAGTCATGGTCCACTTAATACTTAACTAATTTGGGCTTGATGGATTAATCGAGGTTAAGTCAGGAGCCTTGGGTACTCTTAACCGATTTAATCCACGTTTGGATCGGGTTAACCACATTTAACCCGTTAAGAAACCCTAGTTGCGTGGTCCTTTTCAGCAGTAACTTCTAGGTAGTATCATAAGACCCTAGGACTAGGCTAGGGTGGGGCACGATTACTGGGCTGATTGTAAGAGACCAAAAGAGACGGCTGAATGATGCACCAGTTGTTCAGGCGGACCATGGTCGTGCACATCAAGTCCGGAGTTGAACACGGGCATCGATAGGTTTGGACTGTGCATCCTGTAATGGTGTCTGAGGGTTACACCGTAGGGCCTGATACACCCTATGGGGTGGACCCTGCACAGTCAACTACATTACATGACTAGGCCGTATGACACCGACACTTGACGAGTTAGGCTTATAGGGAGCCGATCGACTAGACCGTGTAGTTGGACCTTAATTTAGGTCACCTCATGATGATGGGCCAAGCTTGGGCCAAGAGATCAATTCTTGTTTTTACTTGACATGTTAGAATGCTAGTACACCCGTGGTGCAAAACTTAACCTTAAGTATGCGATGACACCTTTATCTATCTTGTTAGTTAATCATCATGCCAATATGTTGTTATCCTTATGTTCATCTCAGCTTCTCATGCCAGTTAACTTTATTAGTTCATAGACAGATAGTAGTAGGGCTTACCAATCTTTTTGACTGACCTGTTTTCTTTCGCCTCTTTTCTTCCGTTTCCCCCCTCAGGTTCTCAGGGTGGGAACATTGGAGCTTAGCTTGGATCTTTGCAGCTTGCTTACTGGATTTGCTCATGTACGGGTTTGGACATTGAGCTAGCTATGGTTTATCACTTCATTTTGGGGATAGTACTTTATGTATTTCAGTTTTTCAGATTATGCTTTTATCTAGACTTTGTTGTTGGAAAATAATGACCAAGTACTTTGTTGTAACATGACTATGGTTTTGAAATGCTAAGTTTTATCCGCTGCTTTACTACTCTGTTTTACTTATATGTTCTGTCTTGTGATATCTGCATGCATGTTTACCTTGTTTAACGCCCCTCCAAAGCTAATGTCCTTGCAAGAGTGGCATTGGCGGAGGTGGGGTGTCACATCTTCCATGTAGTATAATTTGTTGATGCCTAAGGTATAGGACAGATCTTTAATTTTTGTATTATAAGCATACTAAGGAATATTTCTTTGTCGATTGTACTCTTGAATTTTTCTTGTGGTTTATTTTCGAAAGCTTACAGTGACCCAATTATGCAAGAGTCTGGAGTGACTTGAGGAACATATGCACTGACATTGGAAAAAAATAAAAAAATTCTAACATTGGCAACAAATGCTTTTTTCCAGAAATATGGAGTGTGATGATATGAAACATAGCCTGTGGGGTATTAAGAAAAAGACTGATTAATTCAATAAGCAAACAGGACGACTAAAATAAAACATATGGTATGCAATTAGTATCAAATTGGTTGGTACACCTATTCAGTCCACATTTGTGATAATATTCGCACTAAGATGTCCCGACCTAATTCTCTTACTTGCACTCCACCTATTTCTTCTTTTGTTACATCACTACTCCTCCCCTTGTAGTGGTCAGCAAGCCTAATTACTCCCACCCATAAGCAGGCATATAAGTAGGTCCGATTTCTGTCCAAACCAAATCCAAACCCGGACCAAAACCCACCATATCGGTCTAAGTACACTTTACCTTGGACCTTCCAGACCTGGATCTAGGCTCAGACTGATTGTTATTACGGTCATGCATGGTTTCATCGCTATCCACCATTGTTTGGATCTGAACCTAATTGTTAATATGCTTGTGCATTTTAGTTTGCACTATTTTGTCTATTTGTTGAGTTCATTTGCCTAATTTTTTTTTATGAATCTGGTTTCATCATTATCCAATCTATTTGTAAACTATAAATTTGAGTACATTCAGAATGTAAAACCTAAATGACAAATACGGTGTTAGCTTTCAATACTTCAGTTGAGTATTAGCCGTGAACTGTTCTAGGAACACGCTGATATGGGTTTGGGTATTAAGCTAGACTGCTGGCTTCTTTGTCCTATGCCCTCTTCTTCCTTGCGGCTTTCCTTCTCTCTTCTTCGTTGTGCCTCCCTCTTCTTACTTGGATAATTCATCTTTTAAAATTATACGAATCTTTTAAAATTAAACACAAACAAAAGCAATTCACAAGCACAAAAACAATCACAGTATATCATATCTCATGTATGTTTGCTTTTGAAGTATTTTGTTGTCTGCTTATAACAGGAAATCAAATTCTACATCAAAGTTTGAAAACTTATTTGAATGTCTGTATTGCCAATGGAAAATGATTGGGTGTATTTAAACAGGTGACTATTTAATGCTTAACCTAAATTTGTATCTTGAGAAGTAACACATATGTTTTAATATTAAAATTTATATTTACTATTTGTTTTAGGACCAGTATAGAGTACCGACAAGGAGCTTTGAATTTCGTGCATATGGCAAAAAGAAATCTATGAAATGTGGAGAAAATTTTGTATCCATGTACAAATTGTCGAAATCTTAGCCGACAAGATGACCACATCATCGTTGAGCATTTAATTATAAAAGGAATGGATTCTAAATACAAGACTAGTAGATGGTATTGCCATGGCGAGCTAAAAAATATAGATAAAAAAACAAGTTCGTTTGATACATATGACTTATTCAAGATGATTCACTATGAAGATGAAGATTTTTTGAATTCTAATTTTTTTGTCGATGATAAGGATGATGATGATTCTCAAAGAAGCGAGGATGAACTACTTAAGAGTTTGGAAGATGCAAAAACTCCATTGTATCCCGGATGCACAGACCATACAAAGTTATCCGCCATCACCGTCTTATACAATCTTAAATGTGAGACTGGTCTGTCCGATAGTGGGTTTGACAAACTGTTAAACGTGCAACAATTGTTTTTGCCAAAGGATAATGTACTTTCGAAAACTTTATATGAGGTAAAGAAGTTTCTTAAAGCATTTGACATGGGTTTTGAAAAAATACATGCTTGTGAGAATGACCTTGTTATTCTTTTTAGAAAAGAACACAAAGATTTAGAAACTTGTCCAAAATGTGGTTCTTCAAGATGGAAGATAAATCAAGATACCAAGGAGGTTATAAAAGGTGTTCCAATTAAAGTGTTGAGATATTTTCCAATAATTCCAATATTTAGAAGAATGTTTAGATCTCAAAAGATGGCCGAAGATTTAAGATGGCATTTCAATAATAGAAGCAATGACGGAAAAATGCGTCATCCGGTGGATTCTATGGCATGGAATATGGTGGATGATCGATGGAAATATTTTTCAGCCGATCCACACAATCTTAGACCCGGTCTTATTACAGATGGATTCAATCCATTTTCTATGTTGAGTTCCAAATATAGTTATTGGCCGGTAATGCTTGTGATATATAATCTCTCACCTCTGTTGTGTATGAAAAAGGAAAATATTTTGTTAACATTACTTATTCCTGGTCCAAAGCAGCCCGGAAACGATATCGATGTATATTTGGCACCTTTGATTGAAGATTTGCATTATTTGTGGAGCAATGGAGTTGATGCTTATGATGCATTTAGTAAAACATTATTTAATATGAAAGCAATTTTGCTATGGACAATTAATGATTTTCCTGCTTATGGAAACCTTGCTGGATGTTGTGTGAAGGGAGAAAAAGCTTGTCCGTTGTGCGGTGTTAATACTCATCACCGTTGGTTGAATTATAGTCGAAAGAATGTCTATATGGGTCATAGAAGATATCTACCTATGTCAGATTCATGGAGGAAACAGAAGGCTTGGTTTGATAACACAGTGGAGTTAGGTAATGCTCCTAGAATTTTAACTGGAAGAAATATTTCTGTATTGTTAAAAGATTTTGCAAATAATTTTGGGAAAGAAAAAGAGATGAAAAAAAGACAAAGGAGAAACAATAAGAAAAATGCCATTACGATAAAGCCTATTAAGATGAAAAAGAGGAAGAGGAAGAGTACGCATGATATGAACGGCGAAGGCGATAAAGATAATGATCCTACGCTATTGGAGCTATCAAGATGGAAAAAAGATCAATTTTTTTTTATTTGCCATATTGGGAGGTAAGTGGTTTTTTTTTTAATATTTTAACAATTAAATATACATAAAATTATGTGTTAAATTTTTGTTTTTTATAGGAACTGCCGATACGTCATAATTTAGATGTAATGCATGTGGAGAAAAACATTGGTGAAAGCATTTTAGGCACAATGTTGCATGATAACAAATAAAAAGACGGATTCAATTCTAGAAAGGATTTAGAAGAATGGGTAATTCGGCACGAGCTTCATGCACAACCTCATGGGAAGAAATCATATCTTCCACCGGCTCCTTATACGCTATCAAAATCGGAGAAAAAAATATTTTGCAAAAGATTGTACGACTTCAAAGGACCCGATGGCTACTGTTCAAATTTAAGAAATCGTATATCATTAGAGGATTGTAAGATTAGTGGTTTGAAATCACATGATTACCATGTTTTAATGCAACATTTTTTGCCGGTAGCAATAAGAGGGCAATTGTCAAAGAAGGCAAGAAAATCAATAATTCGCTTATGTTCATTTTTCAATAAATTATGTCAGCGTGTCCTTGACATAGAGAAGTTGCAGCAAATCAACGTTGAAATTATTGAAATTTTGTGTGAGCTTAAAAAATATTTTCCGCCGTCTTTTTTTGACATAATGGTACATTTTTCAATTCATCTTAGTAGAGAAGCGCTCATATATGGTCCGGTTCAATTTCGTTGGATGTACCCATTTGAAAGGTATATGAAGACGCTTAAAGATTATGTAAGAAATTATTCACGGCCCGAAGGATGTATTGCAGAATCTTATCTCGCAGATGAATGCATGAGGTTTTTTGGTGAATTTTTAAAAAAATCAGGACATATTGAGGAGACATCAGCTCGAAATGAAGAATATGAAAATAGTGTAATACTTGAAGGACATCCAATTTCAGCGTCTATGATAGTTACACTATCCTCCTATGAGAAAGAAATTGCTCATTTAGCCGTGTTAATGAATATGGCAGTGGTTGAACCATTTTTAAGGTACGTATATGTTACGTTATTTTTCAATTATTTGGATGTGTTTGTGCTAATAAATATAACTTCGCATGCCTTGTTTTATACTAGTTTGCACTTGGAGGAATTGCAAAATTCAAGTAAACGTATGGAAAGAAATTCAACTTTACTTTGGGAAACACATGCAAAAAAAATTGCTGATTGGATAAAGAAAAAGGTTAAATAATTATTTGAATATTCTCTCGTTTGCCAAAGAATATTACGCTAAAATATCCGTTGTCAATGAAATTTTTCGCAGATACCTATAAACTCTAATGATCACAATGAAATGTTGAAGTGGATTGCATACGGTCCGAAGAATGATGCCTTTTCTTACAAAGGATATGTAACACCCCACATCCATTAGTGTCACTCACAAAGGGAATGCACTAAGTTCTGTGGAGCATTTAAGGTAAAACATGCAGATAAATTACAAGACAGACAAAATTTAAAACAGCGGAAAATAGAACTTTACTTTATTGATAAAATAGTTTGTACAACAATTGTTTTCCAACATCAGAATATCTGTCTTACAAAATAAAGAAGCATAAAATAACAGTTTATATTCCCCAATGTAGCAAGAGCCAGCCATAGCAATGGAAAAGAGAATCCAAGCAAAACTTCGACTAATCTTCAGCTTGGAAAGAGACTGAGCTTAAGTAGTAACATTCCCTCCCTACGGACCTGGGGGGGGGGGGGGAACGGAAGATAAGAAAGCGAAAGAAAACAGAGTCAGACATAAAGTCTGGTAAGTTCAGTAACTTTCAGCATGTGAACAGGGAAAAACAACACGACATGAATTAACTGAATACAAGATAATACCATGATGATAGGGCAAACAAGATAACATAAGATTAACGCAAGATATGCTAAGACAAGATAAGATATGCTTCACTACTTCCCCTGCTTTGCTATTACCTTGTTATTCTGGTTTCTATATCTCTGCCCCACCTAACTAGTGTCTCAACTAGTAATCTGTATAAAATGATAACGTGATCCAAATCCCTGTAATTGCGGTTGCCTTTAGGTGTACATTTATTACCTAGATCTAATCTAGGGTTTTCTATCGAACGCTTTCCAGATTTAACCAGGGTTTACACGACCTAGAACCTATTAAACGCTTCTCGGATTCAGGGTTTATGCCACCTAGGTCCAACTAGGGATTATGCTACCTGTCAAACGATGCCCCTTAGTCTAGGACACACTACCTTAGAACGGTATATGTTCCTAGACTTTTCCCACGTATGTGTCGCGAACCGTCATCGCTGTCTAGATGCACATGTCCTGTATATGTGCGGCCCGAGTCCCGTGGCAGGGCTGCTTTAGATACACGGAACTCGGTCGGGAGCTTTTCAGATATCTGCCGATGCAGATGCTAAGGTCTGTTTTTCTACCAGTGGTTATGGTCCCACGTGACCCCTCCCTCAACTAATGAAAGGCAATCCAAGAAAATTAAGCGCGAGAACTGTACTCTTGCCACCCTATGCCCTACTTTCCTATTGGCCAGCCTCACCCATAACTAGATAGCAAGTATATGGTCTGAAGGGAGTTCTCTGCCTTTCCTCATACGTACAACGATTGACTAAAGATGGTAGGTAGACGACGAGCTGCTATCACAGGGCTACTGGTCTCGACGAATCACGCTGGTCCATCCTAGTCTTTAGGTTGCCTTATATTGCAACCAAGGCATACCCTTGGTTCTTCTAACGCAGACCTTAACCTCTGTGAGCCTAGGAGGATCATCTGCCACCTCACAGAGGGATATCAAGAGTACCCTCATGTCCCCTCGAAGCCTCGGGCTTCGTAACCCAATTCGTTGGAGCCTTCTCTAAGATTAGATGCTCGCTCCTCCTCGTGTTATACTAAGGATTACTACTTAGTTTTTCTAACTAAGGTTTACCACTTAGTTTATTAAATCGTCGTTTTTCTTAACTAAGGTTTACAACTTAGTCCATTTTCAACTAAGGTTTATTACTTAGTCCCCTTCCTCGTTAAGTTGGATTGGTTAAGTGTCATTAGTCAATTCAAGTTAACTTAACCCATTCATTTGTCATATTAAGCTGGTTAAGTGTTACCAGTAATTCATGTTGACTTAATCCTACCCCAAACCAAGTTATATTGGTTAAGTATTTTCTTATTACTTAACCTTACTCATTCACTTTGTATTGGTTAAGTGTTCTTTTTAACTTAACATTAACATCTGTTTAATAATCATGTTCTAATGGTTAAGTATTGTACCTTTCATGTTTTTAACTTAACCTTGTTCATTTATCGCACTATGATGGTTAAGTGTTCTAAGTTTACTTAACCCCACCCTCTAGTCTAGTCAACATGTTAAATTGGCCAAGTGTATTAAATTTACTTAACCCCACCTTCTAGTCTGGTTAACATGTTAAATTGGCTAAGTGTATTAAATTTACTTAACTCCACCTTCTAGTCTGGTTAACATGTTAAATTGGCTAAGTGTTTTTCTTGGTTACTTAACCCTTACAAATCTTATCTTGTTACCATGTTAAGTTGGTTAAGTATTCCTATGGACTTAACCCTCCCATTCTAGCTTAACTGTGTTAAGTTGGTTAAGTATTTTATTAAATGGACTTAACCCTATCAATTCTAGCTTAGCTTTAATTGTCTTATTAAAGCACCAACCACTCACATTAGACAGGTATTGTTGCGGTTACTGGACAGCCGGTTGGTTCCGGGTAGGTTTACACCACAACTCAGTCTAACCTCGGGTCCTTGTTGGGCTTAATGCCTTAACCTCCCACATTGGATAGGTATTGTTGTGACTACTGGACAGCCGGGCGGGTCCGGGCAGGTTTACATCACAACTCAATCCAACCTCGGGTTAAGCATATTCGTATTGTCTAAATTTACATATTCATCCTCTTTGTCTATATGTAAATTGTTAATAATTTATTTTCATAGCCCACTTTCCCTTTTAAATAGATTTGGCCTATATCATATTGTCATGCCTTATTAATATACTTCTGTTCTAGGCCCAAGTCTTGATTTGCCTATCGCCTAACCCAACTTACAGTTTTATGCCAATTTGGATCTAGTATGCTCATTATGCCTAATTAACTTAATTTAGCTAGTCCAATTCTGATTCAATATTCTAATTACAGTTCATGTCAAGACTAGACTTATTATTCTAGTTTACAGTTTATGAAAAAAAAACTAGATTTACAAGCCAATACTAGATTCAATTTACATATCCTATAATTCATGTCCGAATTACCCAATTTGCATTTTAATAGTCATGCTATAACACATGTTCTAAATTATGCCAATTTCCAAGTTTAGTTAATTTCATGTTTTTCCCAAAACGTATTCCCATCGTTCGTATAATCGTGATTCAACCTAGATTATAAATAAATCTAGATTCGTGGATAAAAGGGAATGAACCAAAATGCCATGAAAGAATAGACATAATAACTGGCATAAGATGATAGTTCACAGGCATATAGATCTAGTAATATTACGACATGAAAAGGGTTGAATAGTATAGGTTCAAGAACATGGGTAGACCTAACTTAATAGGTAAATTCCCAAGATCAAGATCCAAGGATAACTAAGAATAAACCAAAATAGAAAGTCAAGCCTAGATCCAATATAATGCCAATTTGGTGTACAACATGGTTTTGTAACTACAGTGTCATGGGCAAAAATAATAATTTTATATCCATAGTCATAGGCAATAAATCCTCACAGTCAATGAATCACAGTCATAGGCGATGTTCATAGTCAAAAGAAAATAATTCTCACAGTCATGAGTCACAGTCATAGGCAATGTTCATAGTCAAAATGGCATATGGTTTTAAGGTCCATAGTTTCATAGTCACAGTCTTATTGGTCATCGAATCATAACAGTTCTTAATTAGGTCCAAAGATATAAGCACTGATTCGAACAGAAAGATTTGGCATATTCTTTTATTTCTTTAATTTCATGTCACGAATAGACAAAACGTTCAAATCTAAAAAGTAACCGACTTACAGAGATTAGAATAGATTCGTAGAAAAACAGTCGTTGAAGTCATTTGAATCTTCACTTGAATCCTAACTTGTTTTGAATCTCCTCTTGAAAGTCTTGAGCAGCATTTCCTCGTCTTGATTTATTTTATATATTGTTTTATTTATTATTTAATTTAGAGGAGGAGAAGAAGCCATGTCCACCAAGAATCTTTGCAGCATAAGGTTAGAGAAGAATTGTGTAAAGAGAAGGAGACTAGGGGGCTGTTTATATAGGATTAGGCAGACGAATCTAGGCAGAAAACGAGACCAGGTACATCAGAATGCACCCAGGCCCAAAAGTGGGTTTTGCACCCAGGTCGACACCCAGGTCGACTGCCCAGTCGACCTGGTCAGGGGGGGTCGACTACCCAGTCGACCTGGGTCCTGGGCGGGAATCTTCCCGCCCTGCCCGCTTCTGGGTTCGAATTCGAATTTCGAGCTGTTTTCGATTCTGAAAATCCTTGAAACTTCGGAAGGTCATAACTTGGTCATACGGACTCCGTTTCTCGAAAACTCGGACTCGTTTTCAAGAAGAATTTCGAGACGAACACAATGGCGCAACCCGTTTCCCTTAATTCTTTCGTTTTTAATTAATTATACCTTGATTTGTGAATCTTAGTATTACAGAATTACGGGGTGTTACATTCTCCCCCACTTAAAAGGATTTCATCCCCGAAATCTTCAAGTTAGGAATAATGTGTCCTACCGTCCAATCACCCATCTACTCAACCATTCAATCATAGGCATTCATTGTCCTTAAAAGATTTCTAATACTTTCATGTTCATATACATATTGTGTGTATATGCAAAATCAGGCGGTCTACTGATTCAGTTGACCTCCTTAATGCGAATTATGTTTGTGCCATGCATCCAATCATGTATGCAAACATCCTTAGTTATGTAAATACTACATGTGTGCATAGTCATTCATCCATATGCAACATCCATATGATAACATACTGAGTTAAATCCGTTAAGCAAATACATATATACGAATGCAATATGAAAGTGACTAAGTCGTTCTAGCGTATATGGTGTGTATATGCATCCACAAGCAACCATTTGCAACCATCAATCATAACATTTTTCAAATACATGTTTACACCCATCGGCTTCTACCTAAGGATCGATGATACGTCCTAGAGGATATACCTAAAAAGCTAGAAACAAGTAGGCATAAAACTCCTAGAGAAAGGATATACCCTTAAGAAAAAGGGTATGATGCATGTATCTAGTCTTCAGTCTTCTAAGTCGCATCCTCTTGAGCTTCATTCCACTGTACTTTAACCAATTGTTGATCGGGTAACTGCCCTTCCAAATTCTACTGGATACATCTGCGTACTCATGGACTACTCTAACGGATTGCAAATCGTTGATAAATGCATTAAGCAATTCTAGGAAGCTAAGCCTAACTGATTCTTTTTTTTAGGGTCACACGAAATCCCGAGGGTATTTCCAAGGCAAGTCAAAAAGTCTAACTACCCTTCTTTCAGAATTACTAGCCAACCAACCCACGCCTAGAATCAACTCATAGCCCATGGCACCAAAAACATAAGTATTACGCTTAAACTCAACACTTAACATAGTTATTCTCAAATCCTTACACACCAAAGGTAAATGGGCCGAACGACCAATTGGATTTGAGACACTAATGGGATCTTCTACTATACTAAGGTGCAGAGATTCAACTATGGAAGCAGACATAAACAAATGCGAGGCGCTAAAACCAAAAGAAAGAGTACGAATGGAAAAACTAGACTCCTCCAACAGAACTTTACTGCCTTTCTCTTAGGTATGCTTAGTGGTGAAAGCATGTACTTTCCCTTTTGAAAACCTTGTCCTTTGTCCTTAATTATATGCCTTATTATATCCTAGTAAAGGTACTTCCTCTTGTCTTAGGTTTTATAATTCCCTCCTCCTTCGTGAGCCAAGTCCACATCCATGAATTCCTTATCCTTGGTTGTGCTCCTTTGCTAAACTCCTCATCTTCTTACTCGTGTAATCATGTTGACAAATCTTTCGAAAGTTGCCTCCATCATACAGAAAACCCTACAAAGTTTGAAAGAAAACTGGCCGTAAGTGAAACTACTACGGCTATAGATGGAAGTCGGGCACTACTTCGCCCTTCGATGAGGTTACCTCCCAGAGAGCCAGGAGCCTCAGAGACTCAAGAAAGAAGGAAACAAGGACTCAAACAGAGAATAAAAGATAATGCATATGGCTTTGGGGAATATGCCTTTAAAACAAATCTTTTCTTTTGAAAATGCTTCTTTTAAAACCGTTTGAAAATAATTTTTCAAATCTTTTATCTGATCTGGTAACCTTCAGCTCTGATACCAAGTGTAACACCCCACATCCGTTAGTGTCACTCACAAAGTGAATGCACTAAGTTCTGTGGAGCGTTTAAGGTAAAAGATGCAGATAAATTACAAGACAGACAAAATTTAAAACAGCGGAAAATAGAACTTTACTTTATTGATAAAATAGTTTGTACAACAATTGTTTTCCAACATCAGAATATCTGTCTTACAAAATAAAGAAGCATAAAATAACAGTTTATATTCCCCAATGTAGCAAGAGCCAGCCATAGCAATGGAAAAGAGAATCCAAGCAAAACTTCGACTAATCTTCAGCTTGGAAAGAGACTGAGCTTAAGTAGTAACATTCCCTCCTTGCGGACCGGGGGGGGGGGGGGGGGACGGAAGACAAGAAAGCGAAAGAAAACAGAGTCAGACATAAAGTCTGGTAAGTTCAGTAACTTTCAGCATGTGAACAGGGAAAAACAACACGACATGAATTAACTGAATACAAGATAATACCATGATGATAGGGCAAACAAGATAACATAAGATTAACGCAAGATATGCTAAGACAAGATAAGATATGCTTCACTACTTCCTCTGCTTTGCTATTACCTTGTTATTCTGGTTTCTATATCTCTGCACCACCTAACTAGTGTCTCAACTAGTAATCTGTATAAAATGATAACGTGATCCAAATCCCTGTAATTGCGGTTGCCTTTAGGTGTACATTTATTACCTAGATCTAATATAGGGTTTTCTATCGAACGCTTTCCAGATTTAACCAGGGTTTACACGACCTAGAACCTATTAAACGCTTCTCGGATTCAGGGTTTATGCCACCTAGGTCCAACTAGGGATTATGCTACCTGTCGAACGATACCCTTAGTCTAGGACACACTACCTTAGAACGGTATATGTTCCTAGACTTTTCCCACGTATGTGTCGCGAACCGTCATCGCTGTCTAGATGCACATGTCCTGTATATGTGCGGCCCGAGTCTCGTGGCAGGGCTGCTTTAGATACACAGAACTTGGTCGGGAGCTTTTCAGATATCTGCCGATGCAGATGCTAAGGTCTGTTTTTCTACCAGTGGTTATGGTCCCACGTGACCCCTCCCTCAACTAATGAAAGGCAATCCAAGAAAATTAAGCGTGAGAACTGTACTCTTGCCACCCTATGCCCTACTTTCCTATTGGCCAGCCTCACCCATAACTATATAGCAAGTATATGGTCTGAAGGGAGTTCTCTGCCTTTCTGCATACGTACAACGATTGACTAAAGATGGTAGGTAGATGACGAGTTGCTATCACAGGGCTACTGGTCTCGCCGAATCACGCTGGTCCATCCTAGTCTTTAGGTTGCCTTATATTGCAACCAAGGCATACCCTTGGTTCTTCTAACGCAGACCTTAACCTATGTGAGCCCAGGAGGATCATCTGCCACCTCACAGAGGGATACCAAGAGTACCCTCACGTCCCCTCGAAGCCTCGGGCTTCGTAACCCAATTCGTTGGAGCCTTCTCTAAGATTAGATGCTCGCTCCTCCTCGTGTTATACTAAGGATTACTACTTAGTTTTTCTAACTAAGGTTTACCACTTAGTTTATTAAATCGTCGTTTTTCTTAACTAAGGTTTACAACTTAGTCCCTTTTCAACTAAGGTTTATTACTTAATCTCCTTCCTCGTTAAGTTGGATTGGTTAAGTATCATTAGTCAATTCAAGTTAACTTAACCCATTCATTTGTCATATTAAACTGGTTAAGTGTTACCAGTAATTCATGTTGACTTAATCCTACCCCAAACCAAGTTATATTGGTTAAGTATTTTCTTATTACTTAACCTTACTCATTCACTTTGCATTGGTTAAGTGTTCTTTTTAACTTAACCTTAACATCTGTTTAATAATCATGTTCTAATGGTTAAGTATTGTCCCTTTCATGTTTTTAACTTAACCTTGTTCATTTATCGCACTATGATGGTTAAGTGTTCTAAGTTTACTTAACCCCACCCTCTAGTCTAGTCAACATGTAAAATTGGCCAAGTGTATTAAATTTACTTAACCCCACCTTCTAGTCTGGTTAACATGTTAAATTGGCTAAGTGTATTAAATTTACTTAACCCCACCTTCTAGTCTGGTTAACATGTTAAATTGGCTAAGTGTTTTTCTTGGTTACTTAACCCTTACAAATCCTGTCTTGTTACCACGTTAAGTTGGTTAAGTATTCCTATGGACTTAACCCTCCCATTCTAGCTTAATTGTGTTAAGTTGGTTAAGTATTTTATTAAATGGACTTAACCCTATCAATTCTAGCTTAGCTTTAATTGTCTTATTAAAGCACCAACCACTCACATTAGACAGGTATTGTTGCGGTTACTGGACAGCCGGTCGGTTCCGGGTAGGTTTACACCACAACTCAGTCTAACCTCGGGTCCTTATTGGGCTTAATGTCTTAACCTCCCACATTGGATAGGTATTGTTGTGACTACTGGACAGCCGGGCGGGTCCGGGCAGGTTTACATCACAACTCAATCCAACCTCGGGTTAAGCATATTCGTATTGTCTAAATTTACATATTCATCCTCTTTGTCTATATGTAAATTGTTGACAATTTATTTTCATAGCCCACTTACCCTTTTAAATAGATTTGGCCTATATCATATTGTTATGCCTTATTAATATACTTTTATTCTAGGCCCAAGTCTTGATTTTCCTATCGCCTAACCCAACTTACAGTTTTATGCCAATTTGGATCAAGTATGCTCATTATGCCTAATTAACTTAATTTAGCTAGTCCAATTCTGATTCAATATTCTAATTACAGTTCATGTCAAGACTAGACTTATTATTCTAGTTTACAGTTTATGAAAAAAACTAGATTTACAAGCCAATACTAGATTCAATTTACATATCCTATAATTCATGTCAGAATTACCCAATTTGCATTTTAATAGTCATGCTATAACACATGTTCTAAATTATGCCAATTTCCAAGTTTAGTTAATTTCATGTTTTTCCCAAAACGTATTCCCATCGTTCGTATAATCGTGATTCAACCTAGATTATAAATAAATCTAGATTCATGGATAAAAGGGAATGAACCAAAATGCCATGAAAGAATAGACATATAACTGGCATAAGATGATAGTTCACAGGCATATAGATCTAGTAATATTACAATATGAAAAGGGTTGAATAGTATAGGTTCAAGAACATGGGTAGACCTAACTTAATAGGTAAATTCCCAAGATCAAGATCCAAGGATAACTAAGAATAAACTGAAATAGAAAGTCAAGCCTAGATCCAATATAATGCCAGTTTGGTGTACAACATGGTTTTGTAACTACAGTGTCATGGGCATAAATAATAATTTTATATCCATAGTCATAGGCAATAAATCCTCACAGTCAATGAATCACAGTCATAGGCGATGTTCATAGTCAAAAGAAAATAATTCTCACAGTCATGAGTCACAGTCATAGGCAATGTTCATAGGCAATGTTCATAGTCAAAAAGGCATATGGTTTTAAGGTCCATAGTTTCATAGTCATAGTCTTATTGGTCATTGAGTCATAACAGTTCTTAATTAGGTCCAAATATATAAGCATTGATTCGAACAGAAAGATTTGGCATATTCTTTTATTCCTTTAATTTCATGTCACGAATAGACAAAACGTTCAAATCTAAAAAGTAACCGACTTACAGAGATTAGATTAGATTCATAGAAAAACAGTCGTTGAAGTCGTTTGAATCTTCACTTGAATCCTAACTTGTTTTGAATCTCCTCTTGAAAGTCTTGAGCAGCATTTCCTCATCTTGATTTATTTTATACATTGTTTTATTTATTATTTAATTTAGAGGAGGAGAAGAAGCCATGTCCACCAAGAATCTTTGCAGCATAAGGTTAGAGAAGAATTGTGTAAAGAGAAGGAGACTAGGGGGCTGTTTATATAGGATTAGGCGGACGAATCTAGGTAGAAAACGAGACCAGGTACATCAGAATGCACCCAGGCCCAAAAGTGGGTTTTGCACCCAGGTCGACTGCCCAGTCGACCTGGTCAGGGGGGTCGACTACCCAGTCGACCTGGGTCCTGGGCGGGAATTTTCCCGCCCAGCCCGCTTCTGGGTTTGAATTCGAATTTCGAATTCGAATTTCGAGCTGTTTTCGATTCTGAAAATCCTTGAAACTTCGGAAGGTCATAACTTGGTCATACGGACTCCGTTTCTCGAAAACTCGGACTCGTTTTCAAGCAGAATTTCGAGATGAATGCAATGGCGTAACCTGTTTCCCTTAATTCTTTCGTTTTGAATTAATTATACCTTGATTTGTGAATCTTAGTATTACAGAATTACGGGGTGTTACAGGATATATTATCAATGATCAACGATTTCATATAAAAGATGTAGGGAGAGAAACTCAAAATAGCGGAGTGACTTATGAAGCGACTACTATGTGTAGAGAAAGTGCAAAGGATATTTCTCAAGTAGCTCATGTGGTCACCTATTATGGGATATTGACTGATATAATTTTATTGGATTATCATGTGTTTTATATTCCAGTTTTTAAGTGTCGTTGGGCACATATTGGAAATGGAGTAAAAGTCGATGAGGATGGTTTTACTCTTGTCAATTTACATCAAAATCAAGCATCATTTTCCAAAGATCCATACATCCTTGCATCTCAAGCGAAACAAGTATTTTATTTAAGAGAAAATGATTTGTCGAATTGGTATGTTGTAATGAAAGCACCACCAAGAGGTCTTCACGACTTAGAGACAAATGATTATAAAGAAGAAGCTATCAATGTCGTTGAAGATTGTGATGATAACGATATAGATGTTGAAAATGTTAGTTATGTAAGGGAGAATTGAGAAGGCATACTTGAGTAGTTTGAGTATTTTGTTTGATTATGAGAATTGTTTATGAGAACCTGAACATGTCATTCATGTTTGTTTTTTCCATTATTTGCTTATAAGATCATTGATTGTTGTGTAAGAAATGATGTTGCAATTAAGGTAAATGTGATTATTTTTTATGTTTAAATTAGACAAATGTAATTAATATGTTTGATAACCAATTAATATTTCTTGTATGCAGGTATTGAGTTAGTGATTTATCATCGAGATCTAATATACTTGAAGGCATACTCAATCTTCGTCATGAAGGTATCCATGTTAATTTTTATTTTATTCAATTGGCTTTCAATTATCTACTATGTGGTTTAAGTATTCATGTTCCATGTAATGTATTCTTGGGCTCAATACTGACTATCAAGCATGTTTTGGTGATCCAGAACAAATAATTTATTTAGTATTATTAATATCGAGTAGTTATGCAACATTATTAAAACCAGGATAAACGTCTAATTTGGAATATGCGCATGTAACCCAAAGTCCCATGAATCCAAGAAACTATCTTGATGTTGGTTATGTTATACACTTGATGAATTATTTACAAGTACCCCTAATTTTGAGTTCTATGCTTATAGTGAATTCAATAATTTTGGTAGTGCCTTAGTGATACATTTGATGATTATTTTGTGGTTGGTTGAGCTTTCTTACCCTTTTTGAATCTGTAACTAATTTTGATGGTGCTTTAGAAATGTACTTGATGGATTCCTTAAAATTTTGGACATGTATAATTCAAAATCAATTTTTAGTGGCGCTTTTGAAATTCACTTGATATACAGTAATCGTTGATCTTAGCTTGGGCCTTTTTTTACTTTTTTTGAATCCATAGTTAGTATTGGTGGTTCTTTTTGTATGGAATTATATTAAAAAATTAAAACTGTAGCAGATGCTTATATATATATATATATAATGCAAAATTTTAATATTCGTTTTTTATTAAAAAAACCTTGCAGCTAACTTTTTTCTGTCATTAATCTATAAACCAGAATTAGAGAAGTTCAGGCAAACCAATTAAAACACCGGGATTTTTTTAGAAAAAACATTTCTTTATATTGGCTTAACTTTTTTATTTCTCATATGCAGCTGAAACTTAAAATTATGTGCAACTGCCAATCCTTTATAGGGAAAATCTTTCTTCCTAAATTCAGTTACCACAAAATCGCCTCTCATGTGCCTCACAACAGAAACTGACAGCCTCAGCTGTCTTGTACCATTTTCGTAGTTCTTGAAGGGATACTGGTAATTACCACCATCAAAATTCCTCAATTTTCTAGAACCAGCTGTAGACTTCTCAGGGTCACTCTGTCCATTTAGAAATATATATGTGCTAATCTTAATGTTAATGGAAGGGGGGAAAACATTATTATAACAGAATTTAATAAAATCAATGTAATGAGAATTAACAGACTAAATAATGCAAAATAGAACACATATAGAATGTATCAATTAAGCAACAAGGAAGGCATAGAGTGACAATGAAGCGTGGATGGAATCTGTAATTTCGTTTTTGTTCTTATACAAAATAAAAAAAATCTCGGTGTTAATAACCAATATAAAGAAATGTATAAACCAGAATTAATCCCAGTGTTAATAAACAATTAATAATTTTTTTAGAAAAAACATTTCTAGGGTAATTAATAACCGTGAGAAATAAACAATTAATAATTGGTTGTAGAAATAAGAGTTCGTGTATAGCCAATATAGATATGTGAAATAACCGTGAGAGCATCAAAAATAAAAGCTAAGCCAATAGAGATCAAATTATTTTTTCATTGGTAGTAATATCAAACAAAAAAAGAAGGAAAAAAGATCAAAAAGTAGCAAACCAATAAATGTAAAATTTGAAATGAGTGACAAATTAAAGGTAAGAGCCATGAATTGAAATAATTATCAACTGATTAACTGTATAACTATAACTTAAATATAGAAAAAATAAATAGAAACACAACTTGTATATTAAGACATTAAATCGAAAAAGAAATTAAGCTGATGCTTTTACTGTAACTATATTTAATTAGGCCAAGATTAAAAAAACGTACTTACAATGCTATTTGTCGAGCATCCAAGAAAAATTAGTGCTTGGTTGACACTCAATGTTCTACGCAAAATAAAAGTAGGGAAAAAGTTCAAACAACCAAACACGTAACATAGCGCATTAGGTGTAGACCTGAACGCTTAAAAAGAATTGAAATTGTTGAAAATTTTCAGCATTAATGCATATATTTACATAACAGAATTGAAATTGTTGAAAATGGGCATTTTCAAATAATGAAATCAATGTTTTGAAAAGTCAGCCAAATATTTTGTAGCTTGAATTCAATGTTCCAGAACATTGAACTCGAACATTTGAAATTGTATGCACACACTGTAAATGATACTAGGCAATGCCTCCATGAGAGGTTGAATGAAGCACCAAAGTAAATGATGCAGACCAATGCCAAAAAAGGAAGTCTGCAACACTCTTATTACCCATACCTGTCTTTTCTTTAATCTTCGGTTGGAGCTTTTGTTATCAAAGAATATTTGTAATGTCAAATTTATGTAATAGTGCAACAAACATTTATCAGACTGAATTTCACAACAAATATTTGTAATGTTATCAACAAATATTTCTTTATATTGGTTTTTAACACCGGGATTTTTTTTAGAAAAACATTATTAATTGTTTATTTCTCACGGTTATTAATTGTTTAATTCACATATCTAACTTTTATTTTTGATGCTCTCATGGTTATTTCACATATCTATATTGGCTTAACTTTTTTATTTCTCATATGATCGCGTTGAGTATTAATTGTTTATTATATACCCTAGAATATTCTGAGTTACAGCAATTAGCCATTGCAATCATGTTTTGATAATGAAAAATGCTACTCACTTGCGTAAAAGTAAATCTGCATGCTGCTCATATTGGTTGTAGCAATAGTTTTACGCCTTGTGCAGCTGTATAATATTTTTTGTTGTTCTTTAACTTGACTATACAGCTATGTGTAGTGCACCTATATTCACTTCTTTTGTTCATTTTTGTCTCGAGTTTTCATTTGCTGTTATTAAATGTTTTTATTCCACGTTTTTGCAGAAAAAAGATATGCATACAAGCAATGTACGCACTCGTCATTAATTGAAGAATGAGAAATCTCGGAAGTACAAGCCAAAAAGGAAATCTGTTGTGCCAACTTATGAATCTTTTCAGGTAGAGAAGAAACAAGAATTAGGGCCCAACATCATACGAACGCCAATGAAGTGTCTTGTGCAGAAAATGAAATGCGCGAAGAGAATGAAATGCCTTGCGAAGATAATGAGATGCGTGAAGGAAATGAAATGCCGTGTAATGAAAATGAGATGTGCGAAGAAATTGAAACGCATGAAGAATGTGAAATGGCTTGTGAAGAAAATGTTGTTACCGAAATGGAAATCGAGAGGCCGGTTGAAGCTTAAATTCCAAATGTAAATGTAAAAAAGCGTGGTAGAGGACCAACGAAAATAAAAAGACTTCCGTTAAATCTTGAGAGTCGAATTGAAGTAGAATTCAATGAGGCAGGCGTACCGATAGGAGAAGGTTCGGTCCGATTATCTTCTTATCTTGGACCACTAGTAAGGGAGCATGTTCCGGTTACACTTAGCGATTGGAGGCTTCTAAGTGATGAACTAAAAACTGTCTTGTGGGATTCCATTCAGGTAACAAAAATTTATATTTACGGAAATGATTTATTTAACAAAACGTTATTTTAAATTCATTTTAATATGAAATAACACTAGTTTTTTCCTTTTGATTTGTAGGCTAGATTTAAAGTGGAGGATGAATGGCAAAAAACGACCATATTTCAGCAAATGGGAACCATTTGGAGAACCTCAAAAAGTAGATTGGTTCGAAAAATAATTAAAACACCGATGGAAGAGGAAAGACTTGCTTTGAAACCATACAACATAAAAAACGTCAAGGAGTGGAGAAAGTTTGTAAAGGAGAAAACAAGTTTGGAGTTTAAGGTAAATTACTTACATTTAAATTCAAGTGCAAAATATTTATATCAGTTTATTATTTATTTTTAAATTGCAAAAGGGTTCACAGTAGTTTTTAACCAACTGGATCAAGTGCAAAGTAATTATCGTGAAGAAGAAACAAATTTTAGTTTACTAAACCACACTGGAGTCCTTGTGTCTTTGCTTCGGACATTGATTTGGTCCGTGTGTCTTTTCTAAGTGGTTAAATTCGGACCAGGATATACAAAATCAATTTTTTTAATCATGATCAGATTTGGATGTGGTATCTAACGGATTAAAACCTATTGCCATCTATATAAAATGAGTCAACTTTTTAATTGAACTGCAGCTGCTAACAGTAGCAGCTGTTAACTAGTGTCTACAAATTTTGTAACCTCCAAAACTGTTATTGTCAAGAGAGTTTCAGTTTTTGTTACCTCCAAAACTGTTATCGTCGAACATGGCCCCAGCATTATAGATCAGCTTCAAATTGGTAATTCTTTTTTATCGTTTATATTCACCAGGCCTCTTCTCTTTTGTACTAAATGCATCGGGTTTTTTTTTTCTTATTAATTTGGGTTTAAAAGAGTTGAGTCATGTAAGAACTTTCTAGAATTAGCATTCGCAATCATTATTTTTCCTGTTTTTCCCCCAACAATTGTTTACAACTGATCGATAGTCGAAAACTTAGAAAAGAAATTCTGCTCATATTAATACATCGTAAAAGTGATAAATTTTATAAAGGGAAATTCATTTCCATCCACGGTATTTTCCATCACTATTTATTAAAGTAGACGAACTTTTAAAAGTATATGAAAATTAGTTAGTATCTTATGCTTTTATTTTAATCTTTGGAACCGCTAATTTACGGCGTTAACGAATTATAAATAAATAGATTCATGTATGAACTTCTAGCGGATGGCCTTGTCACCTAGATTGTACTCGAATAAATAGTTACGGAGCCGACATATCATTTTACTCACCAATGGAAAAAAAGTCAATATTGGTGTGATATACCTTCATTACATATGACTAGCCAAATGTACAATATTTGGAACTGTCAGGATGGCATTTAAATGTTGAATTAACATTAACTAGTGATTTTAATCATCAATTTGAAATATATTATTTAAAACTATATACACTCTTGGTTTTGCTGGGTAAAAACATTACATTAGCGTTGCATGAAAATTTGCTGCTCTCTTTAATTTTATGCCAGGCGCTGTAGCCTAGTTTCGCTGGGTAAAACGGGGCCTGTTGAAAGCTACTTTATGTCATGAATAAAAACAGAAAAAACAAATAAAAATGTATTATTTTGTGATTGCTATCTACGAAAACATTAAGTGCATGTGATGCAACTAAATTCATTTTTTGATTATATTTAGAAATCAGTATAAACTGTATATATGCTGGCTACTTAAGACAAGACAATATTTTACGAAGTAGCAGTCTCACATTTTGGTAATATTAGTACATTTATATTTTATTATATAATTTCTCATGTCGAAAATTGACATAACAGATTTCAAAAATGGATTTGTTAATGGTGGACATTTACAGATTGTTTGTTTGTATTTGTGCACAGATAGTGTCAAACATGCCACTATTTTCATACAAGGCTAGAATGCTAATGCAACATATATGGAAATATTTTTTTGGTGTTAAAAAAGTAGCATGCAAGATGGTTATTCCCAACGTAAAAGTTTACCAGAAAGCGACTTTATTATTTTTCACTTGGCCACGAAGTTTAAGACACAAAAAATCATATTTTTCATAATTAATGGTCTCCAGAAGTGAAGATACAGATCAAAAGATTGCCTTTGAATGATTAGAAACTTACAAAATAAACTAGTGGATTATAAAATAAGAGAATTAAAATTATTATTTTTTAGTTGAACTAGTCGGTCGGGTCGCGATTCAAATACTATTAACAGAACACCCAAAGGATAGGATGTTTTCTCCAACATTAATCCATCTGCAATCACGAATAGAGTTTGCAAGAGTTGATATCTTTGCAATGAATTCATAAGTTATCAACATGTTAACAAAATAGAGAGAAATATAAAGAGCTAACAGAATAAAAAATACTTGTTTCTGGAAGAGCTAACAGAGAAATATAAAGAGCTAACAAAATGAATTCATAACCCGCAATTCTTCTCAAATAAAAAATGGTGAAAACCTGTTTCTGGAAGAGGAATTGATTGCAAACAGAATAAGCACTAAAATGACAATTTTAAGTCTAAAAACCATTCCAGAGCTGGGACATTGTTGCATACTTCAATACCCCGACTTAGGACCCATCGCCCAGTTATTTATTTGTTAATCCGTTAAAAACTTAAAATACTTATTAAATTTAATATAATCCAACAAATCTGGGTTAAAATATAATACGACTGGTTTTGGTGTCAGTTATAGTGTGGCATCTTAATTTCGTGGAATTAATAAAACGCCCTATGTCTTGGATAACTGTTTCAGTATAAATGCAATATGTGGTGATTGAAAATCATTTAACCACAGATAAGGTTAACAAGGACAAGTGTTGACACACTAAATTTATTGTCATTAGTCATGTTTACAAAAAGTTGCTTACAAGTAATGGTAAAATAGGCTTTGTTGAAGTTTTCCCTTTCAGTTTGCATTACTAAAACAGATTTGGTGTACTGTAACCAGATTTTTGCAATTAGGACAATATAGATACATGCACAAAGTTTGTTGAGTTTGTTGTTAAAGAATGATTTGTTGTACACTCTAAAGTATTATTCCATTCTCATTCTCGTTCTTGATCACTAGTTTAGTTTTACAAATGTACATGCATTACGTGCCTTAAAGGTTTTTTTTTTTGGTCTTCGGATTTGTGCAGGTTTTGCAAATTAATGTATTGCTTAGGTATTAAATTATCCCTTGCCTTCTTTCAGGCACTAAGTGAGAAATATACTGCCATTAGGCAAAAACAATTGCCACATACGACTGGCCGCAGAGGAATGGCTAGATTCACCGACGATGTGGTTTGTTAATTAGTTGAGCATTGTTTACCTAATTATTTAATTACTTATCAATTGATTTATTAAATGTCTAAATGTAGAGAAAGCAAAGTCAGGATTCATTGCCCGTATCTAGAGTTGATGTTTGGGTTAAATCCCGCACCAAAAAGAATGGCGAACCAGTAAACACGGATGTTGCGAGTATTATTGTAAGAATATTATTTTTTCAGCAACTAAACATTGCTTTAATTCTACTATCGTATATAGGCTATATGTTTTTTAATTTATGTAGGAGGAGATTAAAACAATTGATAATTCAAGACAATCCGACTCGGCAAATAATATCAGAGAAGATGCAATTGTACAAGTATTGGGGCACGATAAACCGGGTCGCCTAAGAGCACTAGGAAGGGGCTACACCCAAACCAAGCTAGCGTTGTCACAATGTAGAGAAAAGCAGATAACTCACTGTCATAAAAGAATTTCAGAAATGGAGAGTATGATTCACATGCTAATGAACAAGCTGGAAAATATACATCAGAAGGTTCACTTATTGCATCATTTAATTTTCATGAATTTCTTTAAATTTCTAAATTTAAACCATTAACTATTAATACTGCTTTTTTTTGCTTTGATAGGGTAACGAATGTTCGAAAGAAGGGAGCATACCAGAAATGGTTGAAATCACTTCTATTGTTGATATAACATCAGTTGTACTTTACTTTTAATCCAATAATCATTTTTTTTTATTTGATAGGGTAAAGATTGTTCAAAAAAGGCAAGCACAGTTGAAATGGTAAAAAAACTCTTATATTATTGATATAACATTAATCATAATTTAGTTCCCGAACCAATAATTAATATAATTTTTGGTCGAATAATTGTAGGGAAATTATAACATGTGTGAGTTAATGAATTGGGATGGAACCAACGAAATTGCTGCTGAAGGAAGAGTAGTGTCCGATGATCCTAATGAGGTTGTCAATGATATTCGTATCGGACCAAATGCTATGAAAGTGGTTATAGAGCATGTAAAGAAAGAAGATGCTTATTTATGGAGGCCTACACCTAGTTTGTCACTATTAAGGGAAGCTAAGAATAAGTCAATAGTATGGCCTGCTAATTACGTTGTGGCACGACAAAACTTGGAGGAAGACATTACGGTAAATTTCATAATTTACGATAACTATTTGCAATTGTATACATATCTTTTCCCATTAAATTTGTTGTTGTTTTTGGAGTAAAACCAGTAGCACAACCAAAAAATGCAAGCTTTATGATTGGAATGAGGGAGAAGTGTTAGTTGCCGAAGGAAAACTGTGTTCTAGTGATTCAGAAATGATGGTAAATGGTATTCCGCTTGGTCCATTAGCCTTTGTGGTTTGGGTAGACTATGCCAACAAAGGAGATGCTTTCTTATGGCGACCTACAACCGATATGTCCTGCATTAAAGACGCCGTTGGTAGGAAAATAGCATGGCCGAAATCAAAAGTTGTAGTTGGAAAAACAAATATTGTGAACAAGAGTTCAACAAGTGTTATGACTACTCCTCAGGTAATGTTGTTGCCACTTCCTACAACCGATATTGATGTCACATCCTTTCAATGCATAAATTATCTTTAGACCATGCTGGAATGCTATACCAAAAAAAAGCGGCTCGATAAAACACATTCATCAACCTTTATTATCAATAAGAAATGTCAAATTCAAAATGCAATTACTCTTTCATTTTAAGCTAATGGAACGCATTAAGTACCTTTTTAAACAAAAGCATATTTCATCCAGTTGCTACTAACAGTACTCCAATAATAAACCTATATCAGTAAACATGCAAACTAATATATTTACTTTCACTATTATTTTTTGTAAATAAATAGATGCCCTGGTATTAATCTTTGTTTCAGCAATCAAAGATATATACTGTTTATTCGCGCATGATCAAGTTTTTTTTGTTTAAGAATCTTACTTCATGAATTTTCATGTAAATGCCGACTCAGGTAGTTTTGCTAATTTTTAATTTGCTTAGCAGTCATATTGGAAAATTGCCGTCAAATTGCTCTCTATCATTGTGTGATAAGTTTAATTCATGCATTCCGATTGAAATATAGCTGTAGACGTTGATTTATATATTGTTAAGGATGTAATTGAGTAAGGGTATGAAGTTGAGTAATCTTGGCATTTTTTCTTACCAAACAGACGACTGCAAATCTAGTAGCAAATAGTAAATGCAAGTTGATTGATGTTGGTGAAACGAGATGAATAGTGGCTGAAGGAACCATCATGTCAACCGATCCAACGGCGATGGTTCATTTTGTTCCATTGGGAAAAGATGCCGTAAAATTTTGGATAAAAATTGTGAGAGTCAATGATGCATTGTTATGGAGACCTACATCGGAATGTACATACATGGAAGATGCATTTGGTACGACGATAGCTTGGCCAGCCGCATGTGTCATTGGGGAATCAAGTTCAAGTAAGTCATACTGTCAACCCAGTCAATAATTATAGATTTTTCTTTTTTCTCTTTTGATCATATTCTCACTCTTGTTATACTCTATTTCACCATACATTTGAATTTGCATGTATCATCTTGCTGTACTCGATTTCAAATATATAAACTGTGGACTTGAGGCAGTGCTAAACAAGTATGGCTTGAAATGCCTTTTTTCACACCCTTACTCTATAAGTTAGACAAAAAATTAACGAAGATATTAAAAACAAAAAGGCAGTGCTAAACAATTTTTTCACCATACTCTATTTCACCATACGTTTGGATTTCCAATATTACCTGGAGATGGACGAGGTTCGGGATAATTTAGCCGATTATATCATCCATAACTGGATGTAGTCTTCTTATATGATCTCGAATTTTTGGTGAGCATATCCTATCCAATAATTTTTTTAGTCTGCATTTTTTATTTTGAGGTGCAAATAATCCTATAATATACTAGGAAAAAAAATGAAAGAAGTCATGTAGTTAGCCTAATTATTTAAAACTTATGGTTTAACTGCTCATATTTTTCAAGTACCTTTTGTTATAGTACTTAAAATTTTGACTAAAAAGGGTATATCTCTAACGGAATTCAGTCGTGTAAATATAAACTTAATCAACCAATGAGTTAGTTCGACACAAAGAACAATTTTTAAAATTAGTTCTGCTTTAACTTTATTCAAAAAATGGTGTTAAATAAAATAGTACTTTCATACTTGATAAAGGGACTTTAACTTCTAGATCACAGATAACACATTCCAGAATAGGATTGATGGAAAAATTCGCATATACCAACAAAAATGAGTAATCGGTGAATTGAGTGTGCTTGCAGATGTAGTTTTTGCATTAATAAATTTAAGGTTTTAAAACTGAGACTGAGAAAGGGAGTGTAGGAAGAAGGAGAGAATGAGCACCAAGCGGATGAACAAATTAGGATGGTACGACGATATAACCGCCAGTTGGTCGATAATGTTGGGAACATTTAGGAAAATGGGAATATACGATTAGAAAAGAGGAAAGTGGAAAAAATATAAAACAAAAAGCAAAGCTAAAAAAACTACGACTAACAGAATGACCGACGACCACCCTCCCACTCTCCAGTCTCTGTCTTTCCGAATATCATTACCGCTAATTTCTCCTTCGCCACCTCCGATTATCCACCTGCTGCTGCGTTTTGTTAAATAATCTTATGCCAAATCGATTCCACTCGTTAGTCCCTTCTAACTGCCACCTATGGTCAAAGCTCGTCAACCGCTCCGTCCTATAACTGCGACGCACACTATCACTCTTTCTACCTTTCATCACATACATAACTGCGACGCCGTGTACCAGTACTATGCTATTGCGCTTTCGCAACCTTTTTCCTTGGGCTGCCCAACGGGATCCGACCCAGGTATCTTTGTTTTACATATCCTCTTTTTTTAACACTTATTGCACTGCCCAATCTTTCCTATTTTTAGTTGCTTCCCTCTTATGCTTCACTTTTTTGCTTATTGTTGCTCAAATGATTGTCTGTGACTTTTAATCTACGGATGCTGGTCCAGTGGAGACCTGTACTGCTAATGTTTATGTATATGTACCAGCCGTTTAACTTCCGTACCAAATTTGGTTCATATTTATAAAACATTCACTGCCAGTTTTCTAACTAAAACTATGAGTTTCACGTTTCGCAACTTTTCTGCTATTTTGCTAATACAGACCGTGATTTACCCATTTGCACCATATCATGGTTGAATACGCGACAAAAAATAACTTAATTCTGTCAGTCAGCGGTTAACTTATAATATCATGCTACACCCTTTTTGTTTTTAACATGTATAATCAGCTAAACAAGTATGGCTTGAAATGCCTTTTTTCTACATTTGAGATGTTTGGTTTTGGTGTGAAAAAATTGTTTTTGAATTGATAATCTAATATTGAACAAAATATTACCTGGTGATGTACCAGTATTTGGCATAATTAGTTGTTTTTATAGACCATTTAACCTAAATACATGGTTATATTCAACTAATTATGTTAAATTATTTTTTGCTTTTTGTTTTTAATATCTTCGTTAGTAGGCAGCACTGCCTCAAGTTATAGTACTCGTAAAGTGTTATTAGTTAGCAGGGCGTTTGGACTCGTATTATTGGAACGAAGCTGGCACATAAATAAACTGTGTTGCCGTTAATTCAAAATTAGTGAGGAACAGTTGGTCAGTTTATTTCAAATAAAAGTAATTGAAATGTTCGATCTTGCGTGGTCTTCGTGGATAAAGCGTCGACCACCCAGCAGCACAACCCAGCAGTTCGCTTTAAGCGTCGACCACCCAGCAGTTCGCTTCCAATATTACCTACATTTTGATCTACTGATTTGGTTTTCAGGGACATTTGAAACTTGCAAAAATAATGAACTGACTCGCCCTGTCATCTTTACCTCCTGTTATGTTATCTTATTTTGTATTGAATATTTTGTCAGGTGGCAATTCCAAATTAGTTGTTTATCTCTAGAAACTAATCAAAAACGTCATTAGTTTTTGGGAAGAATTAATAAGAGAATTGGAAGTTTAAGAGAGGAGAGGGTTAAATTTGTTGAAAGTCCAACTGGTAACCTGTAAGAATATATGCTATTAGTTTTTGGAAGAATCAAAAACGTCAGGTTTTCAAATTAGTTTGTGTCATCTTTACCTCCTGTTATCTTATATGCTATTAGTTTTTGGATGTCATATTACAGAGCAACACTTTGAACCGCAAGTTAGATGTAGTTTTAGTAACAGGTATTGTTGTTATTCGTTGTTTCATGGTAAAAGTTTATCATATAGCAAATTAAGTAACTTTAGACATAATAAACATATCAGCAAAACCTGTAAGAATTCAGATTAAACTTGTGTTTTACAACAGCTTCTTCAGATTAGTATATTTAGAATATCAGGCTAAATGTTATTTATTTTCTGGTCATTTATGTAATTCTAACTGTTGACCGTTATATTTGTATGTAATTCTTACCGTTGATCGTTATACTTATGTGCAGGTAATTAGATTTCCAAAGTGAAGAACGCCCACATCAAAGAACTGGTGGTTATTAAGCTATGAAGAAGACTTCAAGTATTATTTTGTTTGTATTAGTCGGGTAGACTTGTTTGTAAGCAATTATGGTATGTGGATTCACTTATTTTGTCGAAATACTACTATTGAGATGATTATGAGTGTTATATTTGATATTGCGAGTAATGTGTTTTTTAAGTATTTAAATATGGCGATTATTGATTTTAGTTTGAAAATGATACTCATATTATTATCTGTTTTACTATTTCTAATATAAGTGATTGATGGAAATATTAGAAGCTATTAACAGTAAATAACCGCAATTAAAATGTGGTGTACGTCGGTAAGTTTTAGTAGCGTTGAAAAAATGCTACAAATGTAATTTATAAAAGCATATAGTAGGACTGAAAAACCGCTACAAAAACCATATAATAGGACACAAAAACCGCTACAAAAAACATATAGTAGGACTGAAAAACCGCTACAAAAAACATATAGTAGGACTGAAAAACCGCTACAAAAAGCATATAGTAGGACTGAAAAACCGCTACAAAAAACATATAGTAGGACTGAAAAACCGCTACAAAAAAATTGAAAAATGATGCGAGTATCACTTTAGTAGCATTTTTAAGATGCTGCCAAAAAAACTTTTTGTAGGATTCCAAAAACACTACAATATTTTCTGTTTCGGTTGCGTTTACTAAAACGCTACAGAAACTTTCAGACTTTTAGTTGCATGTCGTACAACAGCATTTATCGAAACGCTACTAAAAATTATTGTAGCGTTTTTACAACGCTACTAAAAGCATTTTCTGGTGTGGTGGTACTAAAACTCCAACCCAAATCAATTACCAAACAGCTTGCTTCCCAGTCTTCTGATGATCCCTCAGCTCCCCTTATTGACAAAAGAAAAAGAAAGAAGAGTGATCAATCTGATGCTGGCAAGGCGGAGCTGGAACAGCAGAAGAAGGAGAAAAAAATCCAAGCCGTCTCCCAAGCATAAGTAGGATGTAGTCGTTTGTCCGTATTTTGTTTTTAGGCTTTCCACTGGCCATAAAATGTAATTGTGAGAATGACCCTCACTTTTGTTTAGGTTCCTCTTTATCTTGTAAGCTTGCAGTTTATGAATGAAAGTTTATTTCTTTTGCATCATCGTGTACCTGCATTTAATAAACTCTTCACACTTAGTCACAAGTCATTTGACTATAATCAAGTTGAAATTATATTACAAATCCATCAAGCGACAGAAAAAATTTAAAAATTTCTATGCACGTTGCCCCCTATCTCTGAATACGGGGGACTTGGAATTCTTAGTAGGATTATAGTCATTGAGGCGCCAAATCTCCGGTACCTCTATACTTTCCCGACCCATCAGCGGGTTAAAGTTCGAACTCGTATCATAATCTGCTCACCGATCCTTCAGCGGGGCAGAAATTCTGGGGGCGCTGAGTCTCCAGCATCCTTCTCAGCGCTTAATCATAGACACTTTTATACTCTCCTGGCGGTCGCCAAGGTTAGAGTTCGAACTCAGCTGTTCAGTCGCTCCCCGATCCTTCAGCGGGGTAAGAGCTCTTTCTCAGCACTTAATCATAGACGCTTTTATACTCTCCTGGCGGTCGCCAAGGTTAGAGTTCGAACTCAGCTGTTCAGTCGCTCCCCGATCCTTCAGCGGGGTAAAAGCTCTTTCTCAGCGCTTAATCATAGACGCTTTTATACTCTCCTGGCGGTCGCCAAGGTTAGAGTTCGAACTCAGCTGTTCAGTCGCTCCCCGATCCTTCAGCGGGGTAAGAGCTCTTTCTCAGCGCTTAATCATAGACGCTTTTATACTCTCTTGGCAGTCGCCAAGGTTAGAGTCCTGTCAAGGCGGTTCTTATCATGGTGCATCGCCTTGCCATGTGGACATTATTTTCGCGTCCTTTACGTTTTCTCTCGGCTCTGGAGAGTTAGAGTGCAGTCAATGGTGTAATTCACTTTATTGCACATTCATCGTTCTGGCTGCGGATTACTCTCCATTCTGATGTGAGGCACCTAGAATTACACGTTTCTGTGATCGTTGTATGATTTTACAGCAAACTTTATAAAGATAGAAGAGCAGATAAATAATAGTGCAAATAAAGGTAAACGACATACAATACTTTTATAGTGGTTCGGTCAAATCGTGACCTACGTCCACTTTATAATCCTTTGCTCAAGACATTGGACTATTCTAGGCAAGTCATGCCTTTTACATGGTCCTATGAAACAAAAGGGATAAATCTGATGACTTTACGTCAGATAAGGCCGCAAATGTTGGGCATTCCACACTCTGGGGATTTCTTCTTCATCTACGGTTGCTAGCTTGAAGGTTCCATTATCAAGCCTTCGTAGAACGGAGTATGGTCCTTCCCACTTCGCACCCATATGAGTTGGGGGTGGAAAGACACGCTTCAGAACCAAGTCTCCGGGTTCAAAGGTTCGGGCTCGAACCCTTTTGTTGTAGTATCTAGCGACCTGTTGCTTGTGTCTCAAGGCACGCAGGTCTGCTTCATCCCTCTTCTCCTCTATTGTATCTAGGGATTCAAGGAGCAACTCGTTATTAGTCATCGGATCGTAATAAGTGACTCGGTGAGATGGTACTTTTAGCTCAACCGGGATGACTGCCTCTGCTCCAAAAGCAAGAGAGAAGGGGGTATGGCCTGTCGCCGATTTATACGTTGTCCTGTAGGCCCATAATGGCAAGGGTAATTGATCGACCCACATGGCTTTGGCCCGCTTCAATCTTCTTTTGATAATGGACTTAATCACTTTATTTGCTGCTTCGACCTGTCCGTTCGACTGCGGATGTGCCACAGAGGTGTACCGTTTCTCAATGTGGTACTTCTGGCAGAAGTCCCTGAACTCGTTGCTATCAAACTGGGTTCCATTGTCAGTTATGACGATCTTCGGGATCCCAAACCGGCAAATAATGTTCCTAACAACGAAATTAATCACTCGCTTGGTTGTGATTGTAGTTAACGGCTCAGCCTCGACCCATTTGGTGAAGTAGTCTACAGCTACAATAACGAACTTTGCTCCGCCCTTCGCTATAGGGAGGCTTTCGATGATATCAATTCCCAAATAGAGAAAGGCAATGGACTCATCATTGTCTTTAACTGGCCAGGAGGTGCCCTGGGAATTTTTGAAAATCTTTGACATGCATCACAGCGTCGTGCGTATTTTTCCGCATCTTTGTTTATGGTAGGCCAGAAGTAACCATACCGCAATACCTTTTTTTCCAATGTCTGTCCTCCAGTATGGTCACCGCATTCACCCTCATGTACTTCCTGCAGTACACGCATGATTTCGTCATGGGCTATACACCGGAGAAGGGGCATCGAAAATCCCTGTCTGTACAAGACTCCGCCTTGTAGAACGTATCGGGAAGCTTTACGGATTATTTTACGCCTCTCGCTCTTCTTGGTCGGAAGCGTTCCGTTCATCAAGTAATTCTTTAGAGGGGTCATCCATGACTCCCTTTCTGGCTCAGTCTCTAGTATCGGATCAACTTCCATCTGACCTATGCTAGGTAACTGAAGTACTTCAACTGGGGCTAGCCCGACTTCTTCAAGATCGTCGGAACTAGCCATCTTCGCTAACTTGTCCGCCTGTTGGTTCTCTGACCGCGGAATATGAGATATACTGTAGTGATCAAAGCCAGTCAGCAACTCCTTCACTTTCTCCAAATACGAAATCAATCTTGGGCTCTTAGCTCGGAACTTTCCAGTGACCTGATTTACAACCAACTTGGAATCACAAAATATGTCCAGCTTCGCGATCTCTAATTCTTTTGCGATCCTCAGCCCGACTATCAGGGCTTCATATTCGGAGTCGTTGTTAGTGGCGTGAAATTCCAACCGGATAGCATAGGATATCAGTCGTTTCTCAGGAGTTTCAAGCACCACTCCATCACCGGATCGTTTATCATTCCTAGCACCATCAGTATACAATTTCCAGGCGCTAGGATCGAGAAGTAGTTTTGGTGGGTCAGCCTCTTCATTTACTATGCCATCCTCCGAGACAGTAAATTCTGCTATGAAATCTGCCAGCACCTGCCCCCGTATCGATCGTCGGGGCTGAAAATTCAGATCAAATTGACTCAATTCAATGTTCCATTTGAGCAGTCTTCCAGAGGCTTTTGGTCTCTGTAGAACTTGCTTGAGTGGGTGATCAGTGTACACGGTGATAGGATGAGCTTGGAAATAATGCCGAAGCTTCCTAGATGCAATCAATAAACTGTACGCCAGCTTTTCTATCCTCGGATAATTGTGCTCAGCTGCCGCCAATTTTTTACTTACGTGGTACACTGGCCTTTGAACCTTGTCTTCTTCTCTTACTAATGCTGATTGTGTGGGACGACACTGCTAAGTACACGAATAAATCCTCGTGGTCCACTGGCTTAGACAGTATCGGAGGCCTCTCCAGATGATTCAACAGGTTCTGAAATGCTTCTATGCAATCAGGAGTCCATTTAAAATTGCGTTTTCCTCGCTTTATCAATTCAAAGAATGGAATGCTTTTGTCTGTCGCTCTAGAGATGAATCTGCTTAATGCTGCTACTTTCCCTGCAAGGCTTTGCACATCTTTGATTTGTCTAGGCTTCTGAATGCCTCTGATTGCTGCGATCTGGTCTGGATTAATCTCAATCCCGCGCGAGCTGACAATGAATCCCAAGAATTTCCTGGAGGCAACCCCAAATGAGCATTTCGTTGGGTTGAGTTTCATCCCATACTTTCGAAGGATATCAAACATCTCTGCCAAGTCTGTAGTGTGATTAGATGATTGTCTGGACTTAACCAACATGTCGTCAACGTATACCTCCATCGTTTTCCCAATCTGGTTATAGAACATTCTGTTCACTAACCGTTGATATGTAGCGCCTGCGTTCTTCAAACCAAAAGGCATTACCACGTAGCAGTATAATCCCAGATCCGTAATGAAGCTAGTGTGTTCTTGATCTGGAACATGCATGGGGATCTGGTTATATCCTAAATAAGCATCCATGAAAGAGAGAAGCTCATGACCCGCCGTTGAGTCTACCAACTGATCAATTCTGGGTAACGGAAAGCTATCTTTTGGGCAGGCTTTATTCAAATCAGAAAAATCAATACATGTACGCCACTTTCCATTGGCCTTCTTTACCAAAACTGGATTTGAAATCCAATCTGGGTAGGTTGAGTCTCTAATGAATCCGTTACTTCTTAACTTTTCAACTTCTTCTTTCAAGGCCGCGGACCTCTCTGGGCCCAGCATTCGCCTTTTTTGTTTTACAGGGGGATGCTTTGGGTTAATGCTTAATGAGTGACTCATGATTGATGGAGATATCCTACACATGTCCGCGTGGGTCCAAGCAAATACATCCAAGTTATCTTTTAGGAAATCCGTCAGTTCTTTAGCTCGAACCGGATTCAACTGGGATCCAATCTTCAGGACCTTCTCTGGGTCACTATCATTGATCGGTACATCCACAGTCGTTTCGTTGGGTGCCGCCATTCTGCCCCCAGTTTCTTCGTCCTCTCTGGGATCTATATCCTCGGGCAGTTCTCTGGGCGACTCACCCATAGTCATTCTCTTTAATTGCTATGACGCCTCCTCCCTTGTGGGGGGAAGAAGCGTCTTTAGTTTCTATATCTCTTCCTTTACGGAGTAGCTTTAGCTCTGCAATGTTACAAGCTCGTGCGGCAACCTGATCTCCTCTGACTATGCCAACACCAGCTTCCGTAGGAAACTTCAATACCAAGCACCAGGGGGCTATACAAGCTCTAAACTTTGCTAGGGCCGGTCGGCCCAAGAAGGCATTATAAGGCGATTCAATACCCAAAACCACGAAGGGAAGAATTCTCACTCTCTGGCGTTCTCCTTCCCCAAGCGTTACCGGCAGCTCTACATATCCCATTGGAGCAGTTGAAGCTCCGTTAAATCCACGGATCCATCCTTCACACGGCTTTAAATCTTTCAATTCAAGGTTCATTTGATCGAACGTCTTTTTGAATAGAATGTTGACTGAACTCCCGTTATCCACTAGAACTTTATGAACAGTGGTCGGGCCAATAGGAACTGTGATTACAAATGGATCTTCGGTCGGAGCGTGGACTCCAATACTCTCTCGATTGCGGAAAATGACGTCATCTGACATCATCTTTTGCTGTTTTACCGGAACATTGTCCTCAGGGTTGCTACACTCTCCTACCTTAAGATGCTGCTTTGCTGCGTTTACGTACTGATCCATCGCCTTGAAACTATGCCCGGCTAGGTGAAGCCCTCCGATTATGGTATTGATAACCAGATCCTTTCCTTTTTGCTGGACAGTTGGCCTGGCAGTTGGTTGATTCTGGTTTTGGTTCGGGGTCTGAATAGCCTTCCCCCTGTCTCTAGGAGTCACCATGTACTCATCCAATTTCCCTTCCTGGAGCAACCTCTCAACTACATCTCTCAGATGACGGCATTCATTTGTAGAGTGGCCGTGAGTCTGATGGAAGAGACAAAACTTCCCCGTCTCACGTTCTTTCTCCGTCGAATCTCTTGGAGGAGGCCTTTTATGCTGGAGAACGTTGTATGAGTCTACGAAGATATTCTCCAAAGTATCATTTATTGGCGTATAATTTTCGAAAGACCTGGGACGGGTCCTTCTCTGGGAGTCGTTCCCCCGATTTCTCTTCCGATTATTGCCATTACTGTTATTATCATTATTTCCTGACTGACGGCCGCCGCCCTGGTTTCGGTTTCCAACATTGACTTCAACCTTCCCCGAGTTGTCTCCGGTTTGCTTGATGGCCACATTACTTTGGATCTCCTCCTTATCTGCCATTTTCATCTTCCGGTTAGCGTATACCTCCTCCTGACGTAAGCGTACGTTAGCTTTCTCGTAGAACAATTCTCTAGTATGAGGTGGCTTGCCGACCAGGTATCTCCCAAATTCAGTATCTTTATCTACCCCATCGATCAGGGCTGCCACAACAGTTGGCTCATGGGGATCCTTGACTTCAGTGGCAGCTAGGTTGAAACGATCCAGATACACCCTTAAGCTCTCGCCTGGTCATTGCTTGATAAGGAATAGATCAAGCACACTCTTTGTCCTCTGTGCATAAATGCGGAACTGTTCCACGAACCTTTCACTCAACTCCATGAAACTGGAAATTGATCTTGCTGGTAAGCGAGTAAACCATAATAACGCTACATCCTCCAGGAATATAGGGAATGCTTTGCACTTTACAGCGTCAGAGGTTGCGGCAACGGTCATTGACCAAGAATATCTCATTAGATGTTGGATTGGATCAGTTCACCTGCGTAACGGTTCATCTGCGGCATGTTGAAGCGCCTCGGGAATGTTACATCTAGAATGTCATCAGTAAAAGGGGTGTGACTGCGGTCAATCCCCCAATCTTCAATCCTTTGTCCACGGCTATCTGCCAGGATTTGATGAACCATAGCTGCAACATTTGCACTGGTCATCGGAGGCTCGGGATCAGCGCTTCTCGCTCGGTGGAATTCTCTGATCTCTCTTCTAGGGACAGCCATAAAATCCGGAGCTCGGATTGGGCTTCGTTGCCCCCTGTTACCATGAGTATTTGTACGGTGAAGGGGCTGAGGTGGTCTATTCTTAACAGGATTGTCCACAACTCGAGCTCTAGGAGTTGCGGCACGATTATTCAAGTTGCGGTTCGAGGGTCCTACACCAAGTGTCTCTTCCTCTTGTGATGGCAGGGTTCCAAATCGGAGCTGCTCTATGTTTTCAGCCCTCTCATACGGTCGCCGCGGAGGTCTTGGCGATTCTTCTGATGAAGAAGAGTACTCCGGCGTGAGCGGACGAACTGGGAGTGTTCTTTGCCTTGCGAGGTCATCGAGCCTTCTATCCATAGCAGTCAAGTTCTGTCGCAACACAGAGCTTTCCTGCCTTTGAGCAGCTAATTCATCAAACAGCCTATCCCACATTTCAGAGAAGCGAGAGAGATCTCCTTCAGTGACCGGAGCAAAGGGGTCATATTGATCATCAACATTTTCTCTTATGCGCAGAGAACTTGAGCCAGGCCGAACAGAGGTACCGGGACGGGAAGAGTGAGCCATAACCTCCTTTCCAGGTCGAGTTGTAGTCTGGTCATCACTTCGGACCGCAGTAGACCTGTGTATGTGGCTCGTAGCGCCCCTCGGGATCGGTTCGTGGTAACATTAGGGGGAGGGTTCGGGCCTTGTCTCGGGATCGAGTGACGACCCCTTCAGATGTTCGGTTCGTGCCGCCCTCAATTCGGATCGTGGCGCCCCCTTCAAACTGGTTCGTGACGCCACGTTCGGGTCGGGTCGCCCCTATGTCCCCGCGATCCGCGAGGCCCTCCTCAACCTGCTCATGTACACTTTCTTCAACTGCTTCATTCGCCTGCGAAGCTCGTATTTCCTTAGACTTTTTTTCAGCCATGATATCAGATGCCGCTGGAATCTTCAAAAATCTGAACAGTGAAGTTTCGGGACTGTTTCCTTCGGACTTGAATATCCAAACAACGGAGCAACAATCCAATATGCTGAGAAATCAATTCTTGGTGAAAGCACCAAAATGTTAGATCAAAATTTGGCTCTAACACCCAAATTGTTCTGATTCGTAGGGAATTATAACTGAAAATGAGGAAAAAGCAGAAAACACACATGGTTTATAGTGGTTCGGCGTTAACGAGCCTACATCCACTTTATATGTTATTGATTATACTTTGAATGCTGGTACAACCAATAATTCCTCTCAAACTCACTCTTATAATTACGATTTCTTTCAGTAATCCCGAAGTAAAACTGGTAAGAAATAGTGGTATGACAGTAATGGTAGAATCAATCCTTCAAACTGCCAAAAGATCCTGAAAAATGCCAAACTCTGGGCTATTTATAGCTGATTTTTGGTGACGAATCGCGGTCATACGTGGCCCACATCCCGAAGATCTCGGACTGGTTCGTAGCTTGATGGAGAATTGGTCAATATGACAATTGTGGACAGGTGTCGCGAGATCCTGCATTCTCAGATCGTGAATGACTTGGTCAGGGGCCTCGCCGCGTCTTCAGGGTTTGGATCGGATCGTCATGCTGTGGACGGATCGAGTCGAGCTAGAGGTAGCGGATTGGATCGAGGCTACAAGGAGCGATCGGGTCGCATACTGGCGCAGCGATCCGGGGAGTGTCACGATCCGAGGAAGACGATATGACCACGATCGAATGCTTGAAGGGTCGGACCCTTAAGGACTCATATTTTCTTTGCTTTTGGACTTTGGTGGCTAGGTCAAAAAGCTAGCCAACAGTTGTCTACTAATAAAGCCAAAGCTAATTCTATTTATGCACCAAAAATTGCTAAATATATGCCAAAAATTATAATAAACTAGTATACACCGTGTATTACTTTACGTACACCGTTTCTTTTACTAAATTATCCATGTTCTCATCTTTTTTTCTTTCCTCTTTCGAACTTAAAACAAAATTACCCAAAATTAGAAATTATTTGCATCAAATTGAGTAAAATTTAAAAAAATAAAATTTATTTCTTGTACTAATATTGTAACTTTTATAAAAATTTTGAAAAAAAATCCAGTTTCAGCAAAATTACTGTGATTCTACAAAATAAATCAACACTTCTAAATTAGACATTATTTCTGAATGTTTTTTTAATAGAAATTTTAGACTTCGTGAATAAATAATTCATTAACATATCTAGTTTGTATCATGTTTCAATATTTTTAAGAACAATTTGACTTTTTGTATCCAGAGGTTTTAAAAATCAATTATGAGAAAAGGGTAATTTAGTAATAAAATTTTATAGAAAAAATAATGGTGTATGTTGAGAGATTTTCGGTGTATAAATAGAATTTGCTTAAAGCCAATCCATTAAATGAACCTATGGGGAAATGTTTACAACGTCAGGAAATGCGGTAGTTAAGTTTCCACTGCGTAATGAAGCAATGTGTGGATCATAGCATGTCAGTTATAAACTAAAGCAAGCAGCGTATGTGCCAACGTAATCCAGGTAACAACATATTCAAGTAGCAGACTAAGACTATGACAACGTCTAGATGAATAACAGTTAACTTAAATTTAGCGCCTACTTATCCAAAGTTTTTCTGGAAAAAGGAACATGGAAACAAAACGTTTCTTCACGTACAATGAAGGCATATGAAAAATTCAAATAGCATGCGTCCAGAGTTTGTGAACACAGAATCATTATAGCCAGATTCAAGAGGAGAAATGGTCGAAGATATCAATCACAGAGGTGGGAGAAAACATAAAAAGATCCAATCCAGAACATAGTGAAGACACATACTATGACAAAAATATGTTCATGTTGTCAAACCATACAATCATTTTACAACCATTTATTCTTACGCAAAAGCAATATAGGTAAGCAAAAAAAAAAAAAAAGTCTAGAAAAAAAATTAAAAAAGGGTAGATTTGGACTACAGTAAAGAAAGTGATTTGCTAAGAAACTTCTAGTTGGATCAATGCTGCTTTCTTCGCTTGATTTGTTGAAACTACCTGTGAGTTTAATAAAATATGAGATGTTAGACCGGTTGCAGTTGAGCGAGAGATAAATTAAAGAACAGTAAAGATGTAAGACCAAACTTGGATAAACTATTTGGTTGCTGGTGTGTAGAAATAATATTTGGAACAGCGTCATGCTTTACATATGTTCTCATAATCGAAAGTGTTAGGAGTGAATTTTTTTGGCGCCTGTATCTTACTGCACTAAAAAGTAAAAAAGTGAAAATATTGTCCTCACATGGGTCTGTGATCTTAAATATAACAAACATTTTGTTTTAAGGGTATGCATCTTCATGGTTTTGAAGTAAACTTCAGAAAATATTAGTCAATAATTAGCATTGTGCATGTTTTATAGTGAAGAAAATATGAAAACATTAAATAAACAGATCTAATTTTGAAAATGAATAATATATAGTTAAAATTATAATTATGCAAGGACAAACTAATAAGATAATAAACAGATATCAAATATAAATAAATATTCTAAAATATTTATCTTAGCAAATGAGATTCAACAAAAATAAGCAATTTAATTGACATGGTCCAATAAGCAGGGCCTCAGACCTATGGAATAAGCAGACAATCAAGTCGTTCCTCGAATTTTCAAAGCGAGAAAACTTGATATGAAATCCCAACCTATCCATCGCAAACCTATCATATATTTCTAGGTATGATGCTTTTGAAGAAAACAATAGTACCTATCTTTAAGTCAAAATATAAATCCCAACACAACGTTAAAATCAATTTTACTCATTAAACAAAACTGTGTACCCATTTTCCCTATATAAGTTAAAAAGGTAAAAAACATTACAAATAATTGTTACAGTAAAAACCATATGGCTTCATTTTAATATATGCCCAAGCATTTACGGATTCATATTGATTTCTTGATCAATGAATTTAGAAAGAAAGAACAATCAAATCCAGCCTAACTTGGGTCGCAAATATAACTTATGATCATGTCTTAGCTTGTGACGGACCGATGGTCAACACAAATAAAGGAGTTGGTAGCTCAGATATTGCTCGAGCGGACAGTTTCTTACCTACCATAATGCTTTTAGATGTCAGTGTCATACAATAGAACATCAAATAACTACGTTAATTCGATTATTTTTAGACGTTAACAATCAAATAATAATGTACCCCAGTCAATAACAATTTCATTAGTAAAAGGTAACAGCAAATTCAAAGTCGATAAATGGTCATTGTCTTCTAAGGGAAATTTGCAGTTGTTAATTTTGCCATTCAATAGAGGTCTTAAGTATGGGAAATTCTACAGAGACACAAAATTTTAACACAAATGGTGGCATAGTTGATTTGCACCATTGGATCACCCCATGAATTACACATCTTCATATAAAGACGAAAGGATTCAACGGTTGATGCTCTGTGTCTCTCTCTTTGTGTCTAATTTTGTGTTCAAATAGCCGCCCCCCTTAAGTATTCACTGGTCCTATTCTTTTTCCCGTGAAATACAGGCGACTATCCGCGCAGTCGCAGGCCCCCTGGAGGAATTCAGGGGACCCTAGGTAAAAAATAATAATAAATTTTTTTACAGCGAGCCCCACTGCTCTAAGGGGGCCCGCGCGAGTGCAGGCACAGCCACACAGTTGCCTATAGGCGACTATCCCTAGCATTTCTGTTTAATTTTTACGCACCATATGATTATGAATGTAGCACAATTGCTAGAATTATCCAAAAGACGTTACAGTATTGCAGTGTGTAGCAAAGTAGGGCCATGCCATATCAAGACATATATTGAGTCTTACCTGCTAATAAGGGTGCTACATTGTATGACAAAAAGGTAGGCAGCTTGAACTACGTCCAAGTTAAAACATTTTCACAAACTGTTTATAGTCAATTTTAGGATTGTAACCATGCATACAACAACTAAAACTTCATTTATGAGCAGAAATTCTAAAATGATGGCCACAGTAATAAATAAATTTATTTGTGAGCAAATAAATTATAACTGTGACTGAAGAGTGGTCATTTCGAAGCATCTAACAGTTTGACAACTTAAAACCTGTACAACAATTTTGCAAATAAGGATAAGTAAAGCAAATTTATGCACTCATCAGCTCTCCAACTACAATCTGAATAGATCTGCCTAAATCTCATGTTGTGTCATGTTTGAAATCTTATAGCAAATTAGAAATCAATAGTGAAATAGTTATAGATACAATCAAAGGCTAGTATAAATTAAATGATAAAGCAGTAACTCGAACCAAAATGTTAATAGAAGCCTAATGACTAATATAAAAAAAATTGGTTAATCACCTTATCACATATCATCGTTATGTTGATAATTCAGTAGGAGGATATTAGTCTGGATTCGCATTCACGTATGCTACATGCACAACAACAAAAAAATGATAGGGCTAAAGTTAGCAGAATAGGCGAGGGTCCCGTGAATATACACATACGGTTAGAAGAATAAAAGAAATTTAAACCATGTGAGATTATACTGTGCACCATCACAAAATAGAGAAAAATGCAATCTCATAGTGCATTCAGTTATGTTTGATGCATAACAAAAAGCTTTGGAAAAATGATGGGGCTAAAGGGCTTGACATTCACAAACAAAATTACATATCAAAAATTGAGTCAAAATATCCAAATAATTTGAGTTAAACAGCATGAAGACGCGATAAAGAAAATAGCAAACAATGTTCTATATTATTAGCTTAACGGATGAGGGTCACATGAACATCTAGACATGGAGCAAGAAGAAGAAATACATACAAACATTGGAGATTCTACTATGCACCTTCACAAAAACGCAAATTCATGATTATTTACATATAATTAAATCTACATAAGGAGAGGATTCTTAATTGATTACTTTAAACAGTATATGCATTCCTACAATAAAAAAGGAAAATGTACCGAAAGAGGGGCCTGATCGGGTTTTCATAGCGTGAGAAACTGAAGCTTCAAAACATTGGGGAAAGTAGAAAAAAATATTATATTTCGCCTTATGGTGCTCAATTTATTTTGGTAATTTTCCTCGGTGTAATAAAAATGTAAGTAACAAATAATAATTAGGTTTGCGCTCACCTGACCAACGACTCCCTAAGGGTAATTCTTGGCTCTGATGATAAATTTTTTTCCACTGTTCAAAATGTGGGGTTGCTCGAAATTATGAGTGGGGGCAATAAGATTACCTGCAGAGGGAGGGAGAAATTTCTCATCTCACAGTAAAATTGACAGGGTGTTTTGTAAGGTTGATTTTCAACTTCTATTTCCATATTGCTCATCTTCTTTCCACTCCACTCAACAATTGATCACTGTCCCTTACTTATACAGCTTTCTACTGGTGATTTTCGGTAGAAAAGATGCTCTTTCAGGTTTAATAATGCTTGTGTTCTTTTTGGTGGCTATAAAGCAATTGTTCAAAATGCTTGGAATTACAATGTCTCAGGTAATAAACTGTTTATTTTTTTACAAAAGCCGAAGCATGTTAAGCAACGCCTCAAAGCTTGGAATCATGGATATGTCTCTTTAAGGCAAGCTATTATTCAGAAAAGGAATATTACTGATAGCTTATATCAACAGTTGCTAAATAATCGAACATATGTTAATATTCTTAATGCTTATAAGGACAATCTCTTTCAACTGGAGTGTTTTTTGTATACTAAGGCAATTGAAAATCAGCAAAGATCTAAAATAAATTGGCTGAAAGATGGGGATAGATTAAAAAAAAAAAAAAAAAAAAAACACCCTCCAAAATGTCAGCTAATAAAAGGAAAAGGAATTTGTGTAATATTTTGGATGCTAATGGGCAGCCAGCATCTTACTTGTCTACATTAAAAGATATTACACTATCATACTTCACAGGGTTACATTACTCCTAATGCTAATAGGAGATTTGAACATGTTATTTGTAAGAAAATGTTGACAGACTGTGCTAGAAAGTTTCTGGATTCAGAGGTACAGGTGGAGGAATTAAAAGTGCAATGTTTCATATAGTTGATGACAACAGTCCGGGTTCCAGATGGTTTCGGCGCGAAATTTTTTAAGCATCATTGAGACCTTATTAATTCAGATCTTAGCAATAAGTCAACCTTTTGCAATCTGAATTATATATGAGAACATAAAAAGCAATGTCTTTAGAGTTAATAACAGCCATATTACTATGAGTGAAGCTTTCTATGCCTAATTTTTAGTTAATGATATAAACTAATCAATTTAAAATTTCCATTTATTTATTTTCACGATAAGAAGGAAATAAAATATGAAAATAATAATAATAATCAGTAAAAAAACCAAAAATAGATACCACATATCCAAGCAAATCCAATGATTGCCCACTAAGCATGGCTTCTTCTTACTAACTTGTCCATTGGCTTTTGTTCGACAGAGATTAATTAGGAAAAGATGGATATTTAAGGATAACTAATTTTCTAGTTTTACATTAGACATGGAAAGGTTTTTGAAGATAAGCATGATATAACCAAGTAACTATGAATTAAATAAGTGATCTTGTACACAACTTGTCATGGTAATAACCAAGCGATTGTGAATGAAATAAGTGTAAAAGCAACAATTAGTAAAGAATCTAAAATAGTATAAGGTAATAAAGAAAAAGTTAGTTATAAAGAGGAATCTTCTTTTAATTGCTAATGGATAGTTACAAAATGAATGTAACCTTTTTTACAAATCAATCCCCAATGGAAGAACCCGTAAATAATTTTTAAATAACTTTGTATTCAATGATAAGGAGAAATATGAACTTTTTCCTCTGCAATTCAATTCACTTCCGTAGTTCCTAATTATATTAGCATATTCTTAACTATTATCTTCATTCCTTTATACTGGAAGCAAACTTTTAGTCGGGTATCATAGAAGGTGTTGTACGGACAAACCATTTCATTATTAATGGTGGTTTTTAAAAAAAATGGCATCTAAATATTTTATACTCTTTTCTTCTTGCATCAAATCAAAATAATACATATTTTGACAATTTACAAATTATGAGTTCTTTAACCTTAGGTTACATGTTGAGTGGCACCAATGCAGTAAATCCTTGAGAGTTGAAAATTATTTCTGTGATACAATGTTAAATTTTTATGCAATGTTTATGTGGCTGACCAATAACTATCGATTTTCAAAATATTTTGGGACTAACTATTTAATTCTTCTACTACTATTTTCTGACATTTGGTTAATTTAACAAAAGCAAAAATCTACGGCAAAATTAGTATGACAGCAAAATTGTTGTAGTTTAAACCATTTAATTTAAAGCTAATCTCAAAGAAACATCCAATTTGGGGTTTATAAGGATCAAGTAATATAAAGCACAAAATGTGAAGCATTAGCACCACTCTTGATTATTTGGGGTTTACAGGTTGTTCTTATTAAAATTGATACATGAACAACACGAAATCAATCAACTGAGGGAAATTTTATAATAGAACTAAATAATCAAGGGTAAATAAATGTGTATAAGAGTAATATGGGTGGTTAACAGACATTTACTCACACATTTCAAAATTCACCCTTTGTTGTAGTTTAAACCATTTAATTTACAGTTAATCCACTATCTCAAAGAAATATCCATTTTTTTCCAAAATAATGGTTTTAAAACATATGAGTGTATTAACGAAAACAACGCAGTTGTTTACAACCATAAAGGGGAATCAAACCTGGGACAGTTTTACTTGCAAGAAATCATTATACTAAATTACTAATGACATAAAAAGTGATCAAAAGTGGTCAGTTGAAGAGGATTTTAAGGGAATCCGTAAGAAATTAAGGATTCGCTGGAAATTATGACACAACTACATAGTAGAACTGGTTCATTATGGAGATATTTGAAACAATTAGTTTAAAGATAAGAGATATTTAAAATAATTAGTTTAAGGAGAAGCATCCAATATACATGGTTCCCATAAATCTAAAAAATAAATTACATAGCAGTAGTATGATACGCGGACAATGTTAATGGAGAAACCATTACCATTTAAATATTTATTTCAAATCAAAATCTAGCCATAGCCCAGAAATTAGCAAAGTTGGAAATTTATTGAAAAGGTAAACAGAATTAGAGATTATTGCTCAGATTTGTTGAATTCAAATCAATCAATTCATCATTGAATTACTGCTAACATCATTGCAAAATTCATCATTTAAAACACAACTGAGGCGTTCAAAAGCTACGACGTGTATTTAGAATTTCACGGTTTAACATTCAGAGAATTCTAGTACAAATCATACAGGCTGAATGCAAGCCAAACCTACTTTCAGTTTCTATATTGTGTATGCACATATTATCCATTTCTAGTAACTTCGATAATATATAAGGATTGAAAATCCACTATTAATTGAGTGTAATTTTCATATAGCACCATAAAATTTTCAAATATTGAAAAGCTCACGAAGTCAAAAACATCCAATATGTACAGTTATATTAATTATCAACACAGACCCTAACTGTTAATTCTTTAGTGAAACACGCAACCCAAATCAGTAAAACTATGTATAACCATATAATGTTGAGCCTAAGACAACAAAATTGGAGAAAAGTAAATAACAATAAATAAGAAATCAAATAAACCTCATATCTTGATTTGGGGTTAGTTCTATTCTTACTGTGATCGACATTTACATTGGAAGAAAGAAGAGAGTAGTGGCCATTGTGTAATCTTTCACTTTGAAATACGCCAACCTATGGTCTTGTTACTTCATTTGACGATGATCATTTAGAACTCTAGATGGAATATAGAAGTCATGGCCTGAAAAGTAAAAAGAATTCAAACATATATATTTTTGGTATGCTGAATCTTATGCAAATGCACCTTGCATCAATTGAAAGAAATTAGTTCAAATAAAATTTACATAACCATTATATTAAGTAAAAAAGCACATATGTAATTTGATCCTTTAAATACCACTATATTAGTATACTCAGGAAACCAAACTCAGTTTCTGTGTAAAAATAAATTATGGAATATAAGTTAAACACATATATTTTTAGTAAATATTATATAAGTAAATAAATTTATATGTCTGTTAGTACAGTATCTGACGTTATTTTTCGAAACATGTTCGAGCAAAAACACAACTGACATTATTTTTCGAAATAAACATACCTATATGACGTTATCAGAGTTATTCCAGTGGTGAAGAGGAAGCAACAGATTGAACAAATCGCTGATGAGCCAATCACCGGCCTGCACAATTACAATGGAGAATCAAAGTTTCGATCTGTACGATGGCGGTGACTGAATCGCCAAATTCCATCTTGCTGTTCAATACATTTTGGATTGAAACCAAACGATTTGTAGGACTGAAAGCAATCGGTACAGAATCAAGTTACATAACGCCAATAACTTTTTTTACTTCCCGTATTATGGAATCGATCTTAAAATATAGTCAGGGAAAGGCTAGACTGGAATGGCCAGAGGGAAGAAGAACGAAAACCTGGAAGAAATAACGATTCAAGGTTAGAAGAGGAAAAATTGGGGGGAAAAGAGAGCGGAAAGATTAAGAAAATAAAGAAAAAAGGGAGAGCGTTTCATTGCAAAGGAAAGAGGCTGTAAAGGGAAAGTAAGCGAACAGTACGAACTAAAGAAATAAAATAAACGGTTGGTTTCGCGAATCGATGAGAGAGATGGGGGGAAATGACACGGGAAATACAAACCGAAAGGTGACGCTGAGAAGTAAGGAGATAGCTACATTTCCAACCCAGTAATTAACAATATCCACCTCGCAAGATGCCATCTTTTTTCCTGTTAAAGATGAATGATGAGCTCATTAACCCTAAAATGGGGAATTGGAAGAAGTAATAAAATTGGAAAGCGCAGGGAATGAAAACATACATATAAGTTATTAAATGCTTCTTAACTTGATTCATTCTCCTATTTACCGGTTGTGCTTGTACCTTGTTTGTAGGAGATTGTTTCAAAAGAAGGAACCTCAAAAGAAAGAGTTAAATTAGACGCTGAGAAAATAAGAATATAAACAGCTGATACCGATTTAAAGCAAGCAGCAGCTAGGGTTAACCTGTTTTGGAGTTTTAATTTTGGTTTCAGAAGAAAAAAAAAGCGTGTAGGGAAGATGGTGAGATGAGAAAGAAGCGGTCTGATAGAGGAGAGAGAACGGAGAGATGGGAGAGGATAATAACTGTAAAATGTTTGTGAACGTGGGAGATCGTGCTAGGGAAAGAAAAATTAACGTCGGGATTAAACTAAAGCTCTTTATTTTGAAATGATAGCTAATAGGCAGTGCCACATCAGCAATGTTGAGATTGTGCTTTTATGTTTAAGTAATAGATATACATATATATATATATATATATATATATATATATATATATATATACACATACATATATATATGGCAAGGGATCGGCAGCACCCCAAAAATGGAACACCCCAAATGCCCCCCGATATCCACCACCGATTTATATTAAAGAAAGTGAGTGGGAAGTGAGAGAATTAGTGGAAGGAGAGAGAAGGAGAAATGCTTGGTGGAGAATGAGAGGCATTTGGGGTGCTGCACTGTTACGGGCGCCCTCGAACCTGCCTATATATATATATATATATATATATATATATATATATATATATATATATATATATATATATATGGCGAGCGTTCAAGAGAACCCAAAAATTTAGCACCCCAATAGCATCCCTGTTTTCCACCTCTCATTTATAATAAAGAAAGTGAGTGGGAAGTGAGAGAGTTAGTGGAAGGAGAGAGAAGGGAAGTTAGTGGGAAATGAGTGGTGGAAAAGTGAGAGGCTAATGGGGTGCTCACTATTTGGGGTGTCACTGAACGCTTATATATATATATATATATATATATATATATATATATTACATTAAATACTAAACAGTATAATTGAGGAAAAAGTGTTAGCTTTAATGCATAATTATATAAAGGTTACCTTCAAAACAATCCAAGCATTCTTTAGAAACAAATATATCACTAGAAGAAGATTGAATTTGATTACCGCAAACAGTGTCTTTTTTACCATACATTTGCTTGTAAATATCAGAAAGTGCAAACAAAGTTTCTCGAATTTCACTCATTTCTACATAACAACCACCATAAAGCCTCTTATATGAAATAAACTTAGTCCATACTTCAGAAATAAGTTTCCTACGTCTCTTACCGATAACTTTTGCACCTCTATTTCTATATTTTCTTCTTCCACTTCTTCCATACTGACATCTCCAACTTGTTCGCCGCTACTTGATGTAAAAACATCTAATACTTTTCTACAAAATTAAAGAATAAGAAATCCATTAAATGCATTATTACAGACTCTGTATATAGCATAACATATTTGCTTGGTACCACTTTATAACGACATGCCGTTTGACCGCTCCAAGTCGGTAATTAACCCAACTAGGAACGCTCAAAACGACGAGTAGTTATTTTAGCTTAGCGGGTTTAAATAGAAAATTATACAGAATCACATAACAGACAACAAAAAGTATCTCACAACGGAAAATTTTATACAAAATCAAAGTTATACAAACTTATTTTACAGTGGAAGAATTTTTAAATACAGTACATGATTTTAAATAAAATAAAAGTTTACATTTCAGTTGGTCTTGCGCGCACATGCGTCCTGCGTTCCTCTCCAGTTTGCGAGCTAAAATCTGCAACACTCATACCTGACTCAAGTTTTTCAACAGTAGTGATAATCGGCAAGCAAAGTCCTTACAATCAGTAGAGGCAAAATGAACAATAAATTTACCTCTAATGTTTTGTTTACCGCATAGGGCAAATAATTAGCAAGTGTAGTGGAGGCACTAACTAAAAAAGGCCTATAATGGCAATTTCATAATTAAAACTATATATTCAGGGCAATTATAAAGCCTTCAAATATAACTCAAAACATGTTCACTACCATGTAACTGCCTAACGAGTTATTTATTCCAAAAATATTTTTTGTGAATAATATTCAATTTCACGGTTGTCTTAAAGAACGCATTAACAGAAAATGTGAATCTCGCAGTAAAGCATTGCAACATATTATATACAACAAAATCAATAGCAAAGAATAATTTCAATTAATAGTTTAATTCTGGAATGAAATAGTTTACCGTTTTACCTGCAAATACATAAATGTAGATTATCAAAACAAATTATAATATGTCGCCTATTCTCTCATCTTCTGATACCAGCTATACAACAAAGTTTCATATATTTTGTTCTAATAATGTTGATTTCTGATGCAAGGTATTTCTAAAGGTCGACAAGGAAGAGAGGCACAAAATTTAGCAAGGGTATATTATTTATTATCTTAATTAATTAACTATTTGTAGTAAAACATATTTTGGAGGACTGGTAATCATGTTGTAGATCTTTCCCGGTATATGTGGCTAATCTGCGTCTGAAGGATGTTGCAACAGATGCTCTGATTACATTCTATGAACCTGTAGTGATCAAGTAAGAAAACGAAAAACGAATTGAATCCATAAGTTTATGTCCGAAGTTTTTAACTTCCTCCTCGGAAAGCGTTTCCTCGCTCAAACAACTTGCATAAAAGTATAAAATTCATGATAAAAAAGTGAACAAACAAACAACTCACATGAGGCGCCGCAGATCGATGATAGAACGATGGAGATTGACGTGGATCGATGCCTATATCTTTATCATATATACTGGCTGTAGATCGATTGAGGAGAGGACCGGGTGGTGATTGGAGATTGAGGATCCATGGAGTTTGGAGAAGATTGAATATTTTGGAAGGCAAAACTGTTGCAGATCTATTAAAAATTGAAAACGAAATGTGAGAACTGGAGAAGAACCCTAGACTATGTGTATGGTATGGCCGACGGCTAAACAAAAAATGAATTAGCAAAACGAACCCTAAAAGTTACGAAATACGAAATTAAGAATTGCAATTTTTTATATGTTAAACAGGTTTGGCGGGTCACAATCAGATTGGCGGGTCAACCCTAAATTGACCTATTTATAAACGGGCCAAATTCGAGTTGACCCTAAAATGTCCCTCCACCTAAACGAGTCGGGTTAACCTACTAATTTCCGTCCGGGTTTCGGATCAGGTTTCGGGTCGTGCAGGAAATTGAGAGCCCAAATTCAACGTCAATCATAGATTACCTTTAATAGTCATTTTAATTTTCATAAACTCTTATTTTCTTCATCATTTCGCATTCAGCTTTGTTTCATATCATCTTTATGATGGCGTTTGAGTTATGTCGTATTTACAATTAAGTGATAAGTACATATATCTTAATCGATAACCAATCTTACCAAAAATAATAGAGGTTCTCTTTCTATTATATACTTGATATAACATATTTATTAATTAATTTAATTAAAAATATAATTAATGAATTAAATGACATGGTTAACATGTCTTTTTAAAAGGCTATTACATTTTAGATTTGGACATTCAGATTACTCAACCTTCATGGAGGATAGACCAAAGAGACGGTTGGATAGCTCACGGATCAGGCATGAATGATAATTTGAAGCTATGGAAACTCGAAATTGTTTGGAACAAGCGTTAGAATGGAATAAGCATGGATGTGGAAGGACATCTTCTGGATTGATCTAGAGCTAGTGCCCTAGATAAAACTGACTTAGTTGGTTTAGCACACATCGGATTAGACCAGCTCATACAGCTCAACATCGAGTCGGGTCTGTGACGACCGCCCATTGCTCCTGCACTTAACAAGAGGAATAGTGCGCTAAAAGGTTGTGCCAGGCAGCCATGGATGATCATCAAGGTAAGATAACGCAAGCGGATCCCGTCGTATAACTCACAACGCAAGGATAAAATATAATCGAACATATACAAAAGGCAATAATAGTGAAGCAGAATTGAGAAGAATCATAAACCCTTTCATAACACTATAAAATAATATCCATACATCACTGGATTACACTTTAGGAGTCTGTACAATGAGCCTCGCTACAACACTCATAAAAAACATCAAACAGCGAAAATAACAAATACTAGGTAGTAGAAAATAATACGTCAGCCTCCTGCTCGTCATCGCACAGCAGCATCGTCTCATTAAGATCTATCACCTATCACCTGCTACTCAGTCTGCCCATCCACAACAGGATGAGCAGCCCAAGGTAATAAGAGAAAACATAAAACCTTGAGTCAGGCAACAGTCTTAATGAGCGATAAAACCAGCTATCTAACAAACAAAGTTTATAAGAATAGGAAGATTAATAAACTAATCTACCAACATCAGTAGAGAAGAACCCAACCCGTCTTCCTCGCATCCCACAGTGATAGCCTTTACAACAAGCATTTAGAAACAAAAAATACATTCATGGCAATCAATTATTAAGCATAAACCATCCTAATCGATATCAACATCTCTCGAGCACAAGCCCCGAAGGCCTAAACCAACATCAGACAAGCACCCAAGAGATATCCCCTTCGATGTCGAACAAACTGCACAAGATGATACAAGCAAAACAATCATCACTCATGACTCTGGCTATTACCGCCAATCCTGCTTCGAAACCATCATTATCGTATGATCGACCAACATTGTCACCCATCAAGGGCTAATGGTAAACCCCAGTTCTGGCGAAACTCCATACGCCATCGTGACTAGTATCTCTAAGCCCATCATGACTGCCCAGGATATTCGACCACTCAACCGGTCTTTTAGGCGTACCTATAATAACCCTGCTTTGAGTCCGCTAGAACCTACGATAACGATATTTTCTCGACCTTCATTATCCTTGCCATCCAACCTGATGACTATTCATAAGCTCAAGCCCCTTCTCGAGCAACCATTATCCACGATCTCGTCACCTTGAGTCGTCTTCACATTCGTTGCATTTTGATGATTAACGAACACATCACAACACTTCGAACATTCCTACTTGAATTCATTTCTAAGTCACATTCATCACTGAACCAAAATAACATCAGATAATGGTTCACCTTAATCAGGTCGTCCCCTATCTTAGGTCGCCACCGACCCATTACCTACGACCTGATCCACTGGGTCATCTTACCAGACCAACGACCTATCACCAGGTCATTCTATTCTTCCCTAACTCCCTCAGGTCGTAAACGACCTGACTGCATCACCCCTTGTACCATAATAGACCAACCCAAGAGCCAAACGAGATAAGGCACCTTCGATCTAAGGCATCAATGACCCATCACCTTTTGTGCTTTCCAACGACCCGCCTTCAGTCAAAGCAGAACGACCCGACAACCTTGGAGCCACAACGACCCATCACCAGGCGACCTGCCTTGCTTCTTTCTGGAATGACCCGATCAATACACGAACGACCTGACCTATTGGTCATGCCATGACCCTATTCTGTCTTGGAGAAGAAGTGACACGACCTAAACACCATGCCACACCATCAATGACCTACCAAAAACGACCTGACTCCACATTTGACCAATCTAGCTCCAAACTTGACCAAATCATCACCAAACGACAATGTTGATGCAAATAACTCATCAAAATATCCAATTCAGCCATAAACACTTTATGAAATCATCAACAAGATCAAAATGACAATTATTCAACAGTAACCATATAGAATTCACCAAATCATGATAAAAGTATGAATAAACTAAACAATGGATCTAAACTTGCATAAACATATGAATTAACATAAGAATTACTGGTTTTAAGTTGCTAGATTAGATCTATGGTGATTCAGATGAAAATATACTTACCATGATATAGATCTAGGTGAAAACAACTTTAAAATGATGAAGATATGATCAGACAACCCATATACTTGATTAAATCCGTGTGAGAGATGCTTATCACTCACCAAATCTTCAAAACAACAAGTAAACACTAATTCCTCAATCCGGACAGCAAAGACTGATCTTCAAACTCTTCAATTTGATGAAATCCCTCTTCACTTGATGTAGATCTAGCTTTGATTGATGTAGATCTTCAATCTTCACATGTAGATCTAGAATTTTAATGGTGGAAAGGTGTATTTGATTGTGTAACGACCCGAATTCTACGCGTCATAGGATCATAGGATATTTATTTCTTTCACATACGAAGTCGTATGGTCATGTAACTTTGGGAAACGACTATTGGGGTCATTTCCCATGTTCATGATTTTTCCCGATTTTTAAATGATCATTTTACCCCTAGTTGACACTGTTTTGGCCATAACTTTTGATTGGAAAGGAATTTTGACCTGAAACCACTTCCATTGGCTCCGGATGATGGTTTCTCTTTCCGTAAAGTGGTCACATTAGCCAAACGGACTCACCGTTTGAGAGATATGGCTGAAACAAGTTTCAAATGGTGAAAAACAGCTTAATTGGGCTTAACCGGGTGATTAGCAGCTAGGCCCAGAGGGGAATTTTGGGTTTAGAGGTATAGGAGGACTGATTAGGGTTAGGAAATCACTTTCATTTCAGTTTTGAGCCGCCAAAAACCTTCTTGAGACCTTAGTAATGGCTTCCATCCTCTAAAACCACTCCAAAACACATTTTTAGTGAAGATTAAGCCTAAACTACATCAAAACAAGGCCAAATAGCAACAGAGCAAGGTTGGAGCTGTTGCTATACATAGGAATTCGACCCAAACAGAGAGTATTTCAGATTTGGTGTTTCATTTGTGGCCAAGGTGAGTGATTTGCATAGTTTTTGCACTAATTACGGTAATTAAGGGTAATTAGTGAGGATTAGCGGATTTATACACTAATTAATTCTGGAAAAATGTTTAGAAATTCTTAAATAATATTTTATGCCTCTGGTAGAAATTTTGTTTAATTTGATTGAGTTTTGTTAACCCTATGATTAGATTTACTTAAACATGCTTAAGGGATTTTGGGCACATTCGATCCATTTTATCATGTAAATTCATTGTTTTGGTGTTTGTGGTTAGTTTGCTATGTTGTTATGACTATTTGACATGATTTGTGATTGATTAGAATAGTTAGATTTGTCAAAAACGTCGTCGAACGGCGTAAACAAGTTGCTGGAAAAAGTTGCAGAAAGTTGTGCAGGGCTTCGGATCGGATCGGATGAGGGCTCGGATCGGATATGTGAACTGGGCAAGAAAACCCGACCCGAACTGGAGTTTGGCACATAAGAGACTTGGCAAAAAGGAAGGCCGTTTACTTAGAGTTGGAGTGGACAAGGGGATCAGATCGGAAGAATAATGGAGGCCAGATCGGATTGACTCAAGAATGGAAGGCTACGACTGGAGTAAGGCGAAGGGATCGGATCGGATCGGAGTAGATGGAAAACGAGGGAGCTGATCGGAGAAGGAGCATGAACCGGAAGGAAGACAGCAACCCGACCCGACCCGGAGGAGGACACCGACCCGACCCGAAGTGAAGTACCCGATCCGAACCGAATGGAAAGATGACAAAGGAGGACCGAACCGAACCAACGAGGGTAATGACTACCGAACCGAACCGAATTCTAGGGCTGCTACTGCACGACAACTCTTCTGAAGACCCACTCCAATTCGACCAAACCCGAGATGCAAAGGAAGTCCAAATGAGAAGCTAGAGCTCAAGATCCAGATGGGAATCAACGAGTTCGCTTCATGATTGGGCTTTGCTGCGGGACGCATGTTAAGGGGTTATCGATGTCTATAGCTTTGGACCACTATGGTAGGAGGTACGAAGGCGGATTCAGGGCCATTATGGCATGGTAGGACCAAGGGCTACGACCAATGTGGTGGGTCATTGAAATGTTTGGTCATGACTCCATGTGTTTAGCTTGGTCATAGCAGGGTTTCTACAAGTCGGGATTCGTCATTACCTCAATTTGTCTAGTGTTCCAAAGTGGTAGATATCGTATGCTTTACGCACTGAGTGAGAGATGTGAGGATGGTTGCTATGGTTGATTTGTTTGCTATCATTATGACATGCACACCCACCCCTGTATTCTTACACTCTTTATTATGGCACCTTAGAGTATTGTACGGTATGTGGTACTGACTCTTTGGTTGCAGGTCCAGGTTCAGGTATGGTTTAGTATACCTGTTATTATTCTGTTTAGATGCTTATCGCTCATACCAGGCTTTATGTCTGACCCAGAGTTTTATGTCTCCTCTTATTACTCTGGGTGCTCACACGAGCAGACTAGAGACAGGTTAGCTGGTGATGCACGGGTAGATGATGCGGAGACGAGCAGGAGGCTTCCACGTAATATATATAGTATTCTCCCTGTGTTGTTGAAGATCACTGCTTGGGCATTGGTGGTGCATCTTCTACTTTAGCTTTCTTTTGTTTAGAGACAATAAATTTGGAAAATTGTAATAAGCTGTATTTGGATTTCCGCTGCTCTGATGATTGATGTTGATTTTAGTTATCAGCTTATGCACTATCTCACCTGTTTTATGTCAAGTATATTATTATTATATTTTATTCCATGTGCTGTGAGACATTCTACAGGTTCTTGATTAGTTCGTTCCCTTCTTTCCTTTCTCCTGACGACCGTCCCGTGCTAGTCGGGCATGTGTACAGCGTACTTTCGGAGGAAATGCAGGCTGGTGCGGACCGTCACATTTGGTATCAGAGCTCTAGGTTGCGTAGTTAACCTAGGGAAAGACACTAGGGAGAGATAGTACGTATATGAGAGCGCGTATTTGTGATTACTTTGGTTTTCAAAAGCTATATATATATATATATATACTATTACTAGTATAAGGATGAAGTCGTACGGCACTAGCACCACTATGGAGTCGTTAATCGTTTCCTTTTTCAGATTGACGATGAGCCGATATACTAGAGGTGCTGGTAGGGGAGCCAATAATGGGAATGCTGCTGACATGAGGACGATGTTTACTAACCTTATGAGAGAGATGCTTAGAGATGTTCAGAGAGCAGCTCCTAATGGTGGAAATGGTGGTGGTCCAATAGTGCAGGCGCCAAGAGTTGACTTCGCCAAGCTGAATAAGGATTATACTAGTCTTGGTGGGAAGCCGTTCCACGGAATGGAGTCGGCCACGGACGTTCAGGATTGGTTGGATAGTTGCGAACGTATCTTCGAGGATTTGGGTATCGAGGATGCGATGAAGAGAAAGCTAGCGTCCCGTCAGCTGCAAGGGCGGGCAATGAATTGGTGGAATGCTATAAAGACAGCTACTCCCGAAGATCAGATTACTTGGGAGCAGTTTAAGGCTCGCTTTAGCGAGAAGTTCATTCCAGCTGCTCAGAAGTCAGTGCTGTTTAAGAAATTCTTGGAGCTCAAGCAGAATGGTAGAGCTGTCTCGGAGTATATTGCTGAATTTGACACTTTGTCAAAATATGAGTTATCTCTTATTGATACTGCCGAGAAAAAGAATGAGAAATTCATAACTGGTTTGGATCAGTACTTGGGGGAAAGACTTATTAACCACATCAATGAGACGTTTGAATCGGTTGTGGGGAAAGCATTAAGATCAGAAAGTCTCTACCCTAAGCCGAAGACTGAGGTTGCATCCGCAGATGAGCCAAAGCCACAAGCAAGTGGTGGAGGCAAGGGTGGTTCCCAGAATAAGAGAAAACAGAGTCAGACTAAGGATGGCCAGAAGAAAAAGAATAAACAAGATGTTGAGTGCTTCAGCTGTGGTAAGAAGGGCCATTATGCTATTAATTATCGGGCCAAGCCAGCAGATAGGAAGTGCTTCAACTGTGGCCAAATGGGACATCACAAGGACAAGTGTCCGCAACCCCCTAAAGAAAAGCAAATAGTGAAAGCCTACGCCCTTAATGCTATTCCTTCTTCGTCGAATGCCCCAACAGCGGCGGAGAAGGGAAAGAATGTCATCATTCAAGGTATGCTTTCTGTTTATGATGTTCCTGTTAGAGTTTTATTTGATACCGGAGCTTCCAGTTCTTTCATATCTAGTGACCTGGTAGATAGGTTGGGATTGGCGCCCGAGATTGTCGATAGACCTTTAGTAGTGACGAACCCGATTGGTGGTTCGACTAGCCTTAGCATGATTTGTCGTAATGTGGTCCTATCGAGTCATGGATGCAAGTTTGTTTGTGATTGCTTTGTTTTGGGCTTTACTGGGTTTGGCATTATTTTGGGAGTAGATTGGCTCCGAAGGTACGGGGTGGTTGTAGACTGTGAGGGCTTTTTGGTGACAGCTAGAGCGGATGATGGACGGAGGATAGTGTTTGGTGGTCTACCCAGTAAGGGGGTATTGGCTAGTTTTCTAAACTCCCTCGATATTACGCATAGTGAGTTGTCAGGTTTGCCCGTGGTTGGCCAGTATCCAGATGTTTTCAAAGAAGTGACCGAACTTCCACCACACCGAGAGATTGAGTTCCATATTGATTTGGTAAAAGATGCCAGACCTATAGTGATGCCACTTCGTCGTATGGCACCAAGGGAGCAGCGAGAGCTCGAGGTGCAAGTCAGCGATCTTTTGAAGAAGGGATTTATCAGAAGGAGTGTTTCTGAATGGGGAGCACCAGTTGTGTTTGCTACCAAGGCGGATGGTTCCCTTCGTTTGTGTGTAGACTACCGCGAGTTGAATAAAGTGACGAGGAAGAACAAGTATCCTCTACCGCGGATAGATGACTTGTTCGATCAGTTGAGTGGCGCGAGAGTATTTTCTCAGTTGGATCTCGCGACAGGTTTTCATCAGCTTAGAGTGGAAGCTGAAAGTATAGCTAAAACGACATTTCGGACGCCGTCTGGATTTTATGAGTGGTTGGTCATGCCATTCGGGCTGACCAATGCCCCAGCATATTTTGTGGATCTTATGAATAGGGTATTCAGAGATCAGTTGAATAAGTTTGTCCTTGTGTTCGTTGATGATATTTTGGTCTATTCAAGGACAGAGGAAGAACACAAGGAACATTTAAGAATAGTGATGGAGGTGTTGAGAAAACACCAATTGAAAGCAAAGTTTTCTAAGTGTCACTTCTGGAAGAAGGAGGTGAGGTTCTTGGGCCATGTTGTATCAGAGAATGGTATTGCCGTGGACCCGGCGAAGGTGGCTACGGTACAGGATTGGCCTACGCCCAAGAATGCAACAGATGTAAGAAGTTTCTTGGGGTTAGCTGGATATTATCGTAAGTTTATCAAGGTTTCTCCAAGATAGCAGCACCATTGACCCAGTTAACCAAGAAGAATCAAGCTTTTGTCTGGGATGGAAGGTGCGAGAATGCATTTAAGAGTCTGAAGGACAAGTTGACAAGCGCACCAGTGTTAGTCATTCCTAAGGGGAATGAAGAGATGACGGTATACACGGATGCCTGCGGTACCGGACTGGGTGCTGTATTGATGCAAGGCGGTAGGGTTGTAGCTTATGCAAGTCGGCAATTGAAACCGCACGAGAGAAGATACCCTACCCATGATTTAGAATTGGCAGCGATCGTGTTCGCGTTAAAGATGTGGAGACATTATCTCTTGGGAGAAAGATTTGAGCTGTTTACAGATCATAAGTCGTTGAAGTATCTCTTCTCCCAGAAGGATCTAAATCTCCGGCAACAAAGGTGGTTAGAATTGTTAGCTTCCTATGATTTCGACATCGCATATACACCGGGAAAGGGCAATGCGGTGGCTGATGCATTGAGTAGAAGACATGCCAGTTTAGGGGCTATGTTTTTAGAATGGAAGCAACTGGAGTATATCGCGGGGTTTGGTTTCAGACCAAAGTGTGAATTGGATTCAGAAATGTTAGCAAGTTTGACGATCAGACCCACTTTGATTGAGCGGATCGGCTCTAGTCAGAGGGACGATCCTAACCTATTGGAAATCATCTCCAAGTTAGAGATGGGTATCGATGAGGAGATGAACAAGTATGGGCTTGATCGAGATGGATAGCTTAGAAAGAATGGAAAGCTTGTTGTACCCAATGTCAATGGATTGAGGGATGAAGTGCTTAGAGATTGTCATCACTCAAAACTGACTATACACCCCGGTGGTAATAAGATGTATCGAGACATGAAGCAGACCTACTACTGGGAAGGGATGAAAAGAGACATTGGGAGGTTTATATCCAAATGTAGGAATTGTCAGCTAGTTAAAGCCGAGCAAAAGAAGCCTAGTGGGTTGTTACAGCCCTTAGAAATTCCCGAATGGAAATGGGAGCAAGTCTCGATGGATTTTATTGATGGTTTACCAAGGACTAGATCGGGACACGATAGCATTTGGGTAGTTGTGGATCGATTGACTAAAAGTGCAAGATTTATACCAGTCAATTCGACCAGAACGGCAGCTAAGTTAGCAGAATTATATATGAAGTGGGTAGTGAGATTTCATGGAGTACCAAAAAGCATTGTGAGCGACCGAGACCCGTTGTTCACTAGTGGGTTTTGGAAGAGCTTACAAGAGGCTCTAGGGTCAGAGTTACATCTCGGTACTGCATATCATCCTCAGACCGACGGTCAGACGGAGAGGGTGAATCGTATTTTGGAAGATCTCTTGAGAGCGTGTATATTGGATTTTGGTGGATCATGGGATGACCATTTGCATCTAGTAGAGTTTGCATATAATAATAGCTACCAATCCAGTATCGGTATGGCTCCGTTTGAAGCTTTGTACGGAAGACCGTGCAACTCACCATCATGTTGGATAGAGACTGGCGAGAAGTTTATGCTTGGACCAGATGTGGTGAGGGAAACTTCAGATAAGATCAAGATCATTCAACAACGAATGAAGGCTGCCCAAGATAGGCAGAAGAGTTATGCTGATAAGAGGAGAAGAGACCTAAAATTCTCCGTTGGCGACTTGGTGTTTGTCAAGATTTCTCCGTTGAAGAGCGTAATACGATTTGGCAGGAGAGGCAAGTTGGCACTAAGATTCGTTGGCCCATTCCCTGTTCTCGAACTAGTCGGGAATTTGGCATATAGAATTGACTTACCAGAGAAAATGGCGGGAGTTCACAATGTATTTCATGTTTCCCAACTAAGCAAGTTCGTTCACGACTCAGATATGACTATTTCACCTGATCAGTTGGAGGACTTCGAAGTAGAACCCGAGGCGGTTGGGAACCGCAAGCCGGCCCGGATTGTCAAGCACGACATGAAGCAACTTCGAAGGAAGGCGGTGAAGCTAGTCAAGGTTCAGTGGGGCGAGGATGAGAATGATTGTACTTGGGAGACAGAGGAGAACATTAAGAAGACACACGCAGAACTCTTTGCCTGGTAAGATTTGACTTCGATTTAGTTTTCCGCATGCTAGGATAGGCTTGTTTGCTTGTGTTGCATGTTTTATTGTTGTATGTGGTTGTTAGGCATGCGGGATCCTTTGTATGTTTTGGGTTAAGGAATTTCGGGGATGAAATTTCTTAAGGGGGGGAGAGTGTAACGACCCGTATTCTACGCGTCATAGGATCGTAGGATATTTATTTCTTTCACATACGAAGTCGTATGGTCATGTAACTTTGGGAGACGACTATTGGGGTCATTTCCCATGTTCATGATTTTTCCTGATTTTTAAATGACCATTTTACCCCTAGTTGACACTGTTTTGGCCATAACTTTTGATTGGAAAGGAATTTTGACCTGAAACCACTTCCATTGGCTCCGGATGATGGTTTCTCTTTCCGTAAAGTGGTCACATTAGCCAAACGGACTCACCATTTGAGAGATATGGCTGAAACAAGTTTCAGATGGTGAAAAACAGCTTAATTGGGTTTAACCGGGTGATTAGCAGCTAGGCCCAGAGGGGAATTTCGGGTTTAGAGGTATAGGAGGACTGATTAGGGTTAGGAAATCACTTTCATTTCAGTTTTGAGCTGCCACAAACCTTCTTGAGACCTTAGTAATGGCTTCCATCCTCTAAAACCACTCCAAAACACATTTTTAGTGAAGATTAAGCCTAAACTACATCAAAACAAGGCCAAATAGCAACAGAGCAAGGTTGGAGCTGCTGCTATACATAGGAATTCGACCCAAACAGAGAGTATTTCAGATTTGGTGTTTCATTTGTGGCCAAGGTGAGTGATTTGCATAGTTTTTGCACTAATTACGGTAATTAAGGTTAATTAGTGAGGATTAGCGGATTTATACACTAATTAATTCTAGAAAAATGTTTAGAAATTCATAAATAATATTTTATGCCTCTGGTAGAAATTTGGTTTAATTTGATTGAGTTTTGTTAACCCTATGATTAGATTTACTTAAACATGCTTAAGGGATTTTGGGCACATTCGATCCATTTTAACATGTAAATTCATTGTTTTGGTGTTTGTGGTTAGTTTGCTATGTTGTTATGACTATTTGACATGATTTGTGATTGATTAGAATAGTTAGATTTGTCAAAAACGTCGTCGAACGACGTAAACAAGTTGCTGGAAAAAGTTGCAGAAAGTTGTGCAGGGCTTCGGATCGGATCGGATGAGGGCTCGGATCGGATATGTGAACTGGGCAAGAAAACCCGACCCGAACTGGAGTTTGGCACATAAGAGACTTGGCAAAAAGGAAGGCCGTTTACTTAGAGTTGGAGTGGACAAGGGGATCGGATCGGAAGAATAATGGAGGCCAGATCGGATCGACTCAAGAATGGAAGGCTACGACTGGAGTAAGGCGAAGGGATCGGATCGGATCGGAGTAGATGGAAAACGAGGGAGCTGATCGGAGAAGGAGCATGAACTGGAAGGAAGACAGCAACCCGACCCGACCCGGAGGAGGACACCGACCCGACCCGAAGTGAAGTACCCGATCCGAACCGAATGGAAAGATGACAAAGGAGGACCGAACCGAACCAACGAGGGTAATGACTACCGAACCGAACCGAATTCTAGGGCTGCTACTGCACGACAACTCTTCTGAAGACCCACTCCAATTCGACCAAACCCGAGATGCAAAGGAAGTCCAAATGAGAAGCTAGAGCTCAAGATCCAGATGGGAATCAACGAGTTCGCTTCATGATTGGGCTTTGCTGCGGGACGCGTGTTAAGGGGTTATCGATGTCTATAGCTTTGGACCACTATGGTAGGAGGTACGAAGGCGGATTCAGGGCCATTATGGCATGGTAGGACCAAGGGCTACGACCAATGTGGTGGGTCATTTAAATATTTGGTCATGACTCCATGTGTTTAGCTTGGTCATAGTAGGGTTTCTACAAGTCGGGATTCGTCGTTACCTCAATTTGTCTAGTGTTCCAAAGTGGTAGATATCGTATGCTTTACGCACTGAGTGAGAGATGTGAGGATGGTTGCTATGGTTGATTTGTTTGCTATCATTATGACATGCACACCCCACACCCGTATTCTTACACTCTTTATTATGGCACCTTAGAGTATTGTACGGTATGTGGTACTGACTCTTTGGTTGCAGGTCCAGGTTCAGGTATGGTTTAGTATACCTGTTATTATTCTGTTTAGATGCTTATCGCTCATACCAAGCTTTATGTCTGACCCAGAGTTTTATGTATCCTCTTATTACTCTGGGTGCTCACACGAGCAAACTAGAGACAGGTTAGCTGGTGATGCACGGGTAGATGATCCGGAGACGAGCAGGAGGCTTCCACGTAATATATATAGTATTCTCCCTGTGTTGTTGAAGATCACAGCTTGGGCATTGGTGGTGCATCTTCTACTTTAGCTTTCTTTTGTTTAGAGACAGTAAATTTGGAAAATTGTAATAAGCTGTATTTGGATTTCCGCTGCTCTGATGATTGATGTTGGTTTTAGTTATCAGCTTATGCACTGTCTCACCTGTTTTATGTCAAGTATATTATTATTATATTTTATTCCATGCGCTGTGAGACATTCTACAGGTTCTTGATTAGTTCGTTCCCTTCTTTCCTTTCTCCTGACGACCGTCCCGTGCTAGTCGGGCATGTGTACAACGTACTTTCGGAGGAAATGCAGGCTGGTGCGGGGCGGACCGTCACAGATTGAGTAAGGAGGATCACGAGCTCAACCAAATGAGAGAATGAAGAAAGTAAACCATTCTCCATGCCTCTAACCCTCATTTATAGCCGCCGACCAGCTCACTAACGGGCCTTCCCAAATCAGCCCATCAATTGCTCACAAAATCTGAACAGAAAATTGCGTAGCACTAAAACAGCGACTCCTCCCAAACCGTTGAACCAAATCTTTATTGTGACCACTCTATGGAATTGGCAACACCATTTCCTTTCCAATGAAATCAATCTCAGCACCTGATTCGATCCTACTCAAAAGTTATGTCATGTACAAAACTAATAAGGGAAAAAGGGTCATAAATAAAATTTGTATAAATTATGGACATCACTCACATCCCCATAAACAACATATCAAAATATGAGAATGTCCCAACCCTCGAGAAATAAAATAAAAATATTTTACGGTCCTCCGATGCATAAAATGCGGGCTATTACATTCTCCCCCTTTTAGGAATTTCGCCCCGAAATTCCAAACAAACACAAGCAACCAAAACAATTCCGCATGCCTATCATCCATAAGCAGCCAATTTACCATCCAAACTAGCATCCATCAAGTCATGCATCCATAGCCTTATCTTAGCACGCGGAATTTTAACAACAACAGTAGAAGTTACAATGATGGAAGGGGACATGATAATGTGGGTCATACCTGAAACACCCCACCTCCGTTAGGGTCACTCACAAAGGGAATGCCCTAATTTTGGTGGAGGTTTTTAATTATAAGTCACAGATAAACACAAGACAGATGTAAACACATATATTTTAAACAGCGGAAACAACAGACTTTTATTTCACAAGATACATGTTCATACAAAACATTTGCATAATTGTTTCAAAATACTTCCAAGAAAAAGAAACATTACATCCTCAATACTGTCTTGATTATTAAAGAAGCATAAAACATAATTAAAGTAACAATAGTGATATCCAAGGCCATGATCCAAGCAAAAGAGATCCAAACCATACATCCACGGTCTTGAAGCTTGCAAAGAGTCTGACTAAGCTGGGTTGTTTCCTCCTTGTGGACCTGGGGGGGGGGGGGGGAGGAGGGAACGAAAGAAAAGAAGACGAAAAGAAAATAGGGTCAGACATAAAGCCTGAGTAAATCTAGTGACTCTTCAGTATGTGAATAAGAAAAAGGGCATGATAGATATAAACTGAAAATAGTAAAGTATCATAAGCTAAGGGAGTGTAGCCTAGAATCGAATATACCATCGCAAGGGCATGATAGATATAAACTGAAAATAGTAAAGTATCATAAGCTAAGGGAGTGTAGCCTAGAATCGAATATACCATCACACCCACACTATATCTCTGCATCTACTAGAATTTATCCTAACAGGCACCCCATGCTGAGGGTGAAGTGATCCTTTTTGTTTTTCTAAAGATCGGCTCCTACACGCGCGTGTGTCTTACGGCTCCCCCAAGAAGTGTAGATACCTATGCTGGTCCCACCATGGGGTGTATCAAGACCCATGGTGGCGGCCCCGACACAATTTCTAGCTGGCATAAGTTATACTACTGGTGCCCCCAGTGCCCTGTTTGTCTGCTCCGGAGTGTGTGCATGCCCGCACCCCGTTAGAACCCACACTGTGCACCAAACATTGTCGTTATTGACCGCTTACAATCAACCTAGTAATCGTGCCCCCACCCTGCCTAGTTTCAAGGTATCATGATACCTAATTTGGGTTACTGCTGAAACGGGTCCCGCGTTACCAGGGTTTTCTAGTCAAACATGTTAAGTGGTTAAGTGTCTGTATTTACCTAACCTCACCCATCAATTCTTGTTAACATGTTGAATTTGGTTAAGTGTTTTCAGTTGACTTAACCCTACCATCTTTCCTTAGCCTCTTAAAGCACCGACCACTCACATTAGACAGTTATTGCTACGGTTACTGGATGTGCCGGTTGGTTCCGGGCAGGTTTACACCGTAGCTCAGTCTAACCTCGGGTCCTTATTGGGCTAAATGCTTAACCACCCACATTGGATAGGTATTGTTGTGTCTACTGGACAGCCGGGCGGGTCCGGGCAGATTTACATCACAACTCAATCCAACCTCGGATTAAGCATATCGTATTTTCTAAATTTACATATTTTATTATTTCTCAATTTTATATGTAAATGTCATGTCCTTTATTCTTGGGTATAATAATTCATACCGCTTAAATGTCACAGTCGTTGGCATGTGCCAAACATGCCTACATATACATTTTCATGCTTTACACCCAACGCTATTACCCCCGTTTGTACGTTCGCAACGTTATAACAAATGTTGGGCTCGACACAATTCAGCCCAACTTTATAAATATGCGAAAAGGGGAAATCAAGAACATGTAATATTTCTCAATACAAAGAGGGTGTGTGGCGCATGAACTTGCAATTTAGCGATTCAACTTACATAAGAAATGGGTCGTGTGAACTTGCAATTTAGATAGGCATATAACTAAAGAGGTGTCATATGAAATGGCATAGTTTTGATTTATACAAACTTGGATTTAAACTTGTTCAACTTGGCATAATGTCAACCACAAAACTAGCATGTTGTATATTCACCGAAATGTCCAATTTTAACATCTAAACATATACCCCATTTCAACATGAACTTGCATAGTCTATGCAACCCAAACTATACTTGACATAGATCCAAATTATACTTGCAATGAACATAAGATAAACACATAAGCTTTTAGGTTACATAGGCATAAAGGTCTCAATCTAGAACATGTTACATAAGTCTAAATTTTAGACTTAAAGGATGTATATAGTCCATGCTATCGATGTAAACATAAAGGAATCAAATTCTAGTTCTTGCCACAAACTTGCAATTGCTATGTTATTCATATACAAATGTTCAATAGTCTTGCATCAATCAATTTATGCCACAAATATCGATACACAAATCATGATAGAATCATTACAATACACAGAATTCACATCGTTACAATAATACAATTCTATTTTCATTTACATCGAATCACGTCACAGTTTCTATTCATATTCTGAAAGATCACTATACTTACAACGAGTGATGAATTCTTGTTTTGTGATTTCTGTTATTCTGATTTGGAGATGCTCTCCTTCTGGTAGCAAAGTTGCGTTGAATGATTTGATTAAGCTTTTAGTTTTCTTCTAAATTTGATTCGTCTCTAAGCTCCTCTCTCTTGACGGCTACGCTAAATTCCTTCCCGACAGCATGACGACTCCAGTCTTATTTTTTTGTGTGAATTTCAGTTGAGACTTAGGGTGTATTTATAGAGTTTTAAATTGTTTTGAGCCGTCGGATGAAGAAAGGAGGAATCCAGACCATACAAAGTTCAAAGAGCCAATCAAGAGGTGACATGTCAGCCCTAATGACACACCGAACCACAGAAATTCGAGCCAGAGCCAGACCCAGCCAGCCAGGTCGACCAGGTAGATCGACTGGCAGGTCGACACCCAGGTCGACACCATGGTCGACCTGGTCACCGGGCGGGAATTTTCCCGCCCAGCCCAGTTTGAGTCCGTTTTCGAATTTCGAATTTTGAACTGAGTTGTTTTGAATTTTAAATTTAATTCTGAAACTTCGAAGGTCATAACTCCTTCATACGGAGTCCAATTCACGCAAACTCGGACTCTAACTCAAGCAGAATTCTGAGACGAATGCAACGGCGTAACCCGTTTCCCTTAATTCTTTCATTTAGAATTAATTACACTTTAATTTATGTTATAGAATTTACGGGGTGTTACATTCTCCCCCTCTTAAAAGGATTTCATCCCCGAAATCTTCAGGTTAGGAAGAATGTATATCCTATCATCCAATCGTCCATCTCTCAACCAACAAACACAGGTGTCCATTGTCCTTAAAGACTTCTAATGTTTTATGACCATATGCAAAGTGTGTGTACATTTCCTTATCTAATGCAAAAATCAGGCGGTCTACTGATTCAGTTGACCTCCTTAATGCGAATCATGTAAGTGTCATGAATCCATTATGTATGCAAATTTTTCCTACTCATAATTCTACATGAGTTCTCAACTATTCATACAAATGCGACAACCATATGACAGCATATCAAGTTTCAACCATGTACAAATGAGAATACATATATGCATATGCAATATGAAGTGACTGAGCCGATCTAAAACCTAGGTTGTGTGTGTATATGCATCCACGAGTAACCACTAGCAATCACTTGCAACCACTTGCAGCCATCATCCATAACATGTTTTCAAATACATGTTTGCATCCATTTGTTTTCTACCTAAGGATTTAGGAAAAAGGACCGAGGAGATATACCTAAAAAGATAGATAAAGCATAACTTAAGGAAAAAGAGAGATCAAAGATGTACCCTCAAAAAGAAAAGGGTAGGCAGCGCGTATTATGTTCTCAGTTTTCCAAGTCGCGTCTTCCTCGGCGTCGCTCCACTAAACTTTGACGAGCTTGACTTCGCGATTACGTAGCTTTTTCACTTCAGTTCCTAAGATGCGAGTTGGAACTCTCCTTATAGTTGCTTCACGTTCCACTTCGGCTTCTTCTGGAATGCTAGGCTCCACCACTTCCGCAGACTCATGTAAACACTTCTGAAGGTGAGAAACATGAAAGACGTTGTGAACTCCGTCCAGTCTCTTGGGTAGCTCTAGTCTATAGGCCATCTTTCCAACCTTCTCGATGATAGGAAACGGCCCTACAAATCTGGGTGCTAGCTTCCCAGTGGATCCAAAGCGAACGACGTTCCTTAAAGGAGATACCTTAAGGAAAAACCTGTCCCCAACCTCAAACTCAAGGTCGGTCCTTCTCGTATCTGCATAAGATTTTTGTCTGTCTTGGGCTGTCTTCATCCTTCTCCGTATCAAGTCTACTTTCTCTGAAGTCTCTCGAATCATGTCTGGTCCAAGTATAAGTTTATCTGTAGACTCCCACCAACAAGTTGGTGATTTGCACGGTCTTCCATACAGAGCTTCGAAGGGCGCCATACCAATGGTGGCTTGGTAGCTGTTGTTGTAGGCGAATTCTACCAAAGGAAGATGATCTTCCCATGTCCCTCCAAAGTCAAGAACGCAAAGTCTCAAAAGATCCTCTAAAACTCTATTCACCCTTTCTGTCTGGCCATCGGTTTGGGGGTGATAGGCCGTGCTTAAACATAACTGTGTGCCCACAGCTTCTTGCAGACTCCGCCAAAACTCGCTTGTGAAGATAGGGGTCTCGGTCACTAACAATGCTGGAAGGTATCCCATGGAGTCGAACTATTTCCTTGAGATAAAGAGATGCTAGAGATGAGGCAGTCCTTCTACCTTTAACGGGTATAAAGTGGGCGCTTTTAGTAAGCCTATCCACTATTACCCAAATGCTAATATTGCCTCTTCTTGACCTAGGCAGTCCATCAATGAAGTCCATTAAAATGCTATCCCACTTCCACTGTGGGACCTCCAGGAGGTGAAGCAGTCCTCCAGGCTTTTTCTGTTTCGCCTTGACCTGTTGGCATATTATACATTTAGAAACAAAATCTGCTACGTCCTTTTACATACTTCTCCAAAAGAAAACTCTCTTTATGTCCTTGGACATTTTATCTCCGCCTGGGTGTATTGTCATCTTGGAATGATGTGCCTCCTCGAGAACATTCTTTACCATCTCCCTTGTTTGTGGGACGCATAGTCTTCCATCGCGTCTCAGCCAGCCTTTATCATCGATAGAGTACCTATTGAGGTGACTGGAAGTCTCACCCCTAATAAGTTAATCAAGCACTTCTACTAGCTGAGGGTCTTCACGTTGTGCAGTCCCTATTGAGTCCACGAGAGTAGGGCGTACTTCTAGAGATGCTAACAAACCCGGTACAAAATCAGAGGAGGGCCTAAAGTTAAAACTGGCTATATACTCCAAGCTTTGCCTTTCTACAAAGAGCGGGCTTAGGGTCAGTTTCTTTCGGCTCAACGCGTCTGCCACTACGTTGCCTTTGCCGGGAGTATAGGAAATTTCAAAATCATACGAGGCAAGAAACTCCATCCACCTTTGCTGCCTCAAGTTAAGATCCTTCTGCGAGAAGAGATATTTCAATGATTTATGGTCAGTGTGTAATTCGAACTTCTCACCTAGAAGATAATGGCGCCAAGACTTAAGTGCAAAGACGATGGCGGCCAACTCAAGATCGTGGGTTGGGTAGTTCTTTTCATGAACTTTCAATTGCCTTCCCCCATAAGCTACTACCCTTCCTTCTTGCATTAGAACAGCGCCTAGTCCTGTTCCACATGCAATCTGTGTATACTGTGAACAATTTTCTTCCGTCAGGCAGAGTTAGAACTGGGGCTGTTGTAAGAGCCCTTTTTAGGCATTGGAAAGCAATGTCGCAGTCCAAATCCCAAGCAAATGCTAGATTCTTTCATGTTAGCCTTGTGAGTGAGGCTGAGATTTTTGCGAAATCCCTAATGAATTTTCGGTAGAAACCGGCTAGCCCAAGAAAGCTTCGGACTTCGGTTGCATTTCTTGGTGTCTTCCAATCTTGCACTGCCACTACTTTCGCGGGGTCCATAGCCAACCCTTCTTTGGACACTATATGTCCAAGAAATCTTACTTCTTTTCTCCAAAAGTGGCACTTGGAGAATTTGGCTTTTAGCTGATGAACTCGAAGAGTTTCCATGATTTCTTTCAGATGCTGAGCATGTTCTTCCTCATTCTTTGAGAAGATCAAGATATCATCTATGAAGACCACCACGAATTTATTGAGGAATTTTCTGAATACCCTGCTCATTAGGTCTACGAAATAAGCGGGTGCGTTTGTTAAGCCGAAAGGCATGACAAGCCACTCGAAGAAACCGTCTGGGGTTCTGAATGCCGTTTTATCAATGCTATCCTCAGCTACTCTTAGCTGATGGAACCCAGTTGCTAGATCAAGTTGGGAGAAAACCGATGCACCTACAAGCTGATCAAACAAATCGTCGATTCGGGGAAGAGGGTGCCTATTTTTCTTGGTCAATTTATTTAAATCCCTATAGTCGACGCAAAGGCGAAGCGAACCGTCCGCTTTGGTTGCGAACACCACTAGAGCACCCCATTCTGAAATGCTCCGTCTAATGAACCCCTTTCGAGAAGTTCTTTAACCTGCTTACTGAGCTCCTTTCTCTCCTTTGGAGCCATGTGTCTGACAGGTAAAGCTACAGGCTTTGTGTTATCCACAAGATATATGTGGAAGTCTATTTCCCGCCTCGGAGGTAAGCCTTTTACCTCCTCAAGTACATCCGGATATTCCCGGACTACTCTAACTGACTGCAAATTCTCATCAGAAGCATCAAGCAACTCTAGATAACTAGGCATAACAGCATTCAAGGGATTACAAGAAATTTCTAGAGTGTTACCAAGCCGAGTCAAGAGCCTAACTACTCTTTTCTCACAATCAAGAATGGCACCATTACTGGATAACCAGTCCATGCCTAAGATCAAACCATATCCCGAGAAGCCCAAAACAAAGGCATTACAACTAAACTCAACGCTGAGAATAGAGATTTTCAAACCCGAACAAACCATTGACAAGTAAGCGGAGCCCCCAATTGGATTTGAAACTACTGAGGGATCCTCTACCATACTAGTGTCTAGATGTAGAGATTCTACTAAAGCAGATGAAATAAAGAAGTGTGATGCGCCAGAATCAAAAAGTGTACGAACTGGATGATCATAAAGATAGACTACACTTTCTACAGAAATGTTACTACCTCGTTCCTATGGAGGTGCCACTAGTGCATGAACCTGACCCCCTGAAGTGGATCCGGCTTTCTGTCCCTGCCCTTTCTTCTTTGGGCAGTCCTTAGCTTGGCGCCCAGTCTCTCCGCAATGGAAGCAGCCACCCATCTTCGCCTTCTTCTTTCGGCAGTCTTTCTCTATGTGTCCAACTATGCCACAGAAATTGCATTTTCTCCTCTCACGGGACTTTTTGTTCTTCCCTCCTTTCTTGAAGCCTGTTTTCTTAGGCTGTAAACCCTCTTTCTTTTCTTCCACTTTAGTCTCTTTCTTGCCGTTGTCTTCCTCGTGTAGCAATGCATTGTTCACCAAGCTTTCATAAGCCGCTCCCGTGGATACATGGGTCATCGCAAGGCTGTGTAGAGGCTCATTCAAACCTTTGACGAAGCGAAGCGCCTTCTTATGTTGGGTGTTTACTAAGTCTAGCCCAAATCTGGCCAGCAGATTAAATTGATTGACGTACTCCCTGATCGTCATGCTCCCCTGTTTCAGAGTTAGGAACTTCTCCATTTGCAGTCTTCTTTCAGCTTGGGAAAGGAATTTCATCTCAAATCTTGTCCTGAAATCTTCCCATGTTTCTACTGCCCTCTGAGCATTAGTGATCTCCCACCAATAGGAGGCATTATCTTTAAGTAACCACACTGCTAGCTGTATCTTTTGCCTGTCATCAACTCCAAAGATGACAAACAGATCCTCGGTCTCCTTTAGCCAGTTTCTTGCTCCTACAAAGGATTCTGTCCCATGAAAGTCTTTTCCACCCATAGCCTTGAAGTCTCTACATGTTTTTGCGAAGGAATTTCCACGAGGAGGAGCAGGAGGTGGAGGAGGAACCGCTGCCACTGGAGGAGGAATGTCCTCCGGGCCCGCTACATTGGCCCTAGCTTCTAAGTACCTCCTAAACCAGTCGGGTATTGGTACTCCTTCAGGAAGGTTAAGGTCTCCAGACATGCTGAAACAGAAAGGAAAGATTCAAAACGAAGGATAGAGAGAGATAGTGTACATGGCTTCGGGGGATTATGCCTTTTAAAATATAACACTTTTTCAAAAAAAATGCTTCTTTAAACTTTCTTTCGAAAACAATTTTCAAAAACTTTTATCTTATCTGGTAAACCTATGCTCTGATACCAAGTGAAACACCCCACCTCCGTTAGGGTCACTCACAAAGGGAATGCCCTAATTTTGGTGGAGGTTTTTAAGTATGAGTCACAGATAAACACAAGACAGATGTAAACACATATATTTTAAACAGCGGAAACAACAGACTTTTATTTCACAAGATACGTGTTCATACAAAACATTTCCATAATTGTTTCAAAATACTTCCAACAAAAAGAAACATTACATCCTCAATACTGTCTTGATTATTAAAGAAGAATAAAACATAATTAAAGTACCAAAATTCCCATAGTGATTTCCAAGGCCATGATCCAAGCAAAAGAGATCCAAACCATACAACTACGGTCTTGAAGCTTGCAAAGAGTCTGACTAAGCTGGGTTGTTTCCTCCCTGTGGACCTGGGGGGGGGGGGAACGAAAGAAAATAGGGTCAGACATAAAGCCTGAGTAAATCTAGTGACTCTTCAGTATGTGAATAAGAAAAAGGGCATGATAGATATAAACATAAAATAGTAAAGTATCATAAGCTAAGGGAGTATAGTCTAGAATCGAATATACCATCGCACCCACACTATATCTCTGCATCTACTAGAATTTATCCTAACAGGCACCCCATGCTGAGGGTGAAGTGATCCTTTTTGTTTTTCTAAAGATCGGCTCCTACATGCGCGTGTCTTACGGCTCCCCCAAGAAGTGTAGATACCTATGCTGGTCCCACCATGGGGTGTATCAAGACCCATGGTGGCGGCCCCGACACAATTTCTGGCTGGCATAGGTTATACTACTGGTGCCCCCCAGTGCCCTGTTTGTCTGCTCCGGAGTGTGTGCACGCCTGCACCCCGTTAGAACCCACACTGTGCATCAAACATTGCCGTTATTGACCGCTTACAATCAGCCCAGTAATCGTGCCCCACCCTGCCTAGTTTCAGGGTATCATGATACCTAATTTGGGTTACTGCTGAAACGGATCCCGCGCTACCAGGGTTTTCTAGTCAAACATGTTAAGGGGTTAAGTGTCTGTATTTACCTAACCTCACCCATCAATTCTTGTTAACATGTTGAATTTGGTTAAGTGTTTTCAGTTGACTTAACCCTACCATCTGTCCTTAGCCTCTTAAAGCACCGACCACTCACATTAGACAGTTATTGCTACGGTTACTGGATGTGCCGGTTGGTTCCAGGCAGGTTTACACCGTAGCTCAGTCTAACCTCGGGTCCTTATTGGGCTAAATGCTTAACCACCCACATTGGATAGGTATTGTTGTGACTACTGGACAACCGGGCGGGTCCGGGCAGATTTACGTCACAACTCAATCCAACCTCGGATTAAGCATATCGTATTTTCTAAATTTACATATTTTATCATTTCTCAATTTTATATGTAAATGTCATGTCCTTTATTCTTGGGTATAATAATTCATACCGCTTAAATGTCACAGTCGTTGGCATGTACCAAACATGCCAACATATACATTTTCATGCTTTACACCCACCGCTATTACCCCCGTTTGTACGTTCGCAACGTTATAACAAATGTTGGGCTCGACACAATTCAGCCCAACTTTATAAACATGTGAAAAGGGGAAATCAAGTACATGTAATATTTCTCAATATAAAGAGGGTGTGTGGCGCATGAACTCGCAATTTAGCGATTCAACTAACATAAGAAATGGGTCGTGTGAACTTGCAATTTAGATAGGCATATAACTAAAGAGGTGTCATATGAAATGGCATAGTTTTGGTTTATACAAACTTGGATTTAAACTTGTTCAACTTGGCATAATGTCAACCACAAAACTAGCATGTTGTATATTTAACAAAATGTCCAATTTTAACATCTAAACATATACCCCATTTCAACATGAACTTGCATAGTCTATGCAACCCAAACTATACTTGACATAGATCCAAATTATACTTGCAATGAACATAAGATGAACACATAAGCTTTTAGGTTACATAGGCATAAAGGTCTCAATCTAGAACATGTTACATAAGTCTAAATTTTAGACTTAAAGGATGTATATAGTCCATGCTATCGATATAAACATAAAGGAATCAAATTCTAGCTCTTGCCACAAACTTGCAATTGCTATGTTATTCATATACAAATGTTCAAAAGTCTTGCATCAATCAATTTATGCCACAAATATCGATACACAAATCATGATAGAATCATTACAATACACAAAATTCACATCGTTACAATAATACAATTCTATTTTCATTTACATCGAATCACGTCACAGTTTCTATTCATATTCTGAAAGATCACTATACTTACAACGAGTGATGAATTCTTGTTTTCTGATTTCTGTTATTCTGATTTGGAGATGCTCTCCTTTGGGTAGCAAAGTTGCGTTGAATGATTTGATTAAGCTTTTAGTTTTCTTCTAAATTTGATTTGTCTCTAAGCTCCTCTCTCTTGACGGCTACGCTAAATTCCTTCCCGACAGCATGACGACTCCAGTCTTATTTTTTTGTGTGAATTTCAGTTGAGACTTAGGGTGTATTTATAGAGTTTTAAATTGTTTTGAGCCGTCGGATGAAGACAGGAGGAATCCAGACCATACAAAGTTCAAAGAGCCAATCAAGAGGTGACATGTCAGCCCTAATGACACACCGAGCTACAGAAATTCGAGCCAGAGCCAGACCCAGCCAGCCAGGTCGACCAGGTAGGTCGACACCATGGTCGTCCTGGGGTGACCAGGTCGACACCATGGTCGACCCTATGGTCGACCTGGTCACTGGGCGGGAATTTTCCTGCCCAGCCCAGTTTGAGTCCGTTTTCGAATTTCGAATTTTGAACTGAGCTGTTTTGAATTTTAAATTTAATTCTGAATCTTCCGAAGGTCATCACTCCTTCATACGGAGTCTGATTCACGCAAACTCGGACTCTAACTCAAGCAGAATTCCGAGGCGAATGCAACGGCATAACCCGTTTCCCTTAATTCTTTCATTTCGAATTAATTACACTTTAATTTATGTTATAGAATTTACGGGGTGTTACAATACCGACGTAGAGTTCTGGATGGGTTGTCTTCGTACTCTTTCCGTCTCCCACGTACAATCGTCATCATCCTCATTCCATTGTACCTTGACCAACCTAACCGTTTTCCTCCTAAGTTGTTTCGTGTCATTCCCCAAAACGCGAAGCAGCTTACGAGGTCTCGTAACTATGGTTTCTACTTCTAGGTCTTCATACTGCTCCGGAGATACCACAACATTCAAATCATGCACCCACTTATATAGAAACGACACATGGAAAACATTGTGCACACTAGACATCTTCTCGTGTAAATCCAATCTATATGCGAGCTTTCCAATTCGCTCGACTATCAGAAACGGTCCAACAAACTTTGGAGCTAACTTTCCTTTACTTCTGAACCGAACAACATGCTTTAACAACGAAATCTTCAAGAAAACCATATCACCAATGTCAAACATTAAATCTTTTCGACGCTTATCGGCATAACTGTTCTGATGATCTTGGGCTGCCTTCATTCGATGTCGAACGATCTCGATACAATCTGAGGTCTCTCTAATTATCACAACCCCAAGTATCAACTTATCTCCAGTTTCTAACCAACAAGCCGGGTCTACCATACAACGCCTCGTATGATGTCATCCCAATGCTCGACTGGTAGCTATTATTATATGCAAAATCAACTAAATGTAAATGGTCTTCCCATGATCCCCCGAAGTCCAATACCCAATCCCTTAAGAGATCTTCCAAAACTCGGTTAACCCTTTCGGTTTGACCATCAGTCTGGGGATGATAAGCTGTACTTAATCACAAACTCAGCTCCCAAAGTCTCTTGCAAACTTTTCCAAAATCCACTTATGAACAATGGATCTCATTCACTCACTTTGCTCTTCAGGATACCATGGAATCGAACTGTCCATTTTATATAAAGCTCAGCCAACTTCGAAGTTGTAGTCAATCTGACAGGAATAAACCTTGCACTTTTTGTCAAGCGATCAACGATGACCTAAATTCCTTTGTTTCCTGCCCTGTTTCTAGGTAGCCCATCAATAAAATCCATCAATATCTGTTCCCACTTCCTCTTGGGAACTTCCAATGGTTGAAACAATTTACTCGGCTTCTTTTATTCAACTTTCACCAACTGACAGTTCATGCACTTGGAAATGAATTTCCAACATCCCTTTTCATACCTTCCCAGTAGTAAGATCGTTTCATGTCCTGATACATCTTATTACCACTAGGATGAATCATCAACTTCGAGCGATGACATTCCCTCAGAACCTCATCTCTCAATCCGTCGATATCAGGAACAACCAGTCGTCCTTGCTTTCAAAGCCAACCCTCTTGATCGACCTCGAACTCTTTATCCTCTGGTTCTAACTTTTGGATAATATCGACAAGCTTTGCATCTCGCTTTTAGCTCTTGTCAATCCTTTCGATGAGATTAGGTCTTATCAATAAGCTTGTCAACATTTCAAGTTCCAACTCACACCATGGTCTGAAATCAAATCCTGGCAAGTACTGGAGGTGCTTCCATTCCAAAAACATCGCTTCCAAACTTGCATATCTTCGAATCAACGCATCGTCCACTGCGTTACCTTTACCAGGAGTATAGGTTGTACCAAAATCATATGATGCCAGAAACTATAACCACCGTTGCTGCCGAAGATTTAAAATCTTTTGGGAGAAAAGATACTTCAACGACTTGTGATCCGTAAACAACTCGAATCGAACTCCCAAGAGGTAATATCTTCACATCTTTAGAGAAAACACTATCGCCGCCAACTCTAAATCATGTGTTGGATAATTCCTTTCATGCGGCTTCAGTTGTCGACTCGCGTAGGCTACAACAATACCCTTCTGCATCAACGCTGCTCCAAGCCCAGTACCGCATGCATCGATGTATACCACCATCTCTTCATTCCTACTTGGAATCGTCAAAACATGAGCAATCTTTTGTTTCTCTTTCAGGATTCCAAAAGCTTGGTCACACTTTACATCCCATGTGAACACCTGGTTCTTCTTCGTCAATCCTATTAATGGTGCAGTTACCTTGGATAAATCCTTGATAAATCGTCGGTAATAACCTGCCAATCAAAGGAAACTTCTTACGTTCGTTGCATTCTTAGGTCTATCCCAGTCCTGGATTGATGTCACTTCGCCGGGGTCAACCGATATTCCATTTCCAGAAGCAACATGGTCTAACAACCTCACGCTCTTCCAGAAGTGACACTTTGAAAACATAGCCCTCAACTGATGCTTTCAAAAGATTTCCAAAACAACTCTCAAGTGTGTCTTATGCTCTTCCTCATTTCGGGAGTAAACCATAATATCATCAACGAACACAAGCACGAACTTGTTCAATTGATCTATGAAAACCCTATTAATAAGATCCACAAAATACGCTGGCACGTTAGTCAGCCTAAATGGCATCACCAACCATTAGAAGGACCCGGATGGTGTCCTAAAAGCTGTCTTCGGCACACTATCCTTTGCCACCCTCAACTGGTGAAATCTCGTTGCTAAATCCATATGAGAAAACACCTTGGCTTCATGAAGCTGATCGAACAAGTCATCGATCCTCGATAATAGATACCTGTTCTTTTTAGTCACCTTGTTCAGCTCATGACAGTCCACACACAATCTCAAAGATCCATCATCCTTGGTTGTAAACAGAACTGGTGCACCCCATTCGGATACACTTCTCCAAATGAATCCTTTTCTCAAAAGGTCTCAAAATTGCACCTTTATCTATCGCTGTTCCTCAGGCTCCATCCACCTAAGAGGCATAACAATAGGTCTAGTACCCTTGACCAAACCGGTTCTAAACTCAATTTCACGTGCGGCAACAAACCGTTGACCTCTTCAAAGACATACTTAAACTCATTAGCGATCAGCACAGACGACAAATCTTCTTGTGGAATCACAAGCGAATCTAAAAAGCACATGAAGACACCATCTTCGTGCTTACATCGAATCAAAACCTTTCGCCCTTCCACATCCTTGACTCTCACCTCAAGCTTCTCACAATTCACTCTTGTCGCGTACCTCTTGAGCCAATCCATGCCCAAGATGATCCCAAACCCAGCGAAGTTCAAAACAAAGCAATCATGACTCGATAACACAAGACCACGACAAAGCATACGAAGGCTGGACGAACCCCCAACTGGATTAGTTACAACCAAATGGCAATCACAAATCTTGTTTCCAAACCCAAGCGGCACCCAAGCTCATTACAATTGAATGAAAGTGATGCTCCAGTATCAAACAACACTCGAACTGAAACACCCCTAACTAAAAGAGTACCTTGGACGGCGACACCCTTCCTTTTCTCCTCTACAGCAAAATCCCATGAAGACGATGACACAACTTTCAAATCATATGCCTTCACAATCTTCTTTCCCTTAGCTGGTTCTGGACAATCCTTCTTGAGATGCCCAGGCTTGCCACAGTTGTGACACTTTCTTTCAACTTTCGTATTCTTGCAATCACTGGAAAGATGGCCCTTCTGCTGGCAGTTAAAGCAAGTCACTTTGCCTTTCTGCTTTTTTGTCCGTCTTTTCCTTTCTACTGCCGGTGCTTCCTCTTTTTGTTATTACCACCTTGTTGTGGTTTCAGTTTTTCCTTAGCTGCAATAAAAAGCGCTTTCATGGGAAATAAACTTTCATGCCTCAAAGCCTTTTGAACTATCTTTTCATAGGTATCATCCAAGTGATCAACAAGCTAATTCTCAAGATACTTGTTCAAACCCATGACAAGCTTCTCGTTCTTCTGGTAAGGAGTCCCAACATATGAATGAGCATACTTTGACAAAGCTTCGATGTCAGAAACGTACTCAAGCATTGGTCGACCATTCTGCTTAAGCTCGACAAACCTTTTGAACAGAATAAACTTCTGGACGGTAGAGATGAACTTTGTCTCAAACTTGACCAGGAATTGCTCTGCCCTCTAGCTGTCCTGATGCAAGATTTCTCTTAGTCGCATCATCAATTCCTAAGTATCCAAAGATTCGAACAAAAGTATCAAGCTACCCTTGGATCTCTTCCCTCCTAGAGTGGTGAAGTCTTTGCATAGCTTTGCGAAGTCCACGGCTCTAGGCACCTACACTTGAATTCCTACATCTACCGCGGCTATTCCCTGAGTAGGTACCCTCCTCATGATTGCTGCCATCATGGCCTCGAATATAGCATGGTAGTCTGGTATACCGCCATTTCCCCCTCCATGAACAGTCTCCCCCTAGCATCGTGTCTCGATTATCGATGAATCGTTCTAAATCTGTAAAATAGAATGATTAGCCCACATCCAAGAAAAACTGCAAACGGAGTTCAAACACTATTAAACTATACACTCATATATAGTATACATCCATAAAAATTTACAAATACGTCTCTCATACATGCCTTGAACTTTGGCTAAAATCGATAGCCAGAGCTCTAATACCAAATGTGACGACCGCCCATAACTTTTGCACTTAACAAGAGTAATAGTGCACTGAAAGGTGTGCCAGGCAGCCATGGACGATCACCAAGGTAAGACAACACTAGGAACTCAAAGCGCAAGGATAAAGCATAATGGAACATATACAACAGGCAACAATAGTAAAGTAGAATTGAGTAGAATCTTAAAACCTTTCATAACACCATGAAATAATATCTATACATCACTAGATTACACTTTAGGAGTCTGTACAATGAGCCTCACTACAAATCTCACAGAAAATCATCAAACAACTGAAACAACAAATACTAGGTAGTAGAAAATAATACGCCAGTCTCCTTCTCGTCATCGCACAACATCATCGTCTCATCGAGATCTATCACCTATCACGTGCTACTCAGTTTGCCCATCCACAACAGGGTGAACAACCTAAGGTAATAAGAGGAAACATAAAACCTTGAGTTAGACAACAATCTTAATGAGCGATAAAACAACTATCTAACATCATCAACAAAGTATATGAGAATAGGCAGATCAATCAACTAATCTACCAACATCAACAGAGAAGAACCCAACCCGTCTTCCCTACATCCGACAGTGATAGCCTTTACAACATGCATTTAGAAACAAGAAGTACATTCATGGAGACCAGTTATCAAGAGTAAACCATCGTAATCGATATCGATATCTCCCAAGTACAAGCCCCGAAGGCCTAAACTAACATCGGAAAAGCACCCAAGATATATATCCTTCGACATCAAATAATCTACACAAGATGATACAAGTAAAACAATCATAACTCATGACCCTAGCTATCACCGCCAATCCTGCTTTGTAACCATCGTTAATCGTATGACTGGCCAACCTTGCAACCCGTCAAGGCTAATGTTAAACCCCGGTTCTAGCAAAACTCCATACACCAACGTGGCTCGTATCTTTAGGCCCATCATGACTTCCTAGGGTATTCGACCACTCAACCGGTCTTTTAGGCATCCCTATTATACCCCTGCTTTGATTCCGCTAGAACCTACGACAACGATAATTCCTCGGCCTTCATTATCTCTAGCCATCCAACTTGATGACTATCCATAAGCTCAAGCCCCTTTTGGAGCAACCATTATCGACGAACTCACCAGATTGAGTCGTCTTCAAACTCGTTGCATTTCGACGATCAACGAACGCATCACAACACTTCGAACATTCCTATTTGAATTCACTTCGAAGTCACATTCATCACTGAACCAAAATAACATCAAATAATGGTTCACCTTAATGAGGTCTTCCTTCATCTTAGGCTGCCACCGACCCACGACCCGACCCACTAGGTCATATTGCTGTACCAACGACCTATCACCAGGTCGTTCTATTATTCCCACGACCTGAATCCCCAAAATTGTAAACGACATGACTCCCTCGCCCCTTGTACCATAACAGACGGACCTAACAACCCAACAACCTAAGGCACCCACGATCTAAGGCATCAACGACCCATCACCTTTTGTGCTTTTTAACAACTCACCTTCAGTAAAAGCAGAACGACCTGACAACCTTGGAGCCACAACGACCCATCACCAGGCGACCTGCCTTACTTCTTTCTGGACCGACCTGATCCAAACATGAACGACCTAACCTATTAGTCATGCCATGATCCGATTCTGTCTTGGAGAAGAAGTCACACGACCCAAACTCCATGCCACGTCATCAACGACTACCAAAAATGACCCGATTCCAAATCTGACCAATCTAGCTCCAAACTTGACCAAATCCTTACCAAATGACAACGTTGATATAAATAACTCATCCAAATCATCGAGTTTAACCATAGACACTTTATGAAATCATCAACAACATAAATGACAATTATTCATCAATAACCATATGGAATTCACCAAATCATGATAAAACAATGAATAAACTAAATAATGGATCTAGACTTTCATAAACATATGAATTAACATAAGAATTACCGGTTTTAAGCTGCTAGATTAGATTCTATGGTGATTCAAATAAAATATGCTTACCATGATGTAGATATTGGTGAAAATAACTTTAAAATGATGTAAATATGATTAAACAACCCATATACTTGGTTGAATCCATGTGAGAGATGCTTATCACTCACAAAATCTTCAAAATAACTAAAAAACACTAATTCTTCAATCCGGATAGCGAAGATTGATCTTCAAACTCTTCGATTTGATGAAATCCCTCTTCGCTTGATGTAGATCTAGCTTTGATTGATGTCGATCTTCAATCTTCACATGTAGATCTAGAATTTTAATGGTGGAAATGTGTATTTGATTGAGCAAGGAGGATCATGAGGGAATGAAAAAAGTAAACCATTCTCCATGCCTCTAACTGCTTATTAATAGCCTTCAACCAGCCTACTAATGGGCCTTTCCAAATCAGCCCATCAATGGCTCACAAAACATGAATGGAAAATTGTGTAGCACTAAAACAACGATTCCTTCCAAACCACTGAACCAATGTGACCACTCTATGGAATTGACAACACCATTTCCTTTCCAATGAAATTGATCTCAGCACCTGATTCGATACCAGTCAAAAGTTATGCACTATACAAAACTGATAGGTGCAAAATGGCCACAAATAAAATTGGTATAAATTATGGACATGTCTCACATCCCCATAAGAAAATATCAAAATATAAGAATTTTCCAACCCTCAGGAAATAAAATAAAAATATTTCATGATCCTTCAATACGTAAAATGCAGGTTGTTACATCCCTACTCCCCCCAGGAATTTCACCCCCAAAATTCAAAACAAACATAAGCAACCAAAACAATTCTGCATGCCTATCATCCATGAGCAACCAATTTACCATCCAAACTAGCATCCATCTAGCCATGCATCCATAGCCTTATCCTAGCACGCGGAATTATAACAATAATAGTGCAAGTTACAATGATGGAAGGTGACATGATATCAATGGGTCATACCGACGAAGTGTTCTGGATGGGTCGTCTTCATACTCTCTTCCCTCGCCTACGTACAATCATCCTCATCCTCAATCCATTGTACATTGACCAACTTAATTTTCTTTCTCCTAAGTTGTTTCGTGTCATTCCCCACAATGCAAAGAGGCTTACGAGGTCTCGTAACTGTAGTTTCTACTTTTAGGTCTTCGTACTCCTTCGGAGATACCACAACGTTCGAATCATACACGCACTTCCGTAGAAATGACATTGGAAAACATTATGCACACTCGACTTCTTCTCGGGTAACTCCAATCTATATGCGAGTTTTCCAATTCGCTCGGCTATCAGAAACAGTCCAACAATCCTTGGAGCTAACTTTCCTTTACTTTCGAACCGAACAACATGCTTTAATGGCGAAATATTCACGAAAACCAAATCACCAACGTCGAACTCCAATTTTTTTCGACGTTTATTGGCATAACTCTTCTGACGATATTAGGCTGTCTTCATTCGTTGCCGAATGATCTCGATACAATCCCATGTCTCTCTAATCATATCAGGCACAAATATCAACTTATCTCCAATTTCTAACCAGCAAGCCGTTGAATTGCACGGTCTACAATGCCTCGAATGGTGCCATCCCAATGCCCAACTGGTAGCTATTATTATATGCAAACTCAACCAAATGTAGATGGTCTTCCTATGATCCCCTGAAGTCCAATACATAAGCTGTTAGAAGATCTTCCAAAAAACTCGATTAACCCTCTCAGTTTGACCATTAATCCGGAATGATAAGCCGTACTCAAACAAAACTCGGTTCCCAAAGTCTCTTGCAATCTTTTGCAAAATCTACTTGTGAATAATGGATCTCGATCACTCACTATTCTCTTCAGGATACCATGGAGTCGAACTATCTATTTTATATAAAGCTCAGCCAACTTCGATGCTGTCCTAGTCGATCTAATAGGAATAAACCTTGAATTTTTGGTCAAGCGATCCATGATGACCTAAATTCCTTCGTTTCCTTCCCTAGTTCTAGGTAGCCTATCGATAAAATCTATCGATATCTATTCCCACTTCTGCGTAGGAACTTCCAATGGTTGAAGCAATCCACTCGGCTTCTTCGTTTTAGCTTTCACCAACTGATAGTTAATGCACTTGGAAATGAACTTTCGAACATCCCTTTCATACCTTCCCAGTAGCAAGATCGCTTCATGTCCTAATAGATCTTATTACCACTAGGATGTATCATCAACTTCGAGGGATGACATTTCCTCAGAACCTCATCTCTCAATCCGTCAATATCAGGAACAACTCGTCATCCTTGCTTTCGAAACCCTCTCGATCGACCTCGAACTCTTTATCCTCTGGTTCCAACTTCTAGGTAATCTCGACAAGCTTTGCATCTCTCTTTTGGCTCTCGCCAATCCTTTGATGAGATTAGGTCTTATCGATAAGCTTGCCAACATTTCAGGTTCCAACTCACATCGTGGTTTGAAATCAAATCCTACCAAGTACTCGAGGTGCTTCCGTTCCTAAAACACCATAGTTTGAAATCAAATTATGAACCCGGATTAGTTCTAATCCAAACCCCATAGATCAGTATCGATATGGAATTAAGATTGTGGGTAATCCACCAATTAATTTGCTGACTTAGTCGATTTGACTCACCTAGCTTCTCTTCGGATTTATAGACCGGTCTGAAGATATTTGCAACTATAAGTTGAGGAATTAGGCAGTGGAAAAGCAGCTTCTTTTGGCTTCTCTAATAGGGACTCTGTCAAATTAAAACTTCATCTTCTTACCTCCACATTATTGTACTCAATCTAATACTGTATCATAGTCTAACAACGTAAATATTAGATTATCTAACATTGGACGTAGCACATTATCAAATCACTATAAATTTGTAGTGTTCTTTATCTTCTCTTGGATTTTATTTATGTTTTGTGATCTACAGATTTATGATTATTGGCTAAATGATTGTTTGTGATTCAAATTTTCTAGGTATTAGTTATCAAACTCGTTGCTAACCATTTTGGTGTGTTAGGTATAGAGCATCTTTGGTCAGATTGGATTTCTAAGGATTATTCATAACTAAGAAGAAGAGAATGAACATTCAAGTGGAAGAAAGTCAAGAGGCTTCCTCAGGAGGAAATCCCTCTATCTCAACCGAAAAGAGATGGATAGAGTGACGAAACAATTGGAATCTAGGCTGGAATGCCAAGAGAATTTGCTCAGAAGGCAAGAGGAAATGATGTCTAAGTTCCTCAACCAAATTAGACCACAAGGAAGGCCTGGAGTTTAGGAAAGACTTAAAGGCAAACACCCTACAAAGCGTTATGATTGATACCAATCCCGGTCCTCAAGTCGGTACTGACCCAGTACAAACTGCGTGCAACCCCTTTGAAGCACCGAAATAACTTTCAACGTTGGATGGACTCAGAATTTGGGATTTGACTCTGGAAATTAGGTGCACATGTAACAACCCACCCGGATGGGCAGAAATCTTGGACCTAGAAAAAGCCCATCAGAACTTAGAGCCATTCTAAACGGATCGTCGGTTCCTATAAGGAAATACTAAAGACATATGTCATCGAGAAATCTAAACGAAAATTAGAATCCTACAAAGCGGAAGGGATAAAATATAATATCATAAAAATAGATGTACCAAGGAGTGAACGTAAGGAATGGACCTAATCCTAACCCCTTAATACCCAACAAGAGGCAGGTCAGCCACTTAATACCTTTCTCAAGGCAGATCTGCTTCACACACAACTAAACACACACCAGACACCTCGCATTAAGCCGACCACTTGTAGTTGTTGGATTTGCCGGGTGGTTCCTGGCAAGCTTCTACTACAAGTTGGGCCTAACCTCCTAGCATAATGTAATAATTATAATGGTTCATAATACTTGGACCTCTTGCATTAACTAGTCTTACTTGTAGATGTTGAATATGTCGGTCGGTTCCAGGCAGGCTTCTACTACAAGTAATGGTTAAGCTCGTGTTTATATGTCATTAATTATACTTAAGGCCATTAACACGCACAAATACATACAAATTCCTATGGGAACATTCAAATTCAAATTCCTAGTTTAAACATATTTAGTACCACTTAATATGCCTTGATATTACATTTAATTATGCTATATATATATATAGACGTAAATTATTCAAACATGAACAATGATCTAATCACGTTTGAAATATCAATCCTATCAATCACAATTAAGGCGCACAAGTCAATTTCCCTAATTAACATGGTCTAACATGTATATTCACAATTTATGACAAAAAGGGAAATAACAACATATATGAATAAAACTTGCAACATGGGCTCGAGTAATTATTTAGATAATAGAAATATTGGAAAGATGTAATATATCCAATTACATATAAAAAACCTTTGCTTTTGGAACTGTTTCACTTTTATATTTATATTGTGTACCAAACTTAAGATAATATATTATAAATAATACGTTCAAACGAATCTATTTCGAATAAACGCTTAAACCTATTAATTTTACAGTATACAAATCCCATGTTTTTGACACACAAACATATACGAACACAAAAATAAGGGATTAAGTGAATCAGAACCAAAATTGAGGATTTCACAACATCCTAAACCTAAATCTCCATTATCCAAACAGCACAAACCATATGACTTCCACTTATAGTGCTTTGGGAATGAAGAACAACAGAATATGAGTAGAATTAGATTTGGATCTAGCCTTCACAATCATGCTCCAATCCTTCTATTGATACACACACACATACATATATATAAGAATCAAATAAATCATAATCTTGTATATATAATCAAATTTAATTCTAGATTCTCAAACCTATATAAATCTTAGAGTAGAGAGGATAAAATTTGAGGTTAGAGAATTAGAAGAGAAATCTAACCTTAGCTATGGAATTAGCAATGGCAGAAGGATACAGTGGAGGCATAAGACTGAAATGAATAATAGGGTTAGGGAGAGGCTAAGAGGGAAGTATATATTGTTGCAAGTGTTAATAAAGACAGTAGGATCTATTAGATTAAATCCAGGCAGTCAATGTATGCAATTTGTATAAAAACCCTTAATAACAAAAGCCTTCGCCACTCTAATTCGACTAAGGCGATCAACCCCTCTCATAGGAAAGCGGTTGACCCATTGGGTCAAAATATGCCTAGGAGATTTAATCTCCCGGTCAATTGCCCGATTTGTTAAATGTTATTTGTTAGGTTGATTTCTTTCCTTTGTTTGATTATCGTTGTGCCTCATTGTATATAAATATGTACACACAATTTCAAATTCAATTGGAACATTCTTCTCATGCCAATCAATAATTAATATATTCCCGATATATATATATATATATATATATATATATTTGAATTTCAAACCTTGTGTGTTAATGTTTACGCACAACTTGTTTTATTGATATCTTTTACATACGGACTCCATTTCAGTAAATAAAATAAGAAAACGGATCGGAATCTCGCCATAAACACAATTACAATAGTTTCACGGCCTAATTCCCAATTACTAAAATTCCATTTCATCCCATTAACTGATAATTGATTATTATTATTAAATTAAATTACTTCATGTCTATTTTGGGTTTATTTTATAGGGTGTTACATTCTCCCCTTTATAAAAGATTTCGCCCAGAAATCTTTTGAAAGAGCGAAAAACAAAACTTGCTCTAAGCTACCATGTTGTACACCTAATTTATTTTATAAGTATCTATAAACATCCATAATTCATAGTGATTATGAATTTTAAACTTACTAAGAATGAGCTCAGTCCTAATGTGTAAGTGCAATAAGTGATGCAATATGTATGCATAACACCCTAATATGCATACAATTTTGTATGAGTGCATAGTGCATTTGTGACTATCTCCTACCATCCAATTTAGCAACCACAATGCAACCAAAAACGAAAATTTGCGAGGAAATAATTACCTAAGAAAAGCTCTGGATGAGTTAGTCTAATCTTTTCATCAGTTTCCTCGGTGCTTTCCGTAGGGTTATTTCTCCACCAAACTCAGATTAGGAGAATAGATTTGTTGCCGAGTCGTTTGATTCCGTGCTCCATGATCTTTGTGGTGGTACAGGGAACCCTGGACTCTAACTTGAAGCTCCCTAAGTCCCTGGTATCGTTAAATTCGAGTCTACCGACTGAATCATGAAGGCATTTATGAAAATGAGAAACACGAAAACCATTATGGACCTCCGGTATATGCTCGGGGAGATCCGCATGATAAGCCATCTTCCCAATTCTATCCACGATCCTAAAAGGCCCAATATACTTGGTAGCCAACTTTCTACTCTTTTCAAACCAGACTATCTTCTTTAAATGGGGTATTTCCAAACTGGACTATCTTCTTGAGAGGGGAAACTTTAACAAATAACAAATCTCTAACATCAAATTCTAGTTCCTTCCTCCTCCTATCCTCGAATGGCTTCTGTCGGTCCTGGACAACCTTCATTCTCTATCAAATCAAAGCAATAATCTCCGGTTGACTCACAGATAAGTTTTGGTCCGAGCAAAACCTTGTCGGTAGTTTCCCATCAACAAGTAGGCGATTTGCACGGCCGCCCAAAGAATGCTTTGTAAGGGCCCATAACAATCGCCACTTGGTATCTGTTTTTGTACAAAAACTCTACCGAAGGCAAGTACTGCTCCCATGTTCCTCTAGATTCGACGATAAGCTCTAAGCAGATCCTCTAGAACTCTGTTGACTCTCTCGGTTTGGCCATCGGTTTGTGGATGATAGATTGTACTCAAACTCAGCATTGTTACCAAAGCTTCTTTGAAGGCTCTTCCAAAATGCACTAATGAACAATGGGTCTCTGTCGCTAACTATAGATGTCATAATCCCGTGCAATTTAACGATATCTTTAACATATATCTGAGCTAATATAGAGGCGGTCCAACTCTTCTTGATTGGAATAAAATGGGCGCTCTTCGTTAGCCGATCCACTACGACCCAAATGGCTTTGTTTCCCTTTTTACTCCTCGGAAGCCCATCGATAAAATCCATAGAAATGTGTTCCTATTTTTAAGTGGGAATCTCTAATGGTAGCAACAACCCTCTAGGCTTCCCTTGATCCGCCTTCACTTTTTGATAAGTTAAGTATCTAGAAACAAACTTTTCCACATCTCTTTTCATTCCTTCCCAATAAAAGATTCTCTTCATGTCTTTCAACAATTTTTCACCTCCGGGTGTATGATCATCCTTGACCAATGACACTCCTCAAGAATCTACTTCCAGAGGTCCACATCCTTCGAGACACAAAGTCGATTATCTCTCCTGAAACTACCATTATCATCCACAGAATATCTACCTGAATATGGGAAAGTTTCTCCTCTAAAACCTTTTCATTTGATACTTTCAACTCATCATCATGGTTTTGCACATTGTTAATCCTTTCCATGAAAACAAGTCTTGTCTCCATAACTCCACGAAATCCTTGAATGCCTCAAATGTCAGCTGAAAATTGAAACTAGCGAGAAAACTTTTACTGTCTCCACTCGGTGATCACACTAATGGTAGCATGCTTCCACTCAAAGCGTCGACCATGATGTTACCTTTTCTAGGGGTATTATGAATGGTAAAATCAAAAGATGCTAAGTATTCCATCTATCTCTGTTGTTGAAGGTTCAAATCTCACTAAGAAAACAAATATGTAATAGACTTGTGATCGATGAAAAGTTCAAACTTTTCTCCTAGAAAATAATGTCTCCATATTTTAAGGGCGAAAACTACTGCGGCTAACTCTAAGTTATTGATGGGGTACCATTTCTCGTGATGCTTAAGTTGTCTACTGCATAGGCAACTACTCTGCACTCCTGCATAAGTACTACTCCTAAACTGGTTCAACATGCATCCGTAAAAACTATTAACATCTTTGTTCCATATAGGATAATAAGAATAGATGCACTTATGAGAGATTCCTTCAACCTCTCAAAGGCAATTCCACATTTCTCACTCCATACAAACTTATGATCCTTTTTCATCACTTGGGTTAGAGGGGTTGCAATCTTCACGAAGTCCTTAATAAATTTCCGATAGTAGCTTGGTAACCCAAGGAAACTTCTAACCTTTGCCACATTGTGGGGTACCCTCTACTCTTGGATATCTCCTACCTTAGCGGGTCTACTACTAATCCTTTCCCCAAAACAATATGCCCTAGAAACTTGACTTCTCTCTTCAAAAAGTGGCATTCTGAGATTTTGGCCTTAAATTGGTTCTCCTTCAAAATTCCTAGGACCTTTTTCTAGTGAATCTCATGTTCCTTAAAGTCCTCGAAAAAGATAAGGATGTCTTCCACAAATAATACCACAATCTTGTTGAGTATGCCTCCAAATACCCTACTCATAAGGTCTAAAAAAAGCGGGGGCATTAGTCAAACCAAAAAACATAACCTCCGAATCAAACAATCCATCCCGCGTCCTAAACGTTGTCTTGGGCTTACCTCATCCGACATCCTCAACTGGTGAAATCTGGTGACCAAATCTAATTGAGAAATTATTTTGGCTCCTTCCAAATTGTAACGACCCACATTTTTGACCGCTCAAATCGACAATAAACCACACATGTCGACCCAAACAAATCACAAATACAGGTAGTTATTGGGGAAAAGAAGAACAAGAAGGAAAGAAGGGGAAACGATCATAGAATCTCACAGCGGAAGGATAACATATAATAAATAACTAACAGTTTAAAAGCAGTTGAAATGTATACATTGGTTATAACATTCAATGATTATCAGAGTTACATATACATACAGATGTACACAATAAGCAGCGGAAATAAATGCAGCGGATATACATATACATATACATATATATATATATATATGATAGATATATACCAATCTTCGTCTTCAATCTCCAAGGCATAGTCATCTTCGGTAGCTGCAAACGTCTATTGACCCGAGCGTATTGCATAAACGAAAACACAACAAACACTCGGATAAGCACTAAATCATTCTCATATTAGTCAAATTAAAATATGAAATAACATCAGTGTCATGGGTGCAGTAACTCAAGAGATGTTACGGGATTTTTCATCTCTCGAGGATCAGTTAAACTAATATATACATAGTAAATACAATATTATGATAGTGTCTATCCAGTAAAGTAAATATCATAAAAATAGCGTAAGCGAGATTACCATATTACCCTTACGCCGTTTACAGGCATCAACAGTCTATACAGTACCGTAAATTCACCGTACTGGTGTTATCAGAGGGCACTCCATAGAAAGCAATGCTAAATCAAAATCGTATGGGGCTCGATATGGATCAATATGACAAGGCACTCGAGGCAATGCCCAGGGTAGGACTCTACCAATTGCACTCCCGGGCCGGTGGTAACGCATAGCAGCCACTACCGCCCACCTCGGATCACACTCCCAAAATCATAAAGGGCCCAAATCATCATCTTCATAGTCATAGAAATAGTATCGAAGAAGTGTGTCCGATCAAAGGTGCTACCTCAATTAGTCACGGTATAGCTCCTGTTTTAGTCATTTCAATTCTGACCCGAAGTTCAGGGCTATTTCGTCATCGTTCATCTCGTTGGATTCAATAACCGCCTCCAAGTCATCATACTCATTCTGCATACGTTAAAACGTTCATAGTTGTTAAAGTGGTATCGAAACTGACAGAGAGTATGCCTTATGTCGACTCCGGTCTCTTTAACAACCAACGCTTACAAATTTCACATCGGTTGGTTCTTTTACATTCACAAAGGTTCGTTTCATATCAAAATATCATATTTATATTAAAATGGAATGTAATTTCGTATCAAATATCATAATCATTCCAATCTAATTATATTCTAAACTAGAATATATATATTTCCATATCATTATATTATAACCATACAATATTTTAAAAATCGACTTATATTCAAACCAAATATATTTCATCTCAAAGTTTCAAATTTTTCCAAATCGATTTATGTCTGAAATCCATTCATATTCAAATAGAATATATATACTTTCATAACTTATTAAATCCTTTAGGAGATAGATTTATATTCGAGTAGCATATAATTCACATTCCCATATCAAAAATCGGTTTAGAAATCGATTCATATTCAAATAGAATAAAATTTATCTCAACTCCATTTAAACAATGGTATTAGATCCAACACTTCCATTCGGAAGAAATTTACGATCATTAAATATAACTTGAAAATAGATGCTTATAAATCAAAATCTTTATATAAAAAAAAATATATGTATGGAATATATCAGCTAGAATAAAATAAGGAAATTTCAAAACACTACGTGTATATATATATATATATATATATATATATATATAAAATTTAAAAGTTTTACAGCTTAGCCAAAGTACTAAATAAGGAAAATTTCAGTTATAACGAAATAGTTTATAGGAAAAGTTTATATAAATAAATTTTTAAGAAGGAATAGTAAATTTCACAATTACCAAATGCAGCAAAACCAGTCTCGGATCGTCCGCAATTTTGCCACGATACTAACGTAACAAACCGCGCGTCAATTCGAGGTCGTACGTAAAAGTTATGCATGTTTTTCTATTTGAATTTGAAATATATATAAAATTAATAAACTAATTTCCTTACCAACCAGATTCCAACACATCACCGTCTTCACTAAGGAATTCCCGCTCCTCTCAAAACCCGTGAACGGTAACTCACGAAAATGCACCCCAAACCCCAAACTTTGACCACTGTTTATCCTCAGTCCCGGCCACCTGAAGACCTTTGGCCTCCACCGTCGGCTCCGTCATCCCCGACCGCGTCCTCCAGTGCCGGTCCTATCATCTCCGGTCAAGCATGGACCCCTCCTGCGACGAGCCAACGGAAACCCAATTCCGCCACAAATATGCCTAAATCGACCACCACAACGACTGCTAGACCTCCAGAAGACCACCGTTGCACTCGTGTCGATGTTCTCCACAATACACAGAAGTTAATTTATCCAATTAACTCCGAAATTAAAAAACCCCCCAAATTATCACTCTAGGGTTTCTCGAACAGCAATTTTTGGCCGTGATTTTCTGACCAATGAAATACTGCATGCGACAACAAACTGTAGATCTGAGTCTACATGTTGAGAGCTTCGATTTGACATATAATACGCTAGGGTTTGAAGAGATTTGATTTTCAAAGCTTGGATTTTTATTTTTAGCTAGGTTTAGAAAGTTGATTTCTGCCATAGAAGAAAAGAACAGGCAGATGAGATATACATGAAGTGAGAAATGAACAGATGGAGGGGTAAAAGGGTTTTATTTATATAATGTGCGAGGCCCAATATTAGAAAACAACTAATCATCATATTACACTGACTTCTTTCACATTTTCTCTCGTACGATCAAACGGTAAGTCGGATTGTAACGCAACTTTACATCCTACCATAATTCATCGTTCTGAATCCAATGGCGCCAGTTTCATCGAATTCCGAGACAGTCGCAAAAACAGTTAAATTTCACAGTTAATTAAATAAATAAAATATTCAATTATTCGATTAACTGCTTTAATTCAAATTAAATATTCATAAAATTCAAATTTAATCAAATTATAACTTGAATAAATTCTATAAATTTATTTCACTTAAATCTTAATTTGATTATTTAAATTTTGATTTGAATTTCAGTTATAATTCAACGACTTAAAATTTCACCATTTCAAATTTAAATTTGAATTCCACTTTTAAATTAACCCACTCAAATTAATTTAATTATTTAAATATTAAATTTCAAATTACAGCCTTTCTAAATAAAACTAAATTTGAAAAATCTATTCATACTCAATTCAAACAATCACCATCATTAAAAATTAACAAAACTTGATTTTTATATAATTTTATTCCATTTTATTTATTTTAAATCAAAATTTAAATATACAGAAAATATGGGATGTTACATTCTCCCCCACTTAAAAATCTTTTCGTCCTCGAAAAGAGAACGAAATACGATATTGACTATAAAATAAGTTTTATGATTGAAAAAAAACCTCACAAATTTTCTAACTCCCGAAATCACGGAAAATTTCAGCAGCATCTCCTTTGTACGGAGAGGTCCGCGAAAAATCCCAACATATATATAAACTCAAATATACATCTCATCATTCGATGAGGCATCCCAAAAATGGGGAAAACACCATATATATGTAACTACAAACTATATAACTCAAATACGTACCTTCTTAGCGTTTATTTGCATTTTTTATTTACCTTAGCATTTAGCATTTAGCGCAAGCGAGCTCCGAAGCGTATCGCGACTTCCCTACCCCTGTTACATACTCACATATGCCTGAGAATTCAACATAAACAATACATAGAAAATACACATAACCTACACAACATGTATCGAACATTTCAACTACAAAACCATAATGTTAACGACAGGCCAGCGAACAAAAGGAGGTTTATCACCCTTTATATGTTGGAATTTGACTAAAGCAAGGAAAAGGTTGTTGCATTCTTTTCAGGCTTTCCGAATTGTCCGGATTCGTCGAATTCGGATAATTTGTTCAAAAGTTATGACTATTCTTGTGAAGGCGAACGCCTCAGCCCGTACACTGAAAATGCAGGTCTGAGTTGTTCAACTCAGTTTTTATCCCTTTAAACATAAAATTTTCAGCAAGCATATTAAGGAAAAGTTTTAGTTCAGATTTTGGCCTTTCCGAATTGTACTCGCACATTAAAATCTAACGCTCCGTTAGGAAGTTATGGTCAGAACAATATCGGTATACGCTTAAGTTTTTAATTTTTTGCGTATAGTACTACGACTAAAACTTGCATTTCAGCTTAGTAAACATAGGAATTCGACACGGCTTCATAAATGAAAGTTTTAGCTCAGTTCCCAAGGTTTCCGAAAGTCCGGAATTTTCGCATTCCGATCAGCCCATCAAAAGTTATGGTCATTTTAGTTTCAGCTTATCGAATAGTTCAGATTTTGAATAAACATTGATTTATATTTGGAGTTTCAACCTTCCGGATTTTAAAACTTAAGCAACACTTAACCATCTAAAAGGGTTATCGCTCCAATATGCTCATACTTTTATTGCTTAAATATATTCATGCTCTTTTCACTTTTATTGAATGAATTTCCATTCCATTTACTTATATTCCATTATCGTCTATCTTATTTAAGTTTACTTCCAACTCACCCATTTCGTCCATTCTCGTTCGTCCATTCAATCCTTTACATTCACTACATCATCCGAGAAACAGATTCATATTCAATTACTCACTCCATTCCAATAAAATTTTCTATTTGTTTCTCATTTCATTCTCAAGCATTAAATTTCGAATAAACTTGAATTCATTTTAAAATTTCCAACGGACTTGATTACGTTAGATCTTTAATTCATTACCATGAATCAATTTTCCAAAATTTAACTCATTTCTTTCCTAGTACTTAATTCTCAATTGATATTCACCTTGAATCCATAACGGGAATAAGCTATGGTCTTTATTATACGATTTTCTAAATTAAATTTATTTAATTCAATCCTTTACTCAACTTAAACCTTTATTTCCTTCGACAAAATATTTACGTTCCGTTCATTTCATCGTTTATATTCAGATTTACATTTGATATATTGCACTAATGAGGTTTACCCCATTAGATTTCTCTTTGTTGGCCACTCACATTTACTAACTAACCTGAATTTCTTTTCAACTTCTTCTCGAACTAGTTTAAATCCACTTATTAATTATTCCAACCCAAAACTATTGCCAATATATTATTGTTTATATAACTCATTCTCTTCCTCCCTTTCCGGTTACCTTCTACCTTTCATTTCCCAAGGTTTCCTTTTTATATATATTTTCCCTCGTGCAAATCTTCATTCCCTTATTTCAAAACTTAAAGTTTCGAGTTTAAGGTTTTGTTTTTCAAATTCAATTCATTTAGCACAACTCAAACTAAATTTTCATTTTCTCACGTACACCAATTCACTATTTAATCCTTCGTTTTTTTCATCGGCCATTCATATTTTATCAATCTACATAAATTTCTTTCAACTCCTTCTCGACAAACTTAATATACTTATTACTTACTCAAGCCATGAGTTGTCACCTTTATTACACAACCAAAACTTCCCATTTATTTTAGTCGACTTCAATTAAGCTCTGTTTCAAACCCAATATTGTTGATTTCCTCCAGCACTCTTATTAACCAAACTAGAACTTTTTGAACTTTACTACCGCCCTGCTTAAGAGTACTAAATGACTATTTCCCTTTCTCTTAATACTTAAGTCCATTCCTGGTTTCAAAGTTTAAACTCCAATGAATCAGGCAACTAAATCCTAGATCATTATCATTAGTTAAGACAAACTCAAAGTGCTTAGTTTCGGGATTTATAAACCAAGTTTAAAATACATATGTATTTATAAAATCCATAGAAAACATACCATAAATTGAAATCCAAACTTTAATTAACAAAACAAAGAAATTTCAATCCTGGTTAAATCTAAAATCCATTTTACATACCCTTGGAAATTAGATCCAAAAATCTTTTCAAACGAGTTATGAAAGTACGGAGTGGTCTCCCCCACTCAGACACTTCATAATAAACGTTGATAATGCGTGCACTCATTACCGAAGTCGTTTCTGATGTCCGAGAAGGGATTACACACTTATTTCTTTTTTTTTTTAAAAAATCCCTTTTGAAACTATTTCCAAAACTATCTCTTATAATACAATATTTTTCAAACTTTGGCAACCTATTTCAAAAGATTCACAGAATCAAGTTTTCAAGTTTATTCCTATTTAGTTTGCAAGATATATTATGCACCCTATTTTACTTAAGGATTTCATTTCATTTTCAAATATTCTATAAACCTTCAAATTTTCTTTATTAGATTTATTATCTAATCAACCATAATAGGTAGTAACTTAATATTACCACCTACTAAACGAATACATATATACATAAACCAAATATATATTTGACATATTTTAAAATATAATCGAAAATCATATTATGTCGATCCATTCTGTTTGGTTATTTAGAAATTGATAGAGAGTATGCGTTATGTCGACTCCGGTCTCTTTAACAACCAACGCTTACAAATTTCACATCGGTTGGTTCTTTTACATTCACAAAGGTTCGTTTCATATCAAAATATCATATTTTGTTTCGAATCAAATTTATATTCAAATGGAATGTAATTTTGTATCAAATATCATAATCATTCAAACTGATTATATTCTAAACTAGAATATATATATTTCCATATCATTATATTATAACCATATAATATTTTAAAAATTGACTTATATTCAAATAGAATATATTTCATCTCAAAGTTTCAAATTTTTTCAAATCGATTTATGTTCGAAATCCATTCATATTCAAATAGAATATATTTACTTTCATAACTTATTAAATCCCTTAGGAGATAGATTTATATTCGAGTAGCATATAATTCACATTCCTATATAAAAAATCGGTTTAGAAATCGATTCATATTCAAATAGAATAAAATTTATCTCAACTCCATTTGAACAATGGTATTAGATCCAACACTTCCATTCGGAAGAAATTTACGATCATTAAATATAACTTGAAAATAGATGCTTATAAATCAAAATCTTTATATAATATATATATATATATATGGAATATATCAGCTATAAT